>CM051268.1:23900806-23905806 GCA_027921565.1 Artemia sinica
ATCAAAGTATAACTTTTTCTGTCTTCTACCGAAAATTCAGAAGTGAAGTGAGACTTCTTTCTCTTCACTGAGAAAATTCAGAAGTGAAGAGAGACTTCTCTTTTCTTCTTTGAGAAATTTAGAATTGAAATGGAAACTATTTCTATTCACTGGAAAATTCGGAATCGAAATGTAACTTTTTTCTCATCCTTGAGAAAATTCAGAAGAGAACTTGAATTTTTTTCTCTTCGTTGAGAAAATTCCAAACTAAAGTGGAACCTTCTCTCTTCTTAGGAAAACTTAGAACTGAAGCGTAATTTTTTTTATGTTCTTCTGAAAATTCAGAGTCCAAGTTTAATATTTTTCTCTTCATTGGAAAAAAACATTCAAAACTGAACATTAACATTTTTCTCTTCTATGGAAAATTCAAAAGAGAACTTGAACTTTTCTTCACTTCTTTGAGAAAACTCAAAATTAAAGTGGAATTTTCTCTCTTCTTTGGAAGAAATTCAGAATCAAAGCCTAACTTTTCCATCTTCTACTGAAAATTCAGAAGTGAAGTAAGACTTCTTTCTCTTCAATGAGAAAATTCAGAAGAGAACTTTTTTCTCCTCGTTGAGAAATTCCAAACTAAAATGGAACTTTTTTCTTGAGGAAATTTCAGAACTGAAAAAAAACTTTTTTGCCCTTCTTCTGAAAATTCAGAGTCGAAGTTCAAAATTTTTCTCTTCTTTGAAAAAACTCACAAATGTACATTAACATTTTTCTCTTCAATTGAAAAAATTCAGAGGAGAACTTGAAATTTTCTTCACTTCTTTCAGAAAACTCAAAATTAAAGTAGAAAATTTTTCTCTTCTTTGTAAAAAAATCAGAATCGAACTATCACTTTTTATCTTCTACCGAAGATTCAGAAGTGAAGTGAGACTTCTTTCTTTTCATTGAGAAAATTCAGAAGAGAACTTGAACTTTTTTCTCTTCGTTGACAAAATCTCTTCTTTGAGTGCTTGATGAGAAAGACTTACACTTCGATTCTCAGTTTTCCCAATGAAGAGAACAAGTTCCAGTTCAATTCTGAATTTTCTCAACGATGAGAAAGAATTCCATCCTGTAGGAATGATTTTCGGTTATGACTAAACTTCGTATTCTATATGAAGTATTTGAGGGCGATGTTAGAATGTCTGTGGAAAAATTTGCTACTTCTAAGAGAAATTTCTTACCATTCACAGAAAATTGTTACTTCCAAGAAAATTTGTTACCTTTGACGGAAAACTTGGTAGTATTGGAGAAAATTTGTTATTATTCAGAAAAACTTGTTACATCCAAGAAAATTGTTGTCATTATTCAAAAGAACAAGTTACTTCTATGAAAGATTTTTAGTATTGAGTAAAACTTTTGTTAGTATTAAAAAAAATTGTTAGTTCTAAGGAAAAATTTGTTAGTGTCAAGAAAAAGCGGGCTACTTCTAAGAAAAATACAAAAACTTGTTACCATTTACAGAAAATTGTTACTTCTAACAGAAATGTGTTACCTTTAACAGAAAACTTACTACTATTAGGAAAAATTTGTTAATATTAAGAGGAACATGCTACTTCTACGAAAAAATTTGTTAGTAATAAGTAAAACTTTGTTAGTATCGAGAAAAAACTTGTCACTTCTAAGGAAAAATTTGTTATTGTTAAGAAAAACTTGCTACTTCTAAGAAAAAAACTTGTTACCGTTAACAGAAAATTGTTACTTCTAAAAGAAATTTGTTACTTTTGACAGAAAAGTTGCTACTATTCGAAAAATTTGTTAGTATTGAGTAATCCTTTTGTTCGTATTAAGAAAAGAAACTTGTTACTTCTACGAAAAATATTGTTAGTATTAAGTAAAACTTTGTTAGCATTAAGAAAAACTTGTTACTTCTAAAAAAATATTTGTTTGTGTTAAGAAAACTTGCTACTTCTAAGAGAAAACTTGTTACCATTAACAGAAAATTGTTACTTCTAAGAGAAATTTGTTGTCTTTGACGGAAAACTTGCTGCTATTAGAATTTTTTTACTATTCAGAATAACCTGTTACTTCCAAGAAAAATTTGATAGTATTGAGTAAAACTTTTGTTCGTATTAAGAAAAACTCGTTACTTCTAAGGAAATCAAGTTCCGTTAGTCAAAAAAGCATAGTGTTTAATTTAGATTCACAAGCTTATTTCCAGGATGGAAAGGTCTAAAATATCCCAGGGGGGGGGGGGTAATGAAGGGGTGTGCCACGTTGATGGTAGGCGTGTAATTCTGTGGTGATGTGAGGTGTTTTGGGGAGCGTCGGGATAACCATCGGATTGAATGTGTGTAAGTTTCAGCATGTACTGTCAGAAAATGTCTTAGGAATGACGAATGAGGTGTCAGAAGGGGATAGTCAAATAATGGCACTGTGGCGTGAATTGCTTGGAGTATCACGTTTTAGAAATGAAATGCCGAGCTCCACTTTTTAAACAAAAAATATACTGTGTAATTTAGATTCACAGGCTTAGTTTCGGAGTGAAAAGGTTGAAAATAGCTTAGGGGTGATGAGGGGGTGTGCCAAGTGGATGGAAGGGCGTGTAATGCCGTCGTAGTGTGGAGTGGTTTGGAGATCATGATGATAGGCTTGCCCCGTGAAAAATTTGAATTAATGGATTTAATGTGTAATTTTTAACATGAAACTTGTGAAAAACATCTTACGAATGATGAAGGAGGTGTTAGAGTGGCAGTCAAATAATGGCACTGTGGCATGAATTGCTTGGAGTGTTACGTTCTTCTACCAATGAAATGCCGAGTTCCGCTGTTCAATGCCACGTGGATGGTACGGGGCAGGTTTGCGAAAAAACTTCAATCAGTGGGTTGAAAGAATAATTTTTAACAAGAAATGTCTGAAAAATGTCTTAGGAATAATGATGCGATGTCAGAAGGTGCTCCAGAGCAGTAATAGTCTGGCACAGGGATGGGAATCGTTGTAAAATATTAGCAATAGAAAATATGTCCATTGAAGGTATTCAAACGCTAGAAGACGCTTAAAATGTGGATGACGGGTGTCACAAGGTGCCGCTGTGCAGTAAGAGTGTGGTACCGTGGCGTGAATTGCATGGAATATCAAGTTCTGATAATGAAATGCCAAGTTCTGTTGCCAAATATCACGTTGATGGTAGGGGCAGGCGTGTCATGTCTTGGTGGCGGGGTGTCTTTTGGAGGTTATTAGGAAAGGCTAAGCTCGCGAAAAAAAACTTGAATCAATGGGCCAGAGGGTGCCGAAGAGCAGTAATAGTTATGCACAGGATGGGAAGCGTTGAAAAATAATAGCAACAGAAAATATATCAATTGAAAGTGTTCAAACGCTATAAGACGCTTAAAATGTTGATGACGGGTTTCGCAGGGGTCCACAGAGCAGTAAGAGTGTGGTACTGTGGCGTGAATTGCTTGGATTATCAAGTTCTTAGGAGGTTGCCGCAGAGCAGTAATAATGTGGCACAGGACTAGGAATCGTTGGAAAATATTAGCAATAGAAAATATACCCATTAAGGGTGTTCAAAAGCTAGAAGACGCTTAAATGTTGATGAGGGGTGTTTCAGGGTGCCACAGAGCAGTAATAGTGTGGTACTGTGCAAGAATTGCTTGGAGTATCAAGTTGTGGTAATGAAATGCCAAGTTCCGCTATTCAATGCCACTTGGATGGTTGGAGACAGGCGTGTCATTTTGCGGTGGCGGGGTTTCCTTCTGAGATTATCGTGAAAGGCTAGGCTCGCGAAAAAACTTGAATCAATGGATTGAAGCATAATTTTTAACAAGAAATGTCTGAAAATGTCTTAAAAATAATGAAGTGATGCCAGAGGGTGCCGCAGAGTAGTAATAGTGTGGCACAGGGCTGGGAATCTTCAGAAAATAATAGCAATAGAAAGTATATTACTTGAAGGTGTTCAAACGCTAGAAGACGCTTAAAATGTAGATGACAGATGTCACAGGGTGCCACGGAGCAGTAAGACTGTGGTACTGTGGCTTGAATTGCTTGGAGTGTCACATTCTAGCAATTAAATGCCGAGTTCTCTCTGTCCAATAAAAACAGTGTTTATTTTAGATTACAAAATTCATTTTTGAGAGAAAATGGTTGAAAATGTGCTAGGGTGATGAGAGTGATGCCATGCGGATGGTAGGGGGACAGTCAAGTAATGTCGCTTTGGCGTGAATTGCATGGACCATCAGGCTCTACAGCTTAAAAACTATGATAAAGACTTAAAAAAATTTTTCCGTGGAAGAGGGGAGTGGAAATCTGACATACACTCCAATAAATTATGCGTTTTCATTAAAAAACCCTTCGAAAGCTCTTAATACGGTTTTAATTTATCTCTAATATCAGCCCACACTCTGGAAAGATTGCTAGGGGGGTAGCCGTTTATTGTCACGATTGTGTGAAATATTCACGGTCTTAGCTGAAAAAAAAAACGAAGCGTTTTCATTTATAGCTCTCAGAAATACCTCAATATGGTTTAAATGTATCTCTAATATTAGTCTTGCTCGTCTGAAAATGATTGCTAAGATTATTTTTCTTTAATGTATGGTTTTTATTTGCTTATACTTTATTCTTTATAAGCTTTTTCGCGTTGTTTTTGGTTTTTCATGTTTTTAACTGTTTTTTCTTTGTTTTAATATTGTTGTAAATTTGTTTTAATTAATAGAAATTTTATTTACAAAGTCTGTGTTTTGAAGATTTATTGCTTAGGACGAATCTTAAATACCTAAGCGTTTACACAACTTAAGGATTCCTTCCGTCTTTTATTACTAAAAAATAAATTAAGAACACTCAAGAGTATATTATCTGGCATCACTCTTAAAAAGCATTACTTAATGAAGAGGTGTAATTTCTAGAAACAGATATTCTCCGTCTGCATGCCAATTATCGCAGGTGTACGAAACATCTCATTCTAGAAAGTGAAACATGGGAATTTCTTTCACACGCAAAAGGTTATTTCTCAAATATATTGACCAGGACAAAATACTGGTAATAGCAGTTTT
>CM051268.1:23908306-24175716 GCA_027921565.1 Artemia sinica
GAGATCTTAATAGAATTTTGTTTTGCATTTTTCTCTTCTAACATGGTAAAATCTGTATAACTCTAAGGTTATATAAACCCAGTAAAGAGATATACCTTCCCATATAAAGTGAACGTTCAATACAACTCAAAAAAAATACTGTAAGGAAAAAAAAATCGGTCCTAACGATTAGCAAGAACTTGCAGGACCTAGTTCTAACCAAATAGGTCGAAAGTTTAATATTGTCGACTAATTTTTAATGATACTATTTCAGGGTTGTTACTCAGTGGTTTGTCGTGCCTTTTGTTTTCCTTTTCTTCAGCGTTGCCGATCTTCGTGTTACTTTGGTTCATGAATGGATTTGCCCAAGGAGCTGGGTGGCCCTCTTGTGCCAAATTACTGAAAAAGGTATAAAAAAAAACATCTGATGTTTTTCAGTGATTATTAATATTGAGATACCATGTATTCTATTTTGACAAGTAGGGCCTATTTCAAGAACATCGTTCCAGGTTTATTTACATGGGAGAAAGAGATAATAATTTTCGCAGAGCAAGAGGGCGGGGACTGAAGGAAGAGTGTTTTTACAGCCTGTTTTTATACATTTTCTGATTTTTGAACACATTGAGATGATGCGCGCTCCTTCTCCCACCTTCCACGAATGATGACTCTAGCGACAGCACCCAATTCAGAAAGCAATGACTAGCTCGTAGCGTCGTAGTCAAAGAATGGGTTGCCTAGATTTTTCCTTCTGAGCGTTCAATATCACGAACACACGTTAAATTCAATGACATGATGGTATTTTTTTTGTTTTTATCCCCCCTCCCTCTACTAAAAACACAACTGGAACTTCCTCGAAAGAGAATCGTGACTATGTCTCAGGTATTGACCAAAAGATTATAAAGATAATCAGAGCCTTTTAGGGGCACTTAGTTCAGAGGGATGTGTATTTCATGTGTTATTATTTCTTTTCAGCCATTTCCTATGGAAGGGGCGGTTGTAGAAACTTACAAGGGGATCCATTTTATTGGAAATTGAAATTTCTGGTTCTCGTTTCAGAAGTCAAAAGTGTTCAAATCAGAAGAGGATGCAGTGTTTTACAAAAAACTGCATTTAAGGGTCAAAGACCTGGAACCGTCCCTATGTCACTTAAACCAATGCCACAAATAAAACAGACAACTCTTTCATCTGTGTTATGTTAAAAACATACAAAATGATATCATGTTTTATTAGATTAGCTATCTTGACTCTTAAAAAGACAATAGAATTTTCAATTTCTAACTTAATGAGCCCTCTCCCAAGTTTCTACGACCACTCCTTCTGTGAGAAATGACCGGGGACAAAACAGAATGGATACATAGAGGTCTCAATCGTTCTTGACTAAGTGCGCCTCAGTAGTGCACTCTGAAAATAATTAGTTTTTTCCTTTTTGGTACGTTTTTGCTCCCAAAGTACCTGCTCATTGATAACTTCAATTTTAGTATTTACTCTCAAAAATTTTAAAAACTACAAAATGTTTACTTTAAATTTGTACCCAGGGTTTTTTTGCTACTGCCAGAAAAACAGACCCATTGAGATTTAATCCCATATAAAAATTCTGCATTATTGCATCTTCTATTTGTCAAATTTAAAATTATAGTGAGGTGTACCGATATTGAGGCTCAGGCTTCGTAGAAATTCAGAATTAAGTGTATAACACACAACAAGTTGTCAATATCTGTCTCCGTGCACCCGGAAATAAGCAACACGCTTATTCAAGCATATTTATTTTTATCTATTTATTTATAACCCACAAATGAACAGAGATAATGACACTGCGGAGTAATAGAAAAGAAAGGCAAAAAACTAACATAACAATATCATAATGAACATACCATACAATATCATAATCATAATCAATATCATAATCAAACCGTATTAACATTTCATACCAGACCAACAATATCATAATTATACCAAACAAACAATCAGTGGGTTTCTTTGTGGTATCTTGTACTTCCGTCAAGCTGTTGCATACCAGCCTATCGGAGTGGCAGTGCTCTTGCCTTAATTTTTACAAACCTGACAGACTTCTATTATGCACCGCAGTCCATAGAAACCCTATGAAATATGGAAACCCATAGTAACCTGAAGCTTAAATAAGTGATTTGAAAAGAACTGTCAAGTGAGCAAGAATGACCATTTGGAGCTAATTCAAGAATAGCAACTGTTATTTCAGCTAATCTTAATATAATATTAAGTTTATTGCAAAAACATATTTAAGGGAATTCCGCGAGAGCCCAAACCCCCTCGAAAATTTCTCCCATTTTATGGTACCAAGCTATGTCTAAATTGAAATTGCACCATTGGAGTCACCATCATAAAAAAAAAAAACAACATAGGGAGTATATGTTTGGGGGATCAAAAACGCCATCATAAACAGCAAGCACAATCCCTTTGCTGCATGGGAAACACTGATGTGTCTCCTTATTTGGATTTTTTAATCCAATAATTTCGAAAAATTTTGCATCTTTTCCCAGAAGAAAGGTCACGGATGCGTGTTTGTTTGCTTTTTCCCCAGGGGGCGATCAAACAAATGGGCTTAGAAGATCGGTAGATGGCTCATTCGAAAAGAAATAAAAAGTTCTAGTTCTTTTTATAATTGCCCTAAAAGATCATGCCACGGGATAAGTGGCGTTTTCTCCCATTTTATGGTACCAATCTATGATTTTGTCCAAAAAGGACCAACTTTCTATCTATTTAAAAATTCTGATATAGCCAATCGACATAAAAAAGAATTATTTACTGAGCTTCCCGATTGTAGAGAAAATAATTCCGCGCGTTTGGCGCATTCCTTCGTGAAAAGGCATGTCGTTCATAAAATATACATATGGATATTTATCTTAACTAATTTTGAAAAAAAAAAGTTCCAAAAAAGAAGTGTTTCAAAGGAAAGTAAAGAGCTATATTAAACTGAAGACGAGCAGAGAGATAAAGTCCTATAATTATTCAAACTTAAAACGACCAGAAATTACTATCAAACAATAAATGAAACCCAAAACCTACAGAAATTAACATAAGTAATCATATCAAACATAAAGATAACAGGTACTGATATAGATGAATAAATAAATCCTAAAAAGAGTAAAAATTAAACTAAATACTCAACTCAAACTTAAAACAAACAAAATACTGCACACAGGACATTGGCTACTCTTCCCTCCCTTTCCCCTAACCTTCCAAGCTCTATTACGTCATTTGTGCTTGGCAATAACCGTTCATTTTGTACGCACATCCTATCTTTAGGAGTAGATTTGCCACCATGTAGAAATGTGTCCATTGAAATAGATGGACTGTATAAATACCGATTTACCTATACCGATCGCTTATCTCAGAATTTCAGCCCTACTTACAATATTAGCATGTTGATGCTTTTCGGGCTACAATTGTTTTTTTATGACAAAATAGTAGAAAAAGGCACCTGGCTGTGGCGATCCCGTTTTTTACTTAAAAAGGACATAGTGCCTCTAACTTTCATTTCGAATGAGCCACTTTCGATATTTTGCGACCACGAGTGGGATATGTCAGCTCGAGGAAAAAACATGCAACCGTGACTCTTCTGCGGAGAAAATGCGAAACCTCTTGTTTTTCTAGACAGGGACGTGATACTTCTACTATTAGGCACTTCGAGAAGTTGAATTTCATTGTGTAATTTCATCAATATCACTCTCTTTTTCCCCTTTTTAAGAAATTCTGCGAATTTTCTTATGGTCGTCAATACTGATGGGCAGCTTAAGCTTGATAAGTTTTAAATGTTTGATTCAGTATAAAACGCAAATTCTTTTTATGTATAAACTGTTGTCAAAGTTTTTTTTTCATGGTCTGGGCTTCCATTGGTAAGGGTTGTTCTGAACTAACTATTCATTACCATGGACGGTTTGATTAATGATATGTGGGGTTTCATTTTTCAGTGGTTTATCCCTTCCCAGTTTGGAACATTCTGGTCGACCCTTTCTGCGTCATCCAATTTGTCGGGAGCCTTATCGCCGATGTTGACAGCTTTTATTATTTCTTACACAGACTGGAGGTCTTCAATAGCTTTTTCAGGTAACTCTTCTTGCTTCCTCTTATTTCTTATCTTAAGATGATTAGTGTAAAGCAGCACTTCTCCATGACCAGAGATCACAACGCAATTTCC
This sequence comes from Artemia sinica, assembly GCA_027921565.1. Classification (NCBI taxonomy): domain Eukaryota; kingdom Metazoa; phylum Arthropoda; class Branchiopoda; order Anostraca; family Artemiidae; genus Artemia; species Artemia sinica. Next base: position 23,912,460 of record CM051268.1, read on the forward strand.
GCTTTACTGAAAAAAAAGAACAACAAAAAAACAAATGACCGTGGATTGTCAGTTTAATTGACATATACTGACATTTATTCCTTAAAAGTTTCGATATTTTTTTTATTTATGAAATTAAGAAAAGTGGAAACATTTCAAATGTATTTTTTTTTCAGTAAAACACAAATTGTGTTCTGGTCTCGAGAAGGGTTATATGGTTATCAGCCCTACTCATGTTAATTTTTGCTCGTTTTGAGTTTGACTTGGCTATTTATTGTAATTTCTGTTCGTTTTAAGTTTCATTTATTTATTGGTAGTGATTTGTGGTAGTTTTACGCTTGGAAGATTATTTAACTTTATTTTTGAGCATTCTGGCTTAATGGAGCTCTTTACTTTTCTTTGAAAATCTTGTTTTGTGAAAAAAAGTTTTTAAATTAATTTATGTTTATTTTTTATTGACATAGTCTTTTTCATTGAAAAAATAAAAAAATAATTTTCAGTTTTTTTGTATAAGAATTCACCGTATGGGCAGGGGCCCATACGGTAGGCCCAATTATATTTTTTTGGAAGGGCCCCCTCTATATATTGAATCTTAAAGCAAAATTCAAATCCAGCATATATTATATATATATATATATATATATATATATATATATATATATATATATATATATATATATCTATATATATATATATATATATATATATATATATATATATATATATATATATATATATATATATATATATATATATATATATATATATATATATATATATATATATATATATATATATATATATATGTTACATACAGACCCCGGCGCCGCGGCGACAGATTTACCGAACGCCGCTGACGAGAGGCCCGGTCAAACGCCACCGATGTGTCGTAACGCCGCCGCCTGCAGAGGCGGCGGCGTTCGGTCACTTTATATTAATTTTGCGGCAATTCTTTATTGTGTCAACCGCAAAGTCGGAGCTTTTCCTTCTCGCGTGGTTTAGTATTTCGATTTTCCTGATTAGAAACCCAGCAGGGCTTGCACTATCCCCGAATTTTTGGGTATTTCCCCAAAAAAAAATTGGTTCCCCGAATCCCCGAAAATCACGCAATCACGGTGCCACCTCTAGCGATTTATCGCCAGTGACTTTCCCTGCCAAATATTACTTTGCATACCATAATTCTTCACTACTCTCTTGTTCATTAATTTTCGTCTCTTTTGTTACTTTGCATAAAAACCAGACAGATGCCATATGCAATTGCAAATATTGCAATATACGCAGTTCTTCATATGTTGACAAAAAGAGTATCGTCTTTATGAAATGAATTTAAATCATTTCGAAAGCAGTTTCCCAATCGCTATTCCTTACATCATTCGTAGTCAAGAAATTTATTTTCAAGTTGAATAGAATTATAGAACGCATTCACTACTATACAGCTTCAGCCTTCAGTTGGACTTTGAAATTGACAGCCGACAGATTGTTTCTACAGCTGAATTGTAGGTTTGCAGATTTTTTTTTTTTTTTTGCTGTTTTTAGATAAGATTTTCTTAATGTTTAATACTCAATTGTTGAATGCCTGATAGAAAATACAATCTTCTCTCTGCAACATTTACCCCCCCCCCCCCCTCCAAAAAAAACCCTTCTATTGAGACAAAATTTAGCTATAGACTAAGCTATGTACAAGGTTGGGGATTAAAGATTGAACCGGAAGTTACCCCAAAAATATGATTCATAAATAAATTGTAAATTATTGCCTATAGGGGGGGATAGGGGGCTTTCATTTTTAAATGATAATACCTCATTTTTTTTATTGAAAGCAGGGATGCCAAAAAGATAATTATTTTTTTTTATTTAAAGTGAAGACAGAAGAAAATAATATCAAATTCCCTGGGAAACCATTGAAATATTTTGATAGACCCTTGGCCCCCCATTAGGACTTGTTCATTGCCTTGGGTGTTTTGCGATTTCTCATAGGCTACTGGCCTAATTTGGCTTTTGTGTGTGCTCCCTTTTAATTAGATTATTTGGATCTTATTGAATGCCACGGTAAATCTATGACTCAGTTTTCCAATAATTTGAGGTATATCTGAATAATTTCGACATTTTTGTTGTTGTCATTGTACCCCTTTACTCATACCCTCAATTTTTTTTAAGGAACACTAAGCTGTTTAACGGTATTTTGCGTGTTTGTTTGAACCATATAGTGACCTAGTTAATTATTAAGTAAATTATTTTTCTAATGAAGGCTGAGACGGTATCCTATAAAAGTGGTATCCAGAGGGGGGGGGGGTAGGGAAGCATTATATTTAAATGATAATATCTCGAAATTTTTTTACTGAAAGCAGGGATCCCAAAAGTTATTTTTTTTAATTTAAAGCAGAGACGGCATCCTATCAAGGTGGTATCCAGAGGGGGGGGGGGTAGTGAGCTATCATATTTAAATGATAATACCTCGATTTTATTTTTTGAAAGCAGGGGTGCCAAAAAGTTGAAAAGTTGACAAAAATTAACAAGATTTTCGTGGGTTATACTTGATACAGCACTTGCATGGTTTTATCGTCCAAGGGGAAAGGGACATATGCGTCCAACCCGTTTTTTTTCTTATTGATGAAACGGGTTTACTTTGAAAACATTCATTCATAAGTACCAGGCAGATTCACACAAAACGAATTGGTGTGACGAAAGCGAAATCGACATCCCCACCTAACATTGCGCTCGAGTGACAATGGCGCCCTTGGTCCAGTGTCCAAGTTACATTAAAAGGCCAGGTCATTATAATAGCTTTCAATTTGGGAGGTTCAAGGAGGAGTCTTTGACAGTCTTATGACCTTAGGGTACTAGATGTTGCAACGTTCTTACGTATCTACAGTGGTTTAAAAAATTCGATCACCCCACAAATGATTACCAAAAATATGCACAAATATAACATTTGGAATATTATAACACTTTTTTCAAAGCTTTGAAGAAAAGCAAAAAAGACTAAATACCCCTAACTACGCTTGAAAGCTATTTAAAAAAAAAAACTCTTTGGAGATTTCCATGGAAATGACCATAGCAGAAGCATTGAGCCTGCATGGGTGGGGATCAAAGAGGAGTCTTTGAGTATTTTGACCACAGGTGACTCATTGTTGCGACTTTCTTAAATTTGGTAATTTTTGTGAGCATTTGGAAATCAAAGCTTAAACTCAATAACTGACACTAAGTGTCCTAATATTTTGCTTGGATTAAAAGTGACGAATTAGGATGAAAATCTGAACATCTTCCTGGAGCTACTTCAGTCTGCATATTATTTCATTGAATTACATTTAAAACGGATGAGCTTTTTTATTTCTTACCTAAGAAAATAGCTGGCACTTCATTTTTCTTCATACCGAATAAACCATTAAGTGTTTTTTGTTTCATTGTAATTGAAGTGTTCTTATGTGAAGTGTTCATCATGTATTTTTCAATTTGATAAATTTACTCCTTTTAGACGCAGTTTATAATTTGGAATGAATCCCCAAAAGGAAAAATGAATAAAATACAAAAGAGCAGCCAAAAGCAATAAAAAAGCAGCAGTTCAGCCTTAGCCTGCATGACATATATTCTATAAAGAAGCCAAAAAAAAACTTTAAAATGCATTTTTTTTAATTGTTATTAAAAACCAGTTTTTGATACAAGAAGACTTTTTAGGAATCCAAAAGAGCAAAAAAAAAAAAAAAAAAAACAATCAATATCAAAGTCGCCCATTTCAACTGTTTTTAAAGGTGACGAAACAGATATAGGCAAAGGACATTATGAAAAAATTAAGCTTCAAGTTCAAAGTTATATTCGAAGTTTTTACCCAGATAACTGACGAATGTTGTGATACGGTATTTGAAGTTTTGTATGCAGTAATGCTCAATGAAGAAAACTACTAATTTTGATAATTATTTATGTTAAGAATACATAGCTAATAGACACTTCAACTACTCGTATTATGCAAGGGTTCTGAAACGCCACAGCCATTTTGTTTCTACCAGATTTCTACTTCTCTTGATGAATAACGAAGAAGACCAGTTTCCAGCCAGCGGCTTGTGAATTTTTGAACTCATGAATAGGCTCGAATATGTTGTAAATTTAAGCTGTGATTTGAGAAAGACTGATGAAAACATTAATGTTTGCGGTCAACATTGATCGCGCCGGCGGCACGCCGCCGATATCTTACCGGCGGCGCTGCGTGGCGCGCTGTTTTTTGGCCCCGCCGCCGCCCGGTCTTCCCTCATCGGCGCGGCGCCGGGTCTAGTTACATATATATGTTGCATTCTCATGTAACCTTTAGCATAGCTGTTTGTGTCTCACAGTATTTCTTCCTAAAGATCTGTTGGGTTACGACTGATCTAATAATTTAATATTTTAAAAATGTGAAAGGTGTTCTTTTACATCTTCATTGGGGTCTTAAAAGTACATTTGACCTCCTTTAAAAGTTTCAATGATATTTCTAGCTATTATAGAGCGGTGCTGCCTATGATATTGCTTATATGCTCTTTTAAAAACTTGCATGCACACAGTTTTTCCTTTAATTGAAACTCCTAGACGTTCCCTAAAAGTTTAACCTTAAAATCTTTAGCGTCATTAGTTACATTAACTGTAGTGGTAGTATTAAAAGTATACATATAGTGCCTTCTGGCTAGTTCAAAATCCCCCCAAATTACCCTTAAAGGTTTAAATTAATAATGTAAGTTGTTCTTCATATATTACTTTGTCACCTTTTCTAAAGCCCACCTGCTCATACTTGTTTAATTAGTTCAACATCCGCCTACATATTCCTTAAAAGCTTCACCTTAATACCCTTAGCTTGTGCAGTAGCAACAGTTGTAGCAGCATTAGTAGCAGTATGCGCATAGCACATTTGGTTTCTTCAACATCCTCTTCAACACACGCTGAAAGTTTCAGCTTAAGAAATACCATCAAGTATTCCTGAAGCATTTCTGACGCGTCCGCTTGACAACCTGTGTGGGCATAGTGTGTTTCGATTCAGTTCCATACAGTTTCTATATATCCCAAATTTGTCGCCTTAATATCCTCAGTTTTAATAGCAGTAGTAGTAGTAGTAGCTGTGGAATTAATTGTAGTAGCCTAAGTTTTAGCGGCAGTAGCAGTATTAGAGGTAGTAATAATAGTAAAAGTAACAGTAGTATGAGTAGAAGCAGTAGCATTAGGATGCAAATATTTTCTTTTGGTTAGCTCAACATCCCTCACAACAAGTCCTGTTAGTTTCAACTTCATACACCAAACTATTCCTAATATATTGCTGTTACACCCTTTTCACAACCAGCATATAGAGGGCATGTTCTGATTCAGTTCTTCTTCCCCCAGACTTTCTTGAAAATTACACCTTCATACCCTTAGGCATAGTTGTCACAGTATTAGTATTGGTATTACTAGTAACAGTATTGAAAAGCGGTAGTACTACTAGCAGCAGCAATTAACCCTTTTCCTTTTGGTCAGTTAAATATCCCTCTCATCAAGTCCTGGAAGTATCAACTTAATACAATTAGCCATTGCTATGACATGCTAATAGGTCCTTTTGATAACCTGTATGTTTATATACTTCTTGAAATATTCATCTCAATGATGTTAGCCCTACAAGTAGTTGCAATAGAAGAAGTAGTAGTAAATGTAGCAGTAACAGTAGTATTAGCAATGGTGTGCACATATTGCCTTTTGGTGACATCATCTTCCCCTTTAAGTATTATCAAAAACTTTCAACTTGATACCCAAATTAATTCTTGAGATACGCTATTTTGACAATGTGCATGCACATAGTCGTCTTTTGTTTTAGTTCAAAATTTTCCTTACTTTTGTAAATGGAGTTGTGTGATATCAGTAGTGGTGGTGGTTATAGCAGTATTGATAGCATGCAAGTATCGCTTTTTTGATCATCTCCCTTATGATTTCCTGAATTTTTTTTCAATTAAATACCCTTTTGACAACCCTTTAAATACCCTTTTGTGTTGTACCCTTTTGACAATCTCGTATATTTCGTTAAATTTCGTATACACATAACGTGTTTTGATTTAGTTCAACACTCCCCTCAACTTTCTCGGAAAGACTCACCTGAATACCCTTCGTCTTCTTGGAAAGTAAAGTTCAATCATGCATACCTTTCTCAATAACATATACTATGGGTAACCAATGAACGAATTGCCTAACTTACAGCCCTTGTCCTGAGGACTGTGAGGAGGTTGGCATCCCCAATCCTGGACCTTTGAACAATGCTGAAAAAATAGCTCTCTTAAAATTTCGATCGTTTTGGGATATGTTTTGGGGAATGATCGGCTTGGGGAGGGGGGGGGGGGGGTGGTGGCTGACGTCCCTCCATTCACTTTTGAATCTTAAAAAGGGCAATAAAACTTCTGACTTCCAATCAAATGAGCTCCATCCGTTCCAAAGTTTATACAACTACCTGTTCCAAAAAAACCTTATATGCCCTTTGCATAACTTACAACCCTTGCCCATGGGCTGTGGGGGATTGTGTCAACCCTAAAAACATTGCTACATGATTTTTGGACTATTGGAAACGAAATGGCTATCTCACAATTTCAACTGAATGCGTTTTGGGAAAAGAGGATGTCAGGGAGGGGGGCTAGTTGCTCTCCATCATGTTTGACTTTTAAAAGAGAACTAGAACTATACATTTCAAATCAAATGAGCCTCTTCTAAAGATCACACGACCACCCCTTCCATAAAAAACCTTATATACCCCTGGGGCATAACTTACAACCCTTACCCCCAGACTCTGGGGGATTCTGTCCATCCCAAAAGAACTTATTATATGATCTTTGGTCTATTTTGAACAAATGGCTATCTCAAAATTTTTATCGGGTGTATTTGTGGAAAATAAAACGTAGAGAAGGAGGGGGGCTGCCCCCGATCACTTTGACTCTTAAAAAGGGAACTAGAACATCTGATTTTCAATCAAATGAGCCCCCATCCGGAGTTTATACGACCACCCTTTCCATAAAGCCGTGTATGCCCTCGGGGCATAACTTATAACCCTTGCGCTGAGGGCTCTGGGGGGGTGTGTGTTCATCCTCAAAGACATAATTTCCAGACCTTTCAATTACGCTGAACAAAATGGTTATCTCAAATTTTTGATTAAGCATGTTTTGGAAATGGATGGGTGTGGAGGGGGGGGGGGCTTGTTGCCCTCCAATCACTTTTTGACTATTAAAAAAGTCCCTTTCAATTTCCAATCGAATGAGCCTTTTTTGAAGTTTCCATGACAACAAATAGCCATCTCAAAGTTTCCATCAGATGCCTTTTGGGAAGTGTCGGGCGGGGGGTACCTGCCCTCCGATCACTTTGAATGTTAAAAAGGGTACTAGAACTTCTGATAACCAGTCCAGTGAACCCCTCCGAAGTTCATACGACCACCCTTTCTATAAAACCTTATATGCTTCCGGGGGATAACTTACAACCCTTGACCCGAGGGGCGGGGGAGGGGGGGGGGGGTTGTCATCCTCAAAGACATAATTTCCAGACCTTTTAACTACGTCGAACAAAATGGCTATCTCAAAATTTTGAATGGATGTGTTTGGGGAAATGGTGGGCGTGTGAGGAGGGCACTAGCCCCCTTCAATTTTCAATCGAATGAGCCTTTTACAAAGTGTCTACGACAAAAAATGGCCATCTCAAAATTTCTATAAGTTGCGTTTAGGGAAAATACGAGGTGTGTGTGTGTGGGGGGGGGGGGGGGTATCCACCCTCCGATCACTCTGAATCTTAAAAAAGGGCACTAGAACTTCTGATTACCAATCTAATGAGCCCCCTCCGAATTTTATACGATCACCCTTTCTATATAAACCTTATATGCAGCCAGGGCATAACTTACAACCCTTGCCCTGAGGGCTGTGGGGAGGGGGTGGTTGTAATCCTCAAAGACACAATTTCCGGACCTTTCAACTACGTTGAACAAATAGCTATCTCAAAACTTTGATTGGATGTGTTAGGGGAAATGGTAGGCATGGGAGGGGTGCTAGTTGCCCTCCAATCACTTTGAACTATTAAAACGGGCACTAGCCCTTTCAATATCCAATCGAATGAGCCCTTTTCGAAGTTTTTACGAGAACAAATGGCCATCTCAAAATTTCTATCAGATGCATTTCGGGAAAATACGACGGTGGAGGGTATCCACCCTCCCATCACTCTGAATCTCAAACAAGGTACTAAAATTCTGTTTACCAATCCAATGAGTTTACCCCCCCCCCCCCCCCCCCCGACGTTTATACAATCACCCTTTCTATACAAACCTTATATGCCCCCAGGGCATAACTTATAACCCTTGCCTTGAGGGCTGTAGGGGGGTTGTCATCCTTAAATAGATAATTTCTGGGCCTTTCAACTACGGTGAACATTGGATGTGTTTGGGGAAATAGTGGTCGTGGGAGGGGAGTTGGTTGCCCTCCAATCACTTTCGACTATTAAAAAGAGCACTAGCCCTTTGAATGAGCCCTTTTTTCGAAGTTTCTACGACAACAAATGGTCATCTCACAATTTATATCATACATTTCGGGAAAATACAAGGTGTGGGGGGGGGTATCCACCTTCCGATAACTCTGAATCTCTAAAAGGGCACTGAAACGTCCGATTAGCAATCCAATGAGCCCATTCCGAAGTTTATACGATCAACTCTTCTAAATAAACCTTATATGCCCCAAGGGCATAACTTACAACCCTTGCTCTGAGGGCTCTAGGAGGGTTGTCCTCATCGACGACATAATTTCCGGATCTTTCAACTGCGTTGAACAAAAATGACTATCTCAAAGTTTTGATTGAATGTGTTTGAGGAAATTGTGGGCGTGGGAGGGGAGTTAGTTAACATTCAATCACTTTTGACTGTTGAAAAGGGCACTAACCCTTTCAATTTCCAATTGAATGAGCCCTTTTTGAAGTTTCTACGACAACTCTTTCGATAAGAAGTACCCTGGTATAAAAAAAACAAAAAAAAAATATATAATAATAGTACATTGTGCCCACGTCGCTCTCTTTACTTAGACAGCGCTATTGCGCTGTCTATGATCAAATATGTTTGAAAAGACAGCAAATTGTCTAAAATTATCCGCAGTTAGAGACAAGCGACAATGGGAATCCATATATAGAGCCATCACTATATATAATGTGTAAATATATATATATAATATATATATATATATATATATATATATATATATATATATATATATATATATATATATATATATATATATATATATATATATATATATATATATATATATATATATATATATATATATATATATATATATATATATATATATATATATATATACAAAATCCGTTGATTTTGAATTGAAGTTATCAAGTATTTTGCAGTAGGTTGCATCAAGACATGGCTAATTGTAGACGGAGAAAAGCCAAGACAGATAGTCCAAGTAATTGAGAGGCAAATGTTTAAATGGCTGGGGCACGGGTAAAATGGCAGGTTATATATATATATATATATATATATATATATATATATATATATATATATATATATATATATATATATATATATATATATATATATATATATATATATATATATATATATATATATATATATATATATATATATATATATACTAGTAAATTTATATATATTTAAACTAGTAAATTTACCCTATCCATTTATATATTACTTCATGTTTGTTATTCAAAGTTTAAAGAATTAGTTAACATTAGGTATAGATTTAAAAAAAAAAACATTTTTTTTTATAAAAAACCTATATTTTGTTTTATATACTTGTATTTGTCTCTTTCGATAAAGAGATTAATCGCACGAAAAGAAATCATCCGCTTAGTTTTTAGTCGGTTTCAATGAAAATATTTGATTTGTGTTCTAAAATTATTAATTTCTTCTTAAATGCCCTGGCTAAAAATACGACTATTGTTGGACAAAAGAAGAAAGACAAGCCAACAACACAAACACACAACACAATACACAAAAAAACGTCGCTAAGCAACTAAAAGAAACTACCGTAAAATCATAAACAACATTAACACAAAAAACAGCTTATCAAGATGCCAAAATATACAAAGACGGAGAAACAAAAAAGCGACAGAAAAAACCAAACACAAAAAAAACGACTTAGCAAGAAAAACATGCTATTGTTGGGACTGTCCCGTTGCTTATCAAGATGAAGTAAAGTTTCAGAAAAATATACCAATTCAATATTAGCCACCTTGTTGCTTAATCACTTGGAGTGACACCAAAACTCTGAAATAAATCTAATTGTCTTCTTCACTCTTTCTAATGACTTCTTGGAAATAATATTGAATTCCAAGATTCTTAAAAAAGACGAGGAAAATCTTGTATCCAAGGCGAAAGTTTCGAAGATAATTTTTTTTTCTCTTTTGTTCAAATTTGGCATGCCTATTCAAATTTCAAAGAAGTAGAATGGTCACTATAAACATGAACTAAATGGTAAGTCGAGACGCCAAATCCAGCTGCATTGGGCTATGCAAATGGGGGGCTTCCGACAAATTGAAAAGGTGTGGTTACTATTCCTAATGATTTTTTTATCTATCTACAATCATAGGTTTCACCAAAAGATGGCTAAGTGCTGCATTTAAAGCTTAAGAATTTTTTAGTATATTCAAAACCAGAAGAATTGTTAAGAAATAGGTCTAACATATATTTTCTGTAGTTCCTGCCCATTACAAATAAAAAAAAAAACTCTCCTTCTTCCAACGTCAAAATGCTGGTGATTTCCGTTCAGGCAATGGGTTTCCTAAACAATGGTTTTTTTTACTCTGCGTTCTTAAGTGTTTTTTTCTCTAGTTTGCCTAAGAGGCAAAACGGATTGAAAAAATTACCCTCTGAATTTTTGAACTCTAATCTGTATTAACTTTTTCGTTTTCTAAAATTAGGACATATCTTTTAAAATAAAGTTGTATACGTCATCTAATTTTAAAACTTATCCAATGTCAAAAATGAGTTAGACTTTATATTATTTTAGGAATCTCATTTTTAACATGTTTTTTTAAAGGAACTTGATAACCTGTAGCCTACATTAGAGTTAGCAATGGATAAAGAATAGACTGCAAACATATTGCACTAGAAACGGTTTTTACCATCTTGAGGAAAGAAAAATATATTGTATGCTAACGGATATTTTATTAATGAACTGCTGATGACGAATTGAATTTGTTTACGAATAACGCGAAAATCAATTGAATCGTCATATGAAAACACTCTAAGTAATTCTATCAAAACCAGGCGATAAATATGAGGACTTGTGTGCACGAGGAGCACAGAATCGAGTCCATTTTTTTTTTTATCCTGACACCAAATAAAATCCCCTAGCATCGACATTTCATATCACGCAATTGGTATATTAAAATGAATTCCCCTTTCACCGTAAAGATAAAAAAATATATAAAAAATAAAAATCAATTTCGCCCTCAGTTTGGAACTTTGCCATTTTGTTATGTGTTATTCAGGATTTTTTTCCTCTCTAGAACAGAGTAAAAATTCTTTTCTGAAGAATTTTTAAAGTTATTTTTTTGTTAAATCGATTGAACTAATTGTTGATATGCCCTTAAAATTGGTGTGTTTAAAATGAATTGCCCAAAAACATCTAAAAGATAATTCGCTGTCGTCACTGAATGAAGTTTGAAAGAGGACAACATGACAAAATGTTCTATTTAAAAGAAAAATAGCCTAAATCAAATTTAAAAAAAGAAAAAAGCTTTCTAAAAAAAAGAAAGGCAAGACATATATACTATATTATTTGCTACAAAAATTAAGTTTTTCTTTAAGGTAAAAAAATTAAAAGGACGATTTTTATTTTATTAAATCGCCAGCATTTGTTATGTGTAGGACTCTGGGCGAATACTGTTTTTCCATCAGCATGATCATTTAAGGCTACATATAAAAAATAGTGCTTAATAGTTATATAATGCCTTTTTTGGAACATACAAGAATATTTTAGACTTTAGGTGGGTCCTAGCAATCACCTTTAGTATACTCTTAAGGAAAAGAAATTGTATACGATTTTTACAATAATTGCTTGCTACCCTCATGACTTGCTTAATTTTACCTTTTTTCCAAGTTGTGCCCCCAACCTTTCCAAAATAGAATCTGCATAAGTACCTGATCACAATATCAGCTTGTTTTCTGGAAGCCTTCCAGAGAAATGTCAGGAAGCTGAACATTTTTCCTTCTTTTTTGTTTTGTAAAATCATTCTCATTAAAGCCTTGCTGTCTCTACTCTTTTTCTGAATAATTTTTAGGGATGCTCTGATGCAGTTCTGATGCACTGGATTGAAGCCATTTTTCCCTTCAACGTGTGAAACTTTCTTGAATCGGTACATGGTCCAAATTGAAGCAGGGCGAGGCTTGTTCAAAGCCACCCCCCCCCCCACCCCGCCTCCGTTCCTGAGTATAGAAGTTTCTGTGTCGGGTAGATCTTAATTTCAGAAATGGATCTACAATCCAAATTAGGGGATAGGAATGAATTTTCAATCTTTTATCTCTACTCCTTCCTTACTAACAGTACTAGAAATATTTAATGAAAATATGTTCAACGTCTGAGAGAAAAGGCTTGGAATCTCGCTCAAATCCTGAGAAAGACTTTTCCGGTGCCTACAGTCCACGAGAGGTAGACTCCAAGACTTAAAATTGAAATCTGAACTTGTATTAATACTAGACAGTTTGATCAAATCACATTTTATGCACTGCTTCTTTTTTATGTAGTGTTGATCGAAAGAGCACCTAAAATTATTCTTAGAAAATTCTCTGTGGAAAACATCTAGCACACCTTCCTCACCTTTTTGAAGAACCAACGTTTGAGAACCATAAGCCTTGCCTTGTTCTATTAGCCTAATCTTAGTCATACGCCTAATCTTTCAATCATTTGAAATTTTTCAACTGCAAAAACACTTTTTCTCCTTTTGGATCGTCGGTGGATCAACTTTCTCTGCTAATAACCCTACCCAGGCAAGCAAAACTCCCCTTTGTCAATTTTCTGGGTTAGGTTTCAGCAGTTTTAAAGCACTAAGAGTAGGGAAGGGCTTGAGACAAGAGCTTGAAAACACCATCCCAGACCGGACTTAAATTTTAATTCATTTCTGAAAGTTTCATCTACCTAGCTTACAAGTTCCAAGTTAAACCATTCTAATCTACTTTTACTCAATGACTAGCCTTATATCAACAATTTCATTAATTGAAAGTACTGTTAACCAATACTTATTCTACTTTTTTGGCTGAAATTCAACGACAAGAAGTATAAATGTTTATGATCAACAAACTAACCGATTATTTATTTTTCAACAATGGCACAAAAACTATAAGCAAAAAGCAAAACTAAAGGCTTTAAGCCGAATAAAATTAAGAGAATCCAAACATTGCGCTGAAGTCATGTCACATCATAAGGCACAGCTTTTTCTTTCAATCTTCTTTAGCCAGGACAAACCCGGTTCTATTTGGCATGTATACCATCATTGAATGATAACGACCAGCAAATCCCTGGTCAAATGTATAAAATCGAATCCCGTGGTCTAACCGACCATGGCCCCCAAATATCTTATCATCTGTATCCAGAACAACTCGATATTTTCCAGGGATTTGTACACCGATACGGTAGTCGGGGAAACTTTTGGTCGGATGGAAATTAAAAATGAAAAGCAGACCGGCACGTTCAAATACGATGACTTTGTCCTCTTCATGCTTCCAGCTAACATAACCAGGATCTTTGTGAAGCCATCCGTATTTGTCTTCTGTTTTATTCATTGCTGCATCAAATGTATTCAGGTACTTGTATTTCAGTAAAGGGTCATCAACTATATTCCACTGTCGACGGGCGTAGTGGAAAGATTCATTATTTCCAACTCGAGGAAAATCTAGCCACTCTGGGTGGCCAAATTCATTTCCAATAAAGTTTAAGTAGGCTTCTCCACCAAGACTATGCGTGATTAATCGAATGACTTTATGCAGGGCAACTCCGCGGTCAATCACTGGAGAGGGATCAGAGAGATCAGACATATGAGTATACATTTCTTTGTCCATTAGCCAAAAAGCTAAAGTTTTATCACCAACAAGGGCTTGATCATGGGATTCACAATAGGCTATTGTTTTTTCTTGCCAGCGACGATTTGTTAGGGTAAACACTAGATTTCCCATGTTCCAATCTTCGTCTCGAAATTCTTTCAGATACTGGATCCATTTATCAGGTATTGCCATTCCAAGACGGTAATCAAAACCAGTTCCACCTTCGGAAACTGGGCGACACAATGCTGGCATTCCAGAAACATCTTCAGCAACTGTGATTATTTCTGGGTAAATTTGATGTAACATGTGGTTGGCTAGCATAAGATACATTATAGCATCATTATCAACATTCAGGCAAAAATAGTCGTTGTAATCTCCACTGAAACCCTGCCCAATTCCACGTGAGTGGTATAGCATTGATGTTACTCCATCAAAGCGGAATCCGTCAAATTTGTATTCTTCCATATACCAACGAAGATTTGAGAGTAAAAACCTCTCAACTTCCCAATCTGAATAATTGAAAAGTTTACTATCCCAAAGGCTATGTTCACCTCTGGGTCCTTCATGAAAGAAACAAGAGTGTGTCCCATCAAACTGATTTAGTCCATCTAAAACATTTTTAGAGGCATGAGAATGAACTATATCCAAAAGGACAGTTAGCCCATTAGAGTGACACACATCAATTAACTCCTTGAGTTCTTCTGGAGTTCCATAGCGACTGGAAGCAGCATAAAAGCTAGTTACTTGGTAACCAAAACTAGCATAATATACATGCTCCATTATTGCCATTAGCTGAACGGCATTATAGCCCAACTTTACTATACGAGGGACGACATTTCTTGCAAACTCTCTATAGCTGCCAACTTTTGCTTCTTCTGTAGCTATTCCAACATGACATTCGTAGATTTTTAGACTTTCAGGCCTTCGAGGTGATTTGAATCTAAACTGGTATTTTGATGCAGGTGGAGGGTTCCAGAACACATGTTCATATGCAACACCTTCTGTTTTGGGAGGCTGTACAACATATGTAGCCCAGGGGGAAATTCTATCTACAAGCTGGCCATCTTTTGTAGCTATAACAATTTTAAGCTTAGAAAGGTGTTTTATACGACAAGACCCATCTTTTTCGGGGGGAATATATAACTCCCATTTCCCAAAAGGAAGCTTTTTGTAAGGAAAGCTGCATCGATCCCACTGATTGAAATCTCCTCTCAGGAAGACAGCCTCTGCTCCAGGAGCCCACTCTTTGCAATAGACAGTATTATCAGGTAGCACATGAATTCCAAATGTTTCATAGCCTTTGCTGAAATTTTCCAGACCTCCTTCACATGAATTGATTCTTTCCAAAAAAGAATGGAAGCATTCGTAACGTCGTTGGATATCTTTTTCAAACGGACGTAGGTAAGGATCTCTATCAAGAGAGTTTTTGCATCTCAGGTGCTTGTGGTGCCATGGTTTTTGACCTAAAAAATGTAATATATAAGAGAAAACATTAATATTTATATCTAAAAAAAAAGAAAAAAAAGAAGTGAATATATATGAGAGAGACAAAGACAGAGATTTCATTTGAAGGCAGAAGCTAAGACTATATCCCTGTGATTCACCAAGTTGGTCAAAAAAGGAAAGTTTTACAAAGACTTTATTCAACACGTCTCTTCTTTTGGAGGAACCCGCCTTAGAACAACTGAAACATGAAATCTTTGGAAAAAGACTAAATGATAGAGAGAGAGAGCGAGAGAGAGAGAGAGAGAAAAGAGAAGATAAAGAGAGGAGGGAGAGGAGAGAGAGGGACAGAAAGGTCAGAGAAGAAGAATTTTAATAAGGGCTAATGTCTCTGCTGTCTTTTCAAAAAATGGTTATCATGCGAGGTGAACATTCACCAACATTAATGGAGTGTTTTTTCTGAAATCAAACATGATGGATATTGGACAGGTATATGTTTCAAGAAGTATGTTTATACTTCTACAATGGCACTTGAAAGGGGGATGATACAAGTCACAAATCTGACAAAAAACTGAAAACACTAAGAAATTTATTTTGGAGTTTTAAACTGTTAATAAGGCTTGGTTGTTAAAACAAGGAAATGTTTACAAAAAATAACATCAAAGGTTATATGCAGCAAATACTCTCACAAGCAAGAAATGGGGAAATGCTGCATTTGGTTAAGCCAATTATCTTTAAGGAATTATCTTTAAAAACGAAATGAGATACTAGTAAATGATAGAATGCTATTAGTTTGAGAGGGACAGGGGTATAGTCCTGGACAATTTCATGCAAGACCTTTTGTTTTACTATTCCTGTGAAACATAAAGTTACATATAGATGTTATGCCTTTGTTTCGTATTGATTAGCCTGTCACGATTAATAATTTCCATTTTCTTACAATCTAGAAGATGAAAACAATACAACTAAAGACAGGTGTATAGAAATATTTAGAATCATTTTATATGCTGTTATCCCTTTCAACTTCGGAGTTTAATTATATCCAAGCCTTTCATCAAAACATATGTTTTGCTCATTTGTTAAGTTGTTGTTTTTGTAAACACGTGTTTCCTTTCGGACACCAGAAAATTTATACGTAGTAAAAAAAAAAAAAAAAAAAAAACTAAACGAATTCTTTTTGACATTTACGTAAAAAATGCTGACAACTTAACACACTCCATTCAAACGTAACATCGTAAAGATTTGGATACAACGTCCTCTCAAAATAGATAAACATCATATGTGAAGAAACAAGACTTTTTTTTAAGTCCTTTTTTGTGATACTAGATCATGCTAATAGAGTGCACACAATTCAAACTTTCCAGTGGATGGGGTGGGATTTTCCAGGGGGAAATCGCATTTGAAATACTGAAAAGTAAACCTGTGGGTCCAAATTACTGAACTTTTGGAACTTACTAAGCAAGTGGGACATAATGGAGAATGATGTGTAGCCTCCATTTGGATAGGACATTATTGATAACAAGGGCATCAGATTTCAGAGGGTAAAATAACACTGTATGAAGTTTGACTGGAAGGGTGATGACATCTATTTGCTGGGAATTGTTTGAGATCTTTGCCTAATTATATCCCTTATGTTTAGGTTAGAGGAAAAGCTTAGTTTTAAGGAAAAGGCCTTGTCGAGTCGAAGATCTGCTCTTTCGTTATATTCGATGTCTTTATGGCATCAAATGACCTTTATGGACATGCTGGAAATTTATTTGATTGCCTTTTGCTTGAAGGTTTGGTAGCTGTCTGCTAATATCATATGGGTCCTTATCAACAGCAATTCTATTGATACTTTGCAGCAAGTATTGATTCTGTTAAACAGACTCTATGCAATAATTTATAAGCACATAAAGAGCAAGACGAATGGCAAATAATTCAGCAGACAAAATGGAGGATCCAAATGAGAGGGGAAAATAAAGATTAAGGATCAAAGAAGGGCTGCATGCAGCTGCTCCTGCTTTCACACCACGTAAAGATCTGTCTGTATAAATTTTCTTATGATTAAGATAATGTTTAGAGATTTGTTCAGCAAAATACTCTGAACTAAATGATTGGGTATCAGGTGTTTTAGAAATAAGATTAACTTGACAAAATGTCGGGCATATTTCCCAAGGACGGGTTTCAGTAAAGGGATACACATAAGGAGGTTTGTAGATACAATTCAGGACCTCTAATAGAAATAGATTCCATGATTAAAAGGTGAAGGGGGAAAATAGACTTCACTACAAAAGTATGTTCATATACAATGTGCTTGCTGCTATATGCCTGGATTTATATAAGTATTTATTTCTTTGACAGGAGGCTGTTTCTCTTAGGGACAACAATCCAGACACCACCTTCAACTTAGACAGAGGACTTTGCTTGTGCGGGCTCATGGCTATTCCAATGGCAGAATTTTATAAAAATTCAAGGATCTTAAAAGTAGATGGGGCCAACTAGAGAAAAAACGGATTCCATATTCTAATTTGGATCAGATAAAGGGTTTATAAAAATTCCATATAACCGTTGGATGGCGAGGTTGAGTTTAACAAGACAACGAAATTTAAACCATGAAGAAGTTGTTTTAGTGCTAGATTGTAAAGTATCATTTCTATGGGCGTTTCTGTTGTAGTCCATTTCTTCTCTTCCACAAGACAAAGAAAGGGGAAACAACATAGAATGAGAGGAAGAAGGAAGATGATGCAACTCGGTCTTTAATAGCACAAGTCAAAGTGTGTTTCTTTCAAGCTTTAATAAATTAAATACCCTACGCTAATTTACATTTTTACCAAGATTCCATCGAGGTTTGTGAATGGCTCAATCTATTAACATCAAGGCTGTTTAAGTATTATATGACCAATAGTAACAAGTATCAAAGCCAAGTTCTGAGGAATATTAACGTAGTCCCAAAATTTACTTTTAGTAATTTAGGGCCCCCTCTCAAAAAAGGAAGTATACTAGTTACACATGCCTAATCATAACCACAGTTCATATAATTATCCAGTATGATCATTCCCTATCTTACCCATTATAAAAACCCGGACCGGGGTGCGAGTGCTCCAGAGAACGTAGAAACATAAGCGGCGTCCGATCTTTTCACGGGTAGACAAGTCAGACGCGAAACAATCGGAAACAAGTGGAAACCCGCTATTAATAACTGCACGAAGAAGTGGGAGGAGCTTTTTGTTCACAACGAGAACGAAGACCAAAAATGATCTGCGATAAGCTTACTGGATAATTATATGAACTGTGATCATAACAGACAATTTCAAATTACACTGGAAAACAATAATGCTAAGCCGGTTTTGAGTCTTTGATTTTTCCTGTTCATTCTAGACCACATTATAAGTGAGCTATCTATTACCTGCTTTCCGAGCTTTAACCTAACCTACTGCAGCATCTATTCTCTGTAGTTAAATGGAAGGCTATGAGACACTTTATACTTGTTCTAATATTTTATTATTATATCTCAATAATCCAGTACCCAAAACCTAAGGTCACAAATCATATTTTTTTTTTTTTTTTTTTACAGGATAGCAAGAATAAGTTTTCGAGGTTTACACGAAAACAATTTTTGTTTGAGTATTTAATTGAAGAAATATTCCACGAAAAATAAACCCTGTGACTGAACAGCGTGGCTTCAATTCGGTATATATAATATAAAACTATGGAAAATCTACAGCTCCACCAGCAGGGAAAGGGCGGGATAAGAGCTTGGAAATACTCTCCCAAGATCTTTGGATATATTTACAGAACAATATTATAGAAAACAAGACTTGAATATTTTTAAGGTAGCAAAACTAGCCTGTAGTCACCCTAGAATTTTTTTAGCCTCATTAGTAGTGAAAGTGTGTGGGTAGGAGCTTGGAAATACTTATTCAGGACCTTTGGAATATATTTACACAACAATAAATGGAAAACCAAGGACTACCATCCGTATTTCTTTAATATGAAAGCATCTAGATTCATTAAAAAAAAAGGGCCTGACAGTCTAGGGCAAAGAAGACTACACTGTAAAACTATGATCCATAGCAACTGAGACAGGAAAAATTTACAATTTCTGGATTGACATTATTAATTAAAAGTAAGTTGCTTGCATATGCTGATTAAGAGAACAATGACGACTTCCCTTAACTTTCTAGGGCTTATTTTATCAATCATTTTCACAAACTTGGTCACTAAATCCATTCTGAAAGTTTAATTGAGTTGGATAACTGAAATATAATTCACACAGAAGTTTCTCAACCTCAACATTACATTTAATGGTATGTTCATGCAATCCTTAATTTCTCTGGTCAGAAAAGAAAGGAGTTCGTTGATGCACACAAAACTACTATAAAAGGAAGACAAATACCCCCCCCCCCCAATTGAAGCCCCTGCTTTTAAGAAGTCAAAGACTCAATAAATCCTAGTTTACACACTTCTTTGCTATCTCTGAAGTTATTAAGTTAGATGAAGAATAGTCTCCAGAATATATTTACAGCCCAAATCAAGGCCCATGATAGGCCTGGAAACCTTTATGTTTGAATCCTGACCCTTTAAGTGCTCTACGAGGCTCATGTAGCAAGCCAGAGAAAAGGAATGGGAAAGAATCTAAATGCCCCTCAGCATTAGATCAAATTAAAGTCCTAAAATGACTTCTTTTTGTAAGTTACTTTGTTTAACATTTAATAACCTCATATGGCAAGCCAAAGAAAAGGAATAGAAAAAAAAGATAAGAATACCCCCAATCATTATAGCCAAAAAATGTCTATTATAGCCAAAAAACATGGTCCAAACATGATTTCTTTTTGGATGAGACTTCCTTTAGTGTTTAATCAGTCTAAGGTAACAAGCATAGGGAAAAAAGGGGAAAAGGTCTGATTACTCTTAGTGTTATAGCCAAATTAGGTAGGCAACTTCAATAGCCAAATTATGTACTCAAGTACTAAATTAAAACCTCTATTTAACTTAACAATATGGTAGTTGACAAATGATTTAGCCCTTATGACAGTATAGCCAAATTGATGCAATAATAATTCTGTAGAAGTTGATATACCACAAGTTAGAAACTTTTTAAAAAGGACAGAATTACATTTTTTTTATATTTTAAGGCTTTCACAATTGGTAAATATATTTGCATATTCAATGATTTCTTTTTATTCCTTGCTTACATTGTGTCATCTGTTGTTTGAAAATTATTTATACCAGTGTGCAAATTATGATTGGATCACAATACAAAAGCCGTTATAACACCAATCTTAGCTGTAGTGCGAAGCAATTGGACAAGCACACAGAATGCAATGGCGCCCAAACAGTGATGATTCATGGTATCTACCTGTCTTGAGTTTGTTTTTCATGTTTGGCCTAAAATTTAATTTTTATGACTTTAGCCTTGGTAAGGAAGTTCTACCATTCAAGCTTAATTCTAAACCAGATTGGAATTTTGCTCAAACTTAGGACCCATTTTCACAGAATAATTCAAGCCTTACAGGCAGGGAATGCATTGGTATGAATGTACTTCAGACAGGATAATAAGATGTAGGCAAGGGTTTAAAGCAGCTATGTGCATGCATTTATGTTTAGCAAAAGTGAAAATTCAGAAGTGAAAGTAATTTAAGGCTTTTTTCACTATAATTCCCTTCTTCTTGCCAAGTTTAAACTACATACTAAATCTCTAAAGCTTGTACAGAGTTGTATATAAGATTTGTTAAGCTTAGTGTTACCCATAAAGGCTACATTGGCCTGATTTTCGAAAAAGAGAGGGAAACACCCCCTAAAATCAAGGAATTTTAATGAAAATGATACCATCAGATTCAGCGTATCAGAAAACCCTATTAGAGAAGTTTCAAGCTCCTATCTGCAAAAACGTAGAATTTTTCTTTTTTTTTTGTTTGTCAGAAGAAAGATTACAGATGCATGTTTATTGTTTTTTTTTCCTAGGGGTGATTGTATCAAACCAATGGCCTTAGAACATCGGAAAAGGAACTTTTGCATGGCGGAGGTGTTCTGGGGGAATTGTATAAGGGAAATTTTTTCGTGTTTGGATTTCCAGGATATAATTTCCATGGAAGGGGGGATTTCTGGAGTGATCGGAAAAACGATTAGAACTTAGTCTTTTTCAAATGAGAATATGCCAAGGAGAATCTTCTGCAATAAATGTTACGGGGGGGGGGGGGTTCAGCAAGGATGGAATTGTCTGGAAGGAATTTTATGGGGGGTTTTGTTATATGTGGGAGGAACTTTCCAAGGAGGAGTTTCCCCTGTGGAGAGGTAATTTTTCATAGACGATGAGCCCGATTTACCGGCATTATTTGAACAACGATCAGGAATTAAATATAAGAAAAAACAAGCTTTGTCAACTGATAGCAAGGGGCAACATTAAAACTCAAAACGAGCAGAAATTATTCCGTATATAAAAGGGTTGCCCTATATGACATTTTCCAAATATGGTTTTCAACTCATTGCTTCTGTTGACATAGAAAAAAAGATATCAGAGATAGAGATGACAGCATTTTTTATGTCATCAAGACATTTTTTATCAAGATTTTTTATGTCAAGCATTTATATCAACAGAAAACGAGTCAAACACACAACATTTTCTACTATGTCAACAGATACCATTAAATGAATTTTGCTTTATTATCTTTGTCTGCAGCTTATTCTAACCAAAATATGGCAATATCATTTGCTAATGCCACAGTAAAATCAATTTTAACCATTGTATGATGTGGTTACATTTGAGTGTGGAATGTGGTTGTGTAAGAAGAGTGATTCTTTCTCCTTAGAAGGAATATGTAAATATTTTTTTTCTATTGATTTTGTTTGAATTGCTAAAAGTTTCTTCAATATTAGTGAAAGCAACACCAAAAAGTACAATTGACTTCCGAAGTGCATGGGAATTTCGCACCCTTGAGGGGAAGATGAGTGGGAATGGCTATTTGAAAAACATCTTCCTAAATAGTAATTCATTTGGAAATAAATTTATTAAACCCCCTGCCAACTTTGGCAAAAAGAAAAACGTTTGCTTAATTTTAGTTTGGTTAAATAACAAAAGGGCCCTACCATACAACACTTTTTTCGAAATATAATAGACATCACCATAACAATTGCGTCTCAGCGCCCCTTCCCCCTATTACCTGGGTATAACCCAATTTTTTACACAAAACTTTGCTAATTCTGTCAATTCCCAGTATCTAATACCGATTAGTACTTATTACTCATCACCACTTGGTTCACAATGCCAATAATAATAATAATAATAATAATAAAATATTAGATGCGTTTTCTGAATAGTTATTACTGGTATCCAGTAGCGTAATTCCGTCAAATCCGGGGGGGGGGGGCAAAGTTGGATCCAATTTTCCCAAATCAAGTGAAAATGACAGTAAAAACTGAAAAACGAGCCATATAGTACCATAAAGGCAAAGATATACTGAAGAAAACTGACCAGTTTCTGTGGATGCTTGAATTATGCAGACTTATCTTAGTTCCCTATAACAAATTACGCCCCTGCTGGGATTGCAAAAGTTCATGATTTCATGGGTTGGCATAATTTTTTTCTCATCAACATTTAGTCCGCAATGCCAAATTAAGCCAATTTGAAAAAAAAAAAAACAAAAAAAAAACAAAAGAATATCAGTCAATTTTTAATATAGCCTTGGGCTATATCTGGTCCCATTAAGGTGTGGGGTACAACTGGAACAACACTGATAATTGTATTTGAAAAGGGTACTTAATGTGTAATTTGACTCATTTTCCATCAATTCTGCAAAACAAAAGCAATTTGTTCCATTTGCACTTCAAACCACCTGTGAACTATCAGCAAATGTAAGAAAAAAGGGAAATTAAAAGATTTATAAATTGCTAAGTTCATCAGATTTGATTGTAATAAATCTGTGCATGGCTGTGAACTCATCTTAGCACTGAATTTTAAATCAAATAGTTATTTTTCATCTTGGTTCTATTGGATGAAGAAATAAGGAAGAAGGCGTCACTTTATGGCTCTTGAGGGCTCAAAATAAACTTTGGAAAGGCAGCAATTAACATATTTGAAAAGAGCATTTAAAGGCACATCAACTGGTATCATCTTTTAGTTTGCAAACTATTCAAGAAAAGAAAAAAAATATGCAAAGTTTGTCCAAAAATCATCAAATATTACTGTTCTTTAGAGGGGGAAGATAGATACTTCAAAAAAGCTTTTGGTGTTGTAATTTAGCTCTGGATCACTTTTGAAACTTTTTTTTTTAATTGTTGGATGTTTTAATTAGTTTGCTAGCTAAAGGATGAACACACCTCTTGATGTAAGTTCAATATATGGAATGTAAAACTGTAGTAATTAACATATTTGGAAAGAACCTTAATAGGCCCATCAATTAGTATGTTCATTCTTTTGGTAAAGGTACACTATACAGCAGAAATCAGAAATAAGAAGCATACTAATAGATTATACATTTAGTGCTGTTTCCAAATATAGTTAAATTTTTATGTTTTCTTGATTAATTTCCTAGCTAGTACTACTACTAACAACAACTTACTCCAGCACTAATCTTTCCGAGACATCTATGTAAGCTCCTCCTTCGTTGCTATATTCATAGCCTCCCTCTTTAAACCATCCCAAGAAGGTCTAATTTCTATTAAATCATTCCTTATGACCTCCTCCTACCCTTTTTAGGGATAACCTGTTTTTTTGGCTGAAAAGGACAATCTTTTGTAATCTGTCATCCTTCATCTGCAGAATGTGTAAAAGCCAGTGGTGCTAGGTAGTAGATGAATATACACCAGTCAATTCGCCTTTTAATGCTCTTTTTGAACATACCAATTGCTATCCTTGCAAATTCTATTTTGAACCCATACAGATATCCTAAAAGTGACATCTTGTTCCTGAATTCTTATTTTTTTTTGCTAATAAAGCTAAGGTAAAATATACAGTTTGATTCAATACCCAAAGACAAGTTGATATTTCAAAATCAGGTATTCTATATGCCTTGATTTATTTTGAACAATAAGACAATAACTTAAGAATTTATAAATCTTTTATTTCTGAAATTTTACTTCTCTATATAAAAGAGCAATTTCAATGTGGCTGTAAAAACTGACAATCCATTTTATTATTGATTATTTATTTAGTATGTATTTATTTGGAATGGCATGTTTTAATGTTGGTTCTATTAGATAAAATACAGAACAAGATATCATTTTTAGGATCCATTTAAGGAATCATTGGGATGGAGGAGGAGCATCCTCAGCTTTGTTGGCCTTAGGTGGCTTGGTACTACAGTGATTTTCTGGTAGTAGGAGTAGTAATTTACAGGGCTGTGGAGTTGGAGTTTAGTAAAATTTTGCTGAATGAAATTGGAGTAACAAAAATAATATAAAACCCTTTGGAGTTGGAGTTATGGAAACACATAAAGCCTGGAGTCAAGCCAAATACGTTTAAATACTACTAAAAAGTGGCAATAATAAACAAAATTAATATTTTAGGCTAATTATAGTGAATAGGATTTTTTAAAACTAAAAAATGTACTTCAGGAGAAACTTATATATTGAATTTCTGCTGTAAATTAGCAGGAATGTTGGAGTTCTTACTTCTTTGAAAAAAATGTTAGGAGTTGGAACTGAAGTCAGAGCAATTATGTTTAAAATTTTAGGAGTCACAGTTGGAGTCAGTGGTAAAATGGACCAGCTCCACGGCCCTTGGAGTTTAAGGGATCAAGCTTGCAAGGGTAGCAATTAGTATATTTGGAAAGAGTATAAAAGGCATATCCTGTGGTATGCAGAAAACCAAATATGATAATTGCTGCTGTTACAATTGTACCTTGGTCCTTACCCTTTTCCCCTAACATATCTAGAGGTAACACTATTCTCTATGGACCCTTCTAAAAGGAAACATTGTAACAACAAAGTTCCCACTTTAGGATATGCAAAAAATTTAAGCTAAACATAATTTCTGGGTCACTTTAAATTTAATTCACATTTTTCTACTCTTTTGTTTTATTTCCAATACACTGTTTTATGCTTCTTATTTTTTATGTGTGCCCGTATTTGACTGTGGATATGTAAAATATAACAGAAATTCTAACATATAATTCTAACATATAACACAAAATTCTAGCATATAATAGAAATTCCAGAATTCTCTAGTTTTACCTTAGTAAAAAAAAGGTTTTTGTTGCACATTTAGTTGTGATGTATATACAATAATAGACAGTAAGGTCTTATACAACTATGTATAATTAAAAAAGAAAAATACTAGAATTTGAATCATACAGATGATGAATTTACTGCATAGCAGTTATATGGTAGAATTGCAGTGTTACAGCTCTTCTGAACAAAACACAGCAATATAAAAAGAGTTGTGTTGTTTGATGCTCTTTCAAAACAATATAGTATTTAAAAATGTGGATAACAATGGGAGAAAACATGAGAATCTGATTAATACAAACACACTGCATATTAAAAAGGAAGGATTTTATTTACTGTTAGTCTGTTGTGAAATTAGCATAAAATAAAAATCAGTAAGTAAAATTTGCAATGTAAGTAAAATTGATAAAATAAGGTATTCCCTAGGAAATATAGGGTAAAATTGCTGTTTTAGAGTTGCCCTGTGGCTAAGAGACTAGTTGAGCTTTTTTTATGCAAGGATGGGTAATGCACTTCCTCTATTTTGAAAACCAATAGGTAGAAATTTCCTTGATGAAACTGAAGTCAATTTTTGTTAAAACACTATCTAGTTTAGGGCACATAAATTTGACTAATACTCATTTTATATATTTATAATAAATAGGCTTTGATTTGCTTAGGGTCAAAGGCAGGGGCTAATTTGGCCCCAGTCCCCTGACGCTTCAAACTTCTTTGAAAATCTGGACACTTCCTAATCAAATTATCTAGCATTTCATTTCAATTGTCCTCTCCCTTCACAAAAGAAAAAAAATTATCTATTACTTTGAATTTAGTTTCTTTTTTATAATATATACCCTCTACAACCACACTCATTCATCAATAGTTAAAAAAAATGCCAAGTGTGCCCCCTTCCATTTCTTTCTACTTCCATCACAGTGAAGGCATTAAAATAAACAATTGTCTATTTTGCCATTTGCTCATTGTTTTGACAATAGGTGGCTGCATTGCTGCAGTCAACATTTGTTATACCAAGCATGTTTTTTTCTACCCATTGCAATACTATCCTACACACCTCTAAGAAATACTTGGTATAAAACTCTAAGCATCTCCTGGCACTAAAAGGCTGTCTGACTTAACAAAGCATATCAGAACAATGGAGTTTATTGAATTAGAGGCAGGTATAATTTTTAAATGTACCTGAAATAAAATTATGTGTGCAGTTGAAGATAATCTACAGTCTACAGTCTTTAACCATGTAATTAATTCTCACAAATATAGGAAAGACATACAATGTATTTTCCAATGCGTAGGGGGGGGGGGGGGCAAATTATTTTCATTGAAAACACAAAAAGGTTTATGATCTATTATGATCAACTGATATTGCAATAGTAGAATGTTTACCACCTAGTGTGTCTGCACTAGAGTAGCAATGGCCAAAAAATGCTCAGTAAAAAAACGTCAGTTTTATCTTTGGCCTTAAGCCTAGAGCTCACAGAGCTTTTTTGGGCACTCCTTTCAGCAGCTGAGAGGGAAAACAATAGCAGTACAAAAAAAAAAAAGCTCTTGGCACCAGATTTTCAAAACTAAAAATCATGGACATGGACACAATTTATCAACTGCATGTTATCAATAGTTGTATGATTGATCACAACTTATTATTTAATTAAATTTTAAATTATTTCATTATTAAATATTGAACTACTATTATTACTACTCAGATGTTTTGATTTTCCTGCTGAAGAGAAGGAACAATTGAAGATTACTTTTTTTAACATCATGATAAAATTTGGTGCTGTTTTTGCAAATCAGCACCAAAAACTAGAAAAATTCTTCAAGCTCAAATTGGCACTGTTTTCTTGGCAATTCAACACCAATTTACCAAATGAACAGAGAAATAAGCTGTGTGTTTTAGGCTTAATACTGGGTAACATTGCTATAGATCCACAGGCCAAATTTGTTTCATTAAAAGAGAATAAACAAATGGGTACTTATGTACTACCTGTAACATACACACCATATTATAATTTCAGTAGCATTAACCAAACTTCACTTTTTGTGTGTGCTACAGATAGTACATAAGTACCAGCAAATGGAAATAAGGTGATATGCTGTAAGAGAAGGGTTAGTTGAATACCAATTTATCACTTAATCATAAACACTTCACAACAAATTAATTAGTGCAATTAATAATTATATTACTTTTTTCCACTCTACTGTGTTTCCAGTAAAAATCACAATAACAATACAAATCCAAACCTATTTCTCCTAGCCTTTGGGTAGTTTTGCTAGATAATAGCTACAAGGTGCTGTAAAATATTGGTAAAATAATTGTTAAATACCAATGTTACAGGGGTCCATAAAATTATGCCAAAATACCCAATTGTACCATGACCAATTTTACCATTTACAACACTTGTATTATATTTGAAAATAGTTAAAATAAGGAATCAAATGGTTCTAGGATGCTCTTTTTGTTTTGTATTATATTTTCTTCAGGAGAGCTGTAACTGTAATGCTATCAACTATTCCAAATAAAAGTAAATGTGAAAAGACTGAGGCAAAATGTTGAAAATTATACAAAAATAGTGGCCTATCTGTTTAGTGGTTACCTTCTCCAGAATTCTAAAAACTACTTTTAAATAGGCTAATTCTAAACTACTTACTTAGGCCTACATAATTTCTAAAGGCACATTAGCATAGCCTCTTAAATTTGAAAAGACCAATTGAATGAAAAATCTAATGAAAGTTGTTTTTTTATCTGATTTCTGTCCTAGAAAACTCTTGCCATCTTTTCATTGTCAAATTTATCAAAATATCAAAAATTGCATTATATTTGTCATTGATGTTGAAAATACCATCTCAGTCCATTATTTGGGAAATTTTTTTGCAAATCATATTATTGACTTACAAATAAAGTGAATATATCACTTGATGCCTTTTTTTTCTGCTCTTTAATAATATAATAATCACTTCTATTGGAAATTCAAATTTAAGCCCTTTTTGAGGTCTTGAAAATGACAAAAATATGAAAATATATAGGGTGCAAAAAGGCTTCAAACATCTGTTTTAAACTTACTGTTTCATAATAAACCCTTTTTTTAATCCATAGGCACAGACTTTCCACAATTAAGTTGGATAAATGAAAATTGTAACAATAAATTTTGCAGGTACTCCTTCAATATACCCATTCTGGTAAAATCTACTTTAGCTAAGTTTGGCTATCTTGGAAAGGGGTTAGGTTAGGAAAATAAATTTCCAGGGATCAGTCTACAGGCTACAATATGTCCCAGGAAGGTATTTTGAAGTACCTATCTCCACTCCTTCTCCCTCTAGAGGGCCCTGAAATTTGGGTAAATATTTACCAAATCATATTATTGAGTTACAACTAAAGTGAATATAGGCTACCACTTGATGCCTTTTTTTATGCTCTTTACAAATATAATAATCATTTCTGTTGGAAATGAATTTTAGCCACCACCCCAATATATACCAATTCAGGGTATATATTTGCACATTAGGGGGTGGGGGTAATTTTATTTCTGATGTAAATGAGAGGTAAGTTTAAACTTTCCTCTCACCACCCTAGTGGGTAAATTTTTACCAATTCATATTATTGACTTACAAATAAAGTGAATATACCACTCAGTGCCTTTTTTTATGCTCTTTCCAAATATAATAATCATTTTTGTCAGAAGTGAATTTTACTCCCACCTCTACATACCAATTCAGGGTATATATTAACACATTTGGGGGGTGGGGGTAAAGTTTAAACTTACCTCCCATTTACATCAGAAATAAAATTTGCCCCCCCCCCCTAATGTGCAAATATATACCCTGAATTGGTATATATAGGGGGGTGGGGGCAAAATTCATTTCCAACAAAAATGATTATTATATTTGGAGACCATAAAAAATGGCATTGAGTGGTATATTCACTTTATTCATAAGTCAGTAATATGATTTGGTAAAAATTTACCCCCTAATGTGCAAATATATACCCTGAATTGGTATATATAGGATGGGGGCTAAAATTAATTTCTGACAAAAATGATTATTATATTTGTAAAGAGCATAACAAAAGGTATCAAGTGGTACATTCACTTTAGTTGTAACTCAATAATATGATTTAGTAAATATTTACCAAAATTTGCCTACATAACAGGTCTAGGCTAGGCCTATGCCTATTGAAATTTTGACAAAAAAAAACATTTTACCATAATTTTCTGTTATTAATTTCTTTTTCTTTGGCTTTAGTTCTGAAAATAAATTCCTGTTATCTGAGCAGAATTTTAAGCCACATCAATGTTTTTTAGAAAATTTAGGAAATGTATTTACATATATTTTAAACCTTATAAATTGGGATTGAGCAAAGTTGTGAAGCTGAAAACAATTTTGTAGTACTTCATTTAAGCAGAAGATCTTTATGCTCTTGTAAAGAGCATAAAAAAAGGCATCGAGTGGTATATTCACTTTATTTGTAAGCCAATAATATGATTTGCAAAATATTTACCCATTATTTGGGCTACAGATCCATTTACCTCATTAAAGAACCTTCCAAGTTAATAAAATTTGCTGAAGCTGCAGTAGGCTTACCCAACAAATAATTTGATTGACCTTGGACAGTTTACTAATTTATAACTGTTTATTCTGAAAGAGGCTTTATACCCCTTTACTAACTAAGCTAATTACTTCTGGGTTATAATTACAAGAAAACAATTAAAATAAAACGTAATACAACCTTCCAGAAAACTCAATCCTTTACCTGAGGATCACGTGAAGATACTGGTTTAAAATTATTTTGTCGTCTGGGTGAAACGTGAAATACGAAAATGAAATCCCTTTGGGAATTAATTGTGACACACTAATGGTTTGACTTTATGCTTTCTGAAGCAGAAATGATACTTTATTTTATACAATCCATATTTATACTCCATTTTGATGATACTTGAGACTTTTTTATGGTCTGGTTGATTTATTGCAGGTGTCTGCTCGTTGATAATGTCAATAGTTGGTCCTTCTGTACAATTAATGATCAGCCCCCATTTAATGAAATATCTCAAGAGGAAAAAATGAAAAATGTAACAGGTAAGAATTTACAACTGTGATAATTAGCATTACCAAATTAGTTGTAATTCAATTTTTGAGTTAATTTTAATTTTGAATATTTAGAATTAAGCTCAATAGAAAATAACCCTTGGTAGTAACCTAACGCTCACACATTCGCAATTTTGCTTGAGAATACTGAGAAACACAGATTTGTTGATAATTATCGTAGTTTCACACAAAATTATGTGGTTAGTTCTGACGATATTTTCAAAAATACGGTGAAGTTGGGTAGCTCCATAAATCTTTTGTTGTAATTACTATTTTTTTTTTCGTTATTTCTTTTTTACAGCAGTGACGCTAGTGCAAAGTGAATTAAAAAATCCACAATTGTGCAATTGTGTTGCGGTATCAAAACATGGTATCAAACTATCCCAGCTGGGGTAATTTTGTAGTGATACTTGTTATTTTACAAACCAATATTATGTCATACTCCGGATGCACAATCCCTCTTAGATCACTTCTAGATAATTCTGTATGAATTAATTTCGAATACAAGATTCCGAATTTTTAGGCTGTTTTCTGAAACTTTTGATTTGACGTTTCTTGTCCTTTAATCGAGTAACGCTATAAAAATTACTGAAGATGACTCGAACTTCTTATATAAAAATTGATTCGTTAACTTAGAAATGATTTTCAAAGTTGTTAAAATGCATAAAAAATTTTTGATATCCCAAAGCTAACTTTTTTCTAGACAAGGTATATTTTTTTTCCAGCGCGGATAGACACATCTTAATCTTTTAAGAACCGAAGCAGACGTTGACTTTCCAAAAATAAAACCCCTTTTGTGACTTTTTCTATTTTGAACTTTTGATTTTGCGTGCTCCCTACGTTTTGCTTAATTAAACGTCCTACCTTCGAGATTAAGCTTTTTAGAAATCAAATAACTTTGGATACTAACCGAACTTCAGATTACTCTTCGACAACCTAAGAAAATTTTTCATGTTTCTCATAGATTCGTGGAAAAATTTACTGAAAATCCTGATTTTGCTACAGAAGCCCCCTTTTCGATTTTGGTATTTCTTGCATGTTAGACGTTTAATTCCATAAAAAGTAAGTAAGAAGACATGCATCCTCCCATATCCAACAATGAACCGTATATTAAGAGTAAAAGTTTACACAATGAACCGTTTCACATATGTTTCACTAACTGCAGCAAATGGTAATCAGTCTTAATAACGGTAAAATCAAAACAATGCGTATACAGAGTTTGACGATTACTTCGTTCACACAGAACTTATTTTAGAATTTCTCGAAATACACGTTTACCGTACAAATAATAACTTACAATAATCATAACGCATCTGGAAACGTGATACAGAAGCATACACATTTATTACAGTGATATATAGTTGCATGTGTTGCTCCGCAACTGTGACCCATGGGTCGCAATTGCTGGAACACTCCACGGGGATTTGGTACCGGATGCCAAGTTCTTACTGTTAAGTGACATATTTTTATTTATTTTTTATAAAGCTGATTATCCTACTTATAACATACTTAAATTTCTCAGAACAAAATGATTGGCTATTTTTCTTAATATTTTTTTTCTTTTTTTGACTGTCTATTGTGACAGTGCTATTGTGCCTAAGTTCATATTTATCAGAACATGGCTTTAGGAATCATTTAGATTCCCAGAGACCTATTTTTTACTACGCTATTGTTACAGTAATAGTATTTTAGTTATACTTAATAGATATAGGACAATTCTCCTATATTCTGTATCCTAAACCAATTTGACTATATATGCGCCCTGTCACGTACACATGACATGGGGCTCCTGGCGCATTGCTGCTTCCAACTCTCATTGTTTATTCATTTTTTATTGTAATTTGTGTTTTTCATTTCCCCAAGCAGAAACCCTTCTTGCCCTCGAAATAACTTTCTAAGTACAAGCCTCTATACCCTGTTTCAAAATAATGATAGTGTCGTTTCGTAATAACCTGAAAAAAAGGAAAATTATCGGTTTCCTGAGATGAGTAGGCAACATATCGTTCTATGAAATGAGACAGCACTTGGGTTTGAAGGCAAATTTTCGAACAGAAATTTAGTATCTTTGGGAAACTTTTTTTTCCTCACTCTCTCATATTTAATCAAGCTTCTGACCGACATAAGGCAATTACCAACAAGGAAAAGATGATGGATTGTCCTGGGATACGAGGCATAGTTGATGGGACTGTTCCTTCACAGGGATAAGACAGAATACTTCTTTCAAATAATGTTCACTAATAACTGCTCGTATGTCCATGGAGCTCCACAGAAATTTGTTTCTTATTTTTTTGTTTGGAGGGAGGGGAAGTGGGATGAAACAGATGAACCGTGTAAGATATCATGGATTAAAATTCCTTTTTATTTCAAATAAAAAGGGA
This sequence comes from Artemia sinica, assembly GCA_027921565.1. NCBI lineage: Eukaryota > Metazoa > Arthropoda > Branchiopoda > Anostraca > Artemiidae > Artemia > Artemia sinica. Next base: position 23,945,496 of record CM051268.1, read on the forward strand.
ATTCAGATTCCACCAAAGCTCGCTAAGAATTTCATTTAATTAAAATTTGGAATCGCTGATAGAATTTTAATGAATATAATTAATTGGGGACGTTGTCTGAGAAAATGTTTCTGAATTTATGAGAGTGGTAAGTAAATCTAGGGATAAGTCTAAATAAACCAGGACACATTAAGACTTTATAGGTCTTGTTTGTCATCTACGTAAACGTCTGGTTTTTCATCTACGTGAGTAAAACTGCGTTTCTATGAAACGGCGTCTCTTTGGTTATCACGCTTATATGAAGGCTTCTTGCATAAATTGCAGTTTTCGGAGAGGGGGGGGGGGTGTTCCTCTGTAGTACCCGGCAACCTATGTAATATTCCATTTTAATATACCAGTAATATAATATGCCAGTTTTAATATACCAGTTTAGTGACATATTCTTGCTGATTTCTACAAGACCCATCGCTTTTCAATTTGACTGATAGATAGGCTGTGAAGTAATAATTTTTGTTATTTTAAGTTAAACTTCGCTCTTTACTTCCCTCGAAAAAAATTTGTTTTTTTAAACTAATTTACATCGGTACCTGGTATTTTTGTCTTTGATCCAATAATTTTTTAATTTCTGTTCCTTTTGGGTTTCATTTATTGAGGAAGACGCTTCCCCCACAGCTCTCAAAGCAAGGGTTGTGAGTTACGCCCTGGGGGCAAATAAGGTTTTTACAGAAACAGTTGTCGTAAAAACTTCCAAAAGGGGTCCATTCAATTGCAAATTGAAAGGGCTAGTGCCCTTTTTAATAGTTGAAAGTAATTGGAGGGCAACTAACCCCCCTCTCACGTCCACCATTTCCACAATCACATCCAATCAAAATTTTGAAATAGCCATTTTCTTCAATGTAGTTGAGATTTCTGGAAATTATGTCTTTGAGGATGACAAACCCCCACACCCCTCAGGGCAAGGGTTGTAAGTTATGCCCTGGGGGCATACATGGTTTTTATAGAGACGGTTGTCGTAGAAACTTCAAAAAGGGCTCATTCGATTGGAAATTGAACAGTCTAGTATCCCTTTTAGTAGTAGAAAGTGATTGGAGGGCAACTAAACCCCCTCTCACGCCCACCATTTCCACAAACACATCCAATCAAAATTTTGAGGTAGCCATTTTGTTCAACGTAGTTGACAGTCCTGAAAATTAGGTCTTTTAGGATGACACGCCCCACAGCCCTCAGGGCAAGGGATGTAAGTTATGCCCTGAGGGCATACAAGGTTTTCATAGAAAGCGTTGTCGTAGAAACTTCAAAAAGGGCTTATTCGATTGGAAATTGAAATGACTAGTGCTTTTTTATAGTCGAAAGTGATTGGAGGGCAATTAACCCCCTTTCACGCCCACCATTTATCCAAACACATCCAATCAAAATTTTGAGATAGCCATTGTGTTCAACGTAGTTGACAGTTCTGGAAATTAGGTGTTTGAGGATGATAACCCCCCCCCCCCAGAGCCCTCAGGGCAAGGGTTATAAGTTATACCCAGGGGGCATATAAGGTTTTTATTGAAAGCTTTGTCGCAGAAACTTGAAAAATGACTCATTCGATTGGAAATTCAGTGGGCTAGTGCCCTTTTTAATAGTCGAAAGTGATTGGAGGGTAATTAACCCCCCTATCACGCCCACCTTTTCCGCAAACACATCCAATCAAAATTTTTAGATATTCATTTTGTTCAACGTGGTTAAAAGTTTTGGAAATTAGGTCTTTAAGCGAGGTATTGACTAGGGGGCGAACCCAATCACATACGTAATAATTTCTGTTCGTTTTAATGTTTGATGTTGCTCCTTACTTTCAGTTGAAAAACTTGTTTTTTCTTATTTAATTTCTGATCGTTTTTAAAATAATGCTGGAAAATCCGGAACCCCCTTCATAGCAATGTCCCTTTCCCCCTTGAAAACTTCCTCCATGGAAAGATCCTACCACATAACCCATGAATCCCCCCCCCCCCACTACAAGAAAAAAAACCCTGAAAAAGTCTGTATACTCCCCAATAACCAATACTATGTGTAAACATTGGGCAAAGCCATTACTTGCAGCCCTTCCCCTGGGAACTGTGGGGGATTCAGTCATCCTCAAAGACATAGTTATTATATTTTTCGACCATGCTGAACAAAATGGCTATCTCAAAATTGTGATCGGGTGACTTTAGGAGAAAAGAGCGTGGGAGGGGGCCTAGTTGCCCTCCATCTTTTTGGGTCACTTAAAAAGGGCACTTGATCTTTTAATTTCCGTTCGAATGAGACCTCCAGCAATATCGTTGAGCCACTGGGTGGATACAATCAACCCTGGGAAAAAAAAAACAAATAAACACGCATCCGTGATCTTTCTTCTGGCAAAAAATACAAAATTCCACATTTTTGCAGATAGGAGCTTGAAACCTCAAAAGTAGGGTTCTCTGATACGCTGAATCTGATGGTGTGATTTTATTAACGTTCTATGACTTTTAGGGGGGTGTTTCTCCCTTTTTCGAAAATCAGGCAAATATCTCAGGCGCTTAACTTTTGATGGGTAGGACTTGATAAAAACTTATATATTTGAAATCAGCATAAAAATCTGATTTTTTATTTATTTGTCTATTGGTATCAAAATTCCGTTTTTTTTTTTTTTAGATTTTTGGTTACTATTGAGCCGAGTCGCTCCTTACATACAGTTCGTTACTGCGAACTGTTTGCTTCCTCTTTAATACAGCCACATGATTCTGAAAAAATTGCTACGGACCGGCAGAAAACTCCAGTCATTCAAAAAGAGCTTTTATCCTTGAAGAAATTCCTATAAGAATCTGATCGCACCTTGAAGGTTTGTGCTTTTCCTAACATCTAAATGAGGAGAATTAGGTGTTTATAGGTCTCAGGCCTCTATTGCTGTCGTCAAGCTTTCGTTTTCTCTGATCAGAGAAGTTAGGATCTTCGTAATGATCTTATCAAGTTCAATTGTAAGTGGTCTCCCGTTGATGGAAGTATAAATTGCCGAGTCTCTTATGTAATTGATTCACATTGACGATACCATTGATGTGGTTGATACTAAAGAGGATATTTGCTGCATCAATGTCCGCTGCATATTTGACGGCATTAATGTCTGAAAGGGAAAACAGCACCAAGGGGGTAAAGCAGAAATCAGAGAAGGCCTCTACGAAATTTCCTTTCGGAAATTTCCCGCTGTATGTTTTAGTGCATTAATGCCTGAGGGGAAAACAGCACCAAGGGGGAAAAGCAGAAATCAGAGAAGACCTCTACGAAATTAATATTATTTTTGAAACTGGACTAGGGGTATTCACTTGAACCCTTCTCCGAGGGGCCCATTTTTGGGAGGTGGGGATCTGTCAAAACAGTTGAAAAGAAGCAAGTTATATGGACGCTTTATAGTAAAAGATAAAATCAAGCATATGGCAAAAGAAATAAGAGTTTAGAAAGGTGACCATTATCAGAACCTTTGTATGAAATGGGTTCCCTGTTTTTTCCAAAAATTAAGTCCTTCGTGATTCCTGCTATCGATTCTTGATGGAACGTCTAATGGTCGCCTACCTTTACCGTCGCTTTTCAGACATAAGAAATAATAATAATAAGAAAAAACAACGAACCTTAAGGTTGATAATTATAAGGTCTTTATTATAAGGTCATTCTTTTTTTTCAGAAAAAGAAAAATCAAAGGAATCAACAAAGTATACCAGCAAAGACCTCTTGAAGTCACCATTCCTATGGCTTATAGCTGGAGCCTATATGTCTGTTTTTGCAGCCAAAACTGCCGCGGTCGACTGGAGCCAACTTTATCTTATGGAAGACCGCCAATTTTCACAATTAAGGGGTAATTATTACATTTAAGCTAGCTCTTGATAACAATATTATCTTAGAACTAGGCATAAAAGCTTAGTCTTCGCTGTGGTTTTGTGGGTTTCACTTAACCTATTTTGGGGGAGGCTATTATCTCCTATGAGATATCTAAAGGGTTTCCCTGTAGTAGCTTAGCGGCAATAGGCCTAATCACTTTACTTATATGTCTGTATCTCTCCGATAATTAAATTTAAATTACAAAGTTTTATAGCCTAATTAGTTCGCAAGATTTTCTCCAATTTCCAACCGCGCCATTTGTAGCGGTGAAAGAATTATATTTGTGTCTATAAAAAAATTATATGTGGCTATAAGAATATTACTCCCTGTTTTACAATATCTTGGGCCACTGCGTGAACAACGAGGATTATGATGATATTCTTAAGCCTCATCTTATTTTTTGTTTCTAGAATTGATTTATCATTAATTTTACCCGTTTTTTGCAAAATTCGTTTGTTCACTACTTTGTTATCATTATATTTTTTCAAGAGCACTTTAATTTTCAACTTAGGTTATTTCTTTATTATATAATCATTTTGTGGCATTGGCCAAAGAAAACTGATTTGTAGACGTAAAACAGAATAAATATTTTAGGATTAGATAGGTTAGGAAAGTAAAGTTAGGACTTCCGAGCTTTATTCTGGTCGTGATATACCTCTATGACTGGTTGAGATATAACTTTAAAGCGTAGCTAGTAATCGCTATACAATTTAATTTTACATTTTATTTCTCGAGTAAGAAACACATGAATAAGCAAGCGTGCAGCACATAATTACACTGGTATCCTATTTTATGTGTAGGCCTAAAATAATTATAATCTGCACTAAGGCAAAATAGTTTTTATATATAGAGATTAATTTCTTCCACAGTTACCTACTAATAGGTAGTTTTGAGTTTAGAATCTTCTCTATTAATTTCCTTGTTATTATTTTTATAGGCGTCTCTTTTTCTTTGGTAAGTTTTTCATACGTTTCAGAAATAATTTACCAAGGGATTTGAAACTTGTTACATTAATTAGGGATATTTCCATCTGTCAGGTTTTTTTTAACCGTTCTGCCTGACTGTGTCGTTATTTTCTCCTCGACTTCTTGCGGTTTTTCCTTTTTCGGTTTTTCTAGCGAAATAAGGTCAAACTTTTTGTATTGTTTTTTCAAAAATTCTTGCCCTTTTAATTTTGTTTGTTCGCGTGTGCGGCTGCTGAAGTCGGTCTTGATTTCCCTATTTCTTTAACTGCTATATGGTCTGATTCGCCATCAGACTCTTCAGAACTGGTTTCCGACGAATCCGCATTAGAACCTTTAGAGGTTGCACCTCGCGTTTTTGAGATATCACCTCCCCTTCCTTCGTAAATTTCTACTCCTCTGGAAGTAGAAGGTTTATTCTCTAAGTCCTCGCCTTGAGTTTTCAACTCGGGAGATTTGAAAGATTCTTGAGAGCTTTGGGAGGAATCAATAGTTTTTGCAAGGTTCCTCCACTGTTTGAATGCCATATCTTCAGGGGGATGGGGCATTTTTTGCACTAGGGTTTCCCTCCATGAAGTCCACTGTTTAGGCTTGACTTTGGACACGGTTATATCATGATATTGTCCTTGCTGGTCATCCTTGGGAGTTTTTATTCTCGGGCAATGTACTTTGACTCGTTTTTATGGGAAATTTGTTAAATCCATGGCTTCTCGCAGGTTTGTTTTAGTTAAATCTTTGGGAGAAGTTTTCTTTACAGTAATACCGGGGGTTTCTACAGCTCTGTTTAATTCTTCCTGCAATGACAGGGGCCTTTCTATTGGTGTTGCAGGGGAAACCATATCATCTGGAAATCTTTAGGGGGGACATTGGGGTTGAAATTCTATCGGGAAAAATTGGGTTTTAGGAGATATCGTATAATCCAATTCTCCTGCGCTCGCCGATGAATAACTTTTTGGATCTCTTGATGTTTTTATTTCAGGAAAAAATCCTGGTATTAGGGATTTTTTCTTAGGAATAACTAGATTTTTCATTGCTAAAAATTCTTCAAAGTTTTCCTCATCACTGACATCTTCAAAATAATCTTTTTTAAAATTAAGGGTTTTAGCTCTGCCAATCTTGATCTAGGGGGCTCATTTTCTGCATCGGACGAATCTGTAGAGGATGGATGTGATACCCATCTCTCAGGAAATTTGGCTCTTTTTATTCGGCTAACATGAGCCTTGTAAGTTCTTCCACTATCGGGGTTTTCCATTTTAAAAGTATAATCGTTATCGTACTTTTTGACTATTCTGTACGGTCCAGAATATTTGTTGGAAAGTTTTTTTGCCTTCCGTTTTTGCTTCGTTTCTTAGGTAGACGCAGTCTCCTACTTTGAAATATATACTCCCCTTGACTTTGGGTTGGTTTCCTAGCTCTTGGTTTATTTTACATTTTTCCAACTCTTGCCTAACTATTTTATAAGTTTTTCCCTCATCCTATTTATGATTCTTGTTTGTAATCCTCCGAGTTATTATAATACTGCCGACACTCAATAATCTCATCATAGGATTCTAAAAAAATCAAGACCAAAGAGTAAATAAAATGGATTATCTTTAGTTGTTTCTGAGTACAGTGTTTTTACGTTAGTTAAATAAGGCAAAATTGATTCGTTCCTATTGTCTTTTGTATATATACATAATAAGTTTTCGACAATATTTTATGCCTATTTTCTATTTTACCATTAGCTTGTGGATGGTACGGAGCTGTCACCATTTTCTCTATATTAGAAAACTCGAGTCTTTTGTATACTTTTTTGAAACAAAAATTGCTCCCGTTTGTCACTCAATTAATCATCATCCTATTTATCAATTCTTGTTTGTAATCCTCCGAGTTATTATAATACTGCCGACACTCATAATCTCATCATACGGGATTCTAAAATCACGACAAAGAGTAAATAAATGGATTATCTTTAGTTGTTTCTGAGTAAGCAGTGTTGATTACGTTAGTTAATAAGGTAAGAATTGATCCCAGTCGTTCCTATTGTCTTTTTGTATATATACATAATACGTTCGAGAATTTTTATGCCTATTTTCTATTTTACCATTAGCTTGTGGATGGTACGGAGCTGTCACCATTTTCTCTATATTAAGAAAAACTCATTAAGTCTTTTGTTACTTATGAAACAAAATTGCTCCCGTTGTCACTCAAAATTTTATTATGAATGCCAAATTTTAAAAATAATTTTGCTAACGCCTTGCTTGTGGCGTAAGCACCTTGGTTTTTCAATGCTTTTGCAAAAGTAAATCCTGAAAAATGGTCTATAACTGAAAGAATACAAGTATGGCCTCTGCTGGAAACAGCAAGCCTCCGCTCGTCCGCATAAGTCAAATGGGACAATATCGAAGGGGTACTCTGCTACCGGGACTCTTCCCATTGGAGGGTTTAGATAAGCCTGGGGATTTTTCTTAAGTTACATGCTTCGCATGTACTTACAAATTCTTTAAGTTTTGTCATTGCCGACGGCACGTAAAAATATTGTTTTAATTTATGGAAAGTTTTCATTACTCCTAAATGTCCACCTATATCTGAATGAAAACATTCAAATGCAGGTGCTATTAAGTTTTGTGGTAATACAGTATTATTGAAGTGTGGTTTCTATTTGTCTCAGCCGTCACGATTCTACATAGCATTTCTTCATCGAGATCATAGTAAAAATTATCTATCTCTTTTCTAAGAGTTTTGAATTTATCCGGTAACGCATCGTCATTCACGAAATAATTAATAAGCGCCGAACATATTTCGTCCTTTTTTGCTTTCTTTTTTATATTTCTAAAGACAAGGGACAATAGTTAACCTTATTTTCCTTTATTTTGTCTTTGACTTTGTTTTCTTACATTTATGTTTGCTCTTAGCATTTGATAGCGTTAACTTCATTTTTCTCAGCTTCCGCGGAATATTTTCTGGGTATCTACTCAAAAAGTCACAAGCTGTGTTTTGTTTTACCTTTTAAATGTTCAAATTCGTAATCTAGGTCTTGGATTTTCATAATCCATCTAGCTAGAATGCCCGTGGGGTTTTAAATGTGCGCAGGTACTGCAAGCTTTTATGGTCTGATCGTAGTATAAATTTTCTACCAATCAAATAGTGTCTAAATTTGTACAAGGTGGTGGATTATAGATAATAATTCTAAGTTTGTTGCGGAATAACTACTTTCGCCTTTTGATAAGGTTCTACTCGAATAGCATATAACTTTTTCTATTTTTTTTTATTAGAAGGTCCTTGTAAAGGATCAGGGTTTCCTATGGGAATTATTTGCGAAAGAATAGCCCCAATGCCTTTTGAGCTAGCATCGGTTGTGACCACAATTTTCCGCTTTTGAAATCAGGAAGTGGTAATATTGGTTCAGAAGTGAGTGCCTTTTTGAGACGGTCTAGGGAAGTTTGAGCTTCCTGGGACCAGGTAACATTTTGGAAGTTCCCTTTAGTTAATTCCGTGATGGGTTTTCGCAATTTGGGCGTAATTGCGTACGAGTTTTCTAAAGTAGCCAGAAAGACCTAATATTCCCTTAATTCTTTCATTGTTCTAGGGGGTTTGAGGTTTTCAACACATTTTATTTTATCAGGGTCTGGGGACATCTCTCCTTGTGTCACTACTACTCCTAAAAATTTAATTTTAGGTTGAAATAAATTTACTTTCTCAGGCCGACATTTTAAATTGCCCTGTCTGAACTTCTCGAAGACCTTAGCTAATGTTGCTAGTGTTGATCAGTGTTTTCTCCCACGCATATGACATCATCAACAAAATGAATTATATTCATTAATCCTCTTAACAGGTGTAATAGGGGTCTACATAGCGCGCTTGAATCTGTTTTAAGTCCAAAAGGTACCCTTAAGTATTCATATGAACCACATTCACATGTTGAAAATTCAGTTTTATATGGACATCTTTTTCGGCTATTTTCACTTGGTGGTAGCCTTGGGTAAGGTCCAAAGAAGTAAAAATTTTGTTTTTGCTTGAAATAAAGTCAAGAATTTCATCTATTCTTGGTAAAGGAAATTTTATCGCTAACTACTACTTGTTTGTTGAGGGTACCTGTTATTTGAGGTTTAATGCCGTCAACTAGGTTTCTTTTAGAATTTTCCCATGTATTTTAAATCATTCTCTGACAAAACTTGAATTTGAACTAAACACGTCCCCTTTTTTATTGTAACTGTATCATTTTCGTGGTTATTAGTTACCAAATAAAAACCTTCTCCTTTGTCATAAGGTATAATCTGTTCCTCACATAGAAGAGTTTTCAGGAATTTCGTTTGATGGTGTCGCAAACCATATTTTGGATTTGCTAACCACTGGTTCAATCATCTGTGATATTTGAATTTTTTGCATCGTTTTGGGAGGGACTTTTGTTTTTCCTTATCGCGAATCCGTAATATTTCTCTTTATTTTCATTGTTTATTAGATTAATACTTTCGCTATGCTGCGCCATTGCGGCATCTTGTGGCGTCACGTTTCGTTTTACTATGTTTTTCCATAATTCCGCTATTTTCTTGATTTCGTTCGACCTGTACTGTCGCATATCTCCTATTTTTTTATTTTTGCGGATTCAATACTTTTATTATTTAAATTTATTCATCTCTGCAATGTCTTTCAGAATAATTGGACAAGTTTCTAATTATTCCTTTTCCTTTGTGAGACATGAGGTTCAAAAGATTGCAACATTATACCGTCAGAAATTTTGTTTACTGTTGCGTTGTCTTCGTAACCTGTGTTACGATTTCTTAAGGTAGAAATTTTTTTCCCTACCTTAGCTGGGAGACAAGCCTCTCGTTTGCTACGTCTAATAGTACTCTATTGGACCTTAAGAAATTTGCACCTATAATTGCTTCATACGGAAAGTTATCGCATATTATAAAACTTGTCGAAAATATCCTATTGTCCCTTTTTATGTTTAGGCAAATTGAACCTCTTGCATCCAATTTATGTCCTGTCACACTAGTTTAATTGGGATTATTAAAATTTCTTTGTTGTCTAATATGGGGAGGCAACATATTAAATACGCAGGAGCTTATTATATTGACTGTAGCTCCGCTGTCAACTAAGGCTTTAAAGCAAATGTTTTCTACGCAAATATCATTAAATATAGGCAACCTATTATTATTATCACTACAAGACGGCACTACCATTGTTTTGGACCTATTAAATATTCTGGGCACCCTCTGGGTCCAATTTATATTTCTGAGGGGCCTGAAACGTTTCCCTGAGGATTTATTTCATGTGTCGGTGCCTGTAATAGATATTCAGGCATATGAGGTTCCGTAGGCATATCTAATTGATTTATATCTGTCTGCCTTTGCCATATATTATTATGGTAACTTGGATGTCTTGTGTCAGTGCCGCTTGCTGGCGCTGACTGACAATGCCGTTGGCTTGCAAAATTTTCATGTCCCGTCGGCAAGTTTTCGTGTTTTCTATATAGCATTCTCGCATTATATTGGCTTTGGCGATTATTTGGGTTTTCAAATCGGTAATTAATTTGTCTATTGGGGGGAGGGGTATAAAAATTTGGTTTGTACGCGTTTGTAAGGTACTGATTGGCGCAATCTTCCCTGGCTATAGCCTAGCGCATCACCGGCGCTAAAATTTGTTCCTCCGAACAATGGTTGCCATAATTTTGCGTACTACCGTCAGCAATTTCTGGTATGCGATTGGGGACATAACGGCACTCTCTCGCGATATGTCCAGGTCTATTACAAATATAGCACCTTATTATTGTAGGGTTTATTTTCGTAATTAGATTGTTTGACAGGCTGAAAACGTACTATTTTTTGCCTAGCGGGCTCTTGCGTTTTATTTCTTTGTGGCACTGGGGAGTTATCCCTTGAAAAGAAATTGGGAGACGCCTGATCGCCCTTGAAGATTGGGTTCGCGTTTGAATTGCCTAGGCTATTTATTTTGGCCTTACTGTGATTAGCGACCATCGTATCGACTTCGATCAATCGCTCTACCTCCTGAACTGCGAGATCCAACGTCTTGAATATTTTTGGATATTACCACTCTATATAGTTTTGGGGGTAGCCCTTGCAAAAAGGTATTTAGTATGACTTTTTCATACAGTTGGCCAGAACCTCTTCCGTATTTTGCTTCTACCGAAATGCGTATATTATCAAGATATTCTCTTATATTTTGTGAATAGTCAAAGCTCACCGTTCCGTGTTTTAATTTATTTATTGAACTGGTTTCGATAAATCTATCTTTAAATGCTTTTAATAATTTGTCCACCGTATTTATTGGCAAGTTGGCGTCATTGCCTATGGTATGTTCAATTTGTTTTAGAAAGGTTAAGGCCTGGCCTTTTAGTCGTAATAGGAGCATGTTGACTAACGCTTCTAGCTCTGTTTTTGTTAGTTGTACAAACTGGGCCAATTGGATATTAAATTCGTCAATATCTGATTGACCATTGTACTCCGGGATAGATTTTGCTATTTCTATATTTTTCGCGACTAACTTTTGCACTATTAATAAGTCATTAAGGTCGTCCGCCATTTTTTTTGAATCAATTCAAAATAAATTTATTTTTTCACTTAACCTATTTTGGGGGAGGCATTATCTCCTATGGGATATCCAAAGGGTTTCCCTGTAGTAGCTTAGCGGCAATAGGCCTAATCACTTTACTTATATGTCTGTATCTCTCCGATAATTAATTTTAAATTACAAAGTCTTATAGCCTAATTAGTTCGCAAGTTTTTCTCCAATTTCCGACCGCGCCATTTGTAGCAGTGAAAGAATTATATTTGTGGCTATAAAAAAAATTGTTGCGGTGGAAGAAAAGGACTGGACTTAATTGTGGTCATAAATATTGACCGCGTCAAATCTAATATCGTACCTTGAAGCTGTGAACTTACACCTTATAAGTTCTCCGACAGCGCCGCTTATAGAGCTAAAGATCGTGCCCAGCAAGGCTTACGCCACCCTCAATTAATGAGAGAAAATAAAATGTGTAGCCATATAAATGTGACCTCTTCTCTTCGAGCTATCTGGAGATCAGGTTCCTCTGGGAGCGCTACCTTGGAGACATGCGAACTAATTAGCTATCATTAGGCTAGATACGGACATATAAAATGAAATAAACACAGGTAAAAAGCAATGGATTTATTGAGACTTACATATTTAGGTGAACAGCAGTAGGCCACTTCAAATCACACAACGGTGACTGAGATGCAACAATGAGAGAATTGCAAAGCTTGAACATCGAAAAAGTTCTATCTAAATGGTCCTGAATCTACTTTACGAATCCTTCCAAATCTATTTTACGAATCCTTCCAAATCTGATTTACGAATGCTCCAAAAAGCACTTTTACCCCACTATCAAACATAGTTTTTTTGTCCTGCGCTGTGAGGACTGGCTCACATTGGCTCAGGTGGCCCAAGGATGCGAACCCTTCGTCCAATAATCTGTCTTAATTATTTCTGATGATTCAAACGTTCACACGGCTCTTATAGTTTAAACTTCCTTAGAAAAATTGTGCGTAGCATCTTTTTTTTGTTACTAATTATCTTAGCGAAATTCAAACCGACTAGCGTCGTTGTTTTGACTGAAGCTAGAATGCAATTTCTCTTTTTGCTGATTAAGAATTTAGATTCTTGGAAGCGGTATTTGAACTCAATTAGGGGACGTTTAATTTCTATCAGAATCATCTTTAGAAGGAAAGAATCTTTGTAAAATATATCGCATTTTGCTCACGGTACAGGTTTTCCGACGAAGTCGGCCGAGTGAAAACAGTTTTTCATTCAGCAATTTGACTTTTCCTGAAAAAATTCTTATTCAGATATGCCTGATTTGTTTTTTGAACCTAAAAAGCACCAATGGGGACTGCAGATGCCGAAAAGAGTAAAAAACAGGCTGACCTCTCCTGACAACCCATAATGATGATTCGACTTAACCTAGTAACAAAATAGTTTCTTCCCAATCGAGATATAAAAAATTATGTTTAGCTTTTGAATTTTGTAAAATCAGTCCGTTTGTGTCAGTAAGTTTGGTAGAAGTTAGGTTTGTTGATAATTGTCGGAATTAGCAAAAAATAGCTCACTTGAGATGGTTTCTGTTAAAGAATTTGTCACTTGTCTGTTAAATGAAACACACTGAAGAATTACACTGTGTAAGATCTGACAGAAAACCGGTTTGCGTCTCTGGGATCGGTTATAATTTGCTTATTTTAAGTGAGAAAAACTACAGTGTATGTATATTTTAATTACATATTTAATATATAGAGGTGGTTAGGGGTCAAGTTAGATATGTAATATAATGCGTTCTGCGCTCCCTGTTTTCCATAATTCTTTGTCGTAGTTTCCATAATTTTGTTTCTAAAGTATTATATCATCATCATGTTTTGGTATATTTTATTAGGATTAACCTAACTTCAATTCTTGGGTGTGTTTCATTTAACAGACGAGTAACAATAATTTTACCCTTTGAATAATTATAATCCGTTCAAACCCAGCTATGTTTTATTACTACGCTATTGCGCAAAAATGCAAATTTTGGAAAAACTATGCACCTTAAAATTGGGAAAAAAATTCGTGTTTTTTTATCTTTACGGACAAGTAAGAGATTCTTATTTTTTACCTTATTTAAATGTTGTTATTTTGAAACTCTCCACGTATTGCTTTTCTACTATCTCAAGGCAGAAATCTCTAACCATACAAAAAACCTGTGAAATTTCACAGGAAACCTCTGACGGCGGCAACACTGACCGTGACATGCACGGGCCGCGTGCCTAACAATGGCAATTTTTAACATGAGGATGTCACTGTATTCCACTTTCCACCTACTGTCACTGTAGCAACATTAGGGCCGTTCTTTTACTCATCTTTGTGCCAGGATCTTACATCTTTTGACAAAGAACGCTTAAAAGTGAAATCTTAGCACTGAGGTCTTACATCTTATAGCGTTCTTTTTGCAAACGTCTTTCATCATTCTGCTCTGATCAGGAGCCTAAGAACAATGATGAGTATATTATCAAAGTTTCTCTCATCATTGTTCTATATGGCAGAAAGATGGGCGTCTTTCACACTTTTTTTGCTAACATCAGTTAGCTGTTAGAACAAGGATGAGTTAAAAGAACGGAAATCTTTGCAGAAAGATGTGAGATCTTAGATGTAAGATCTTAGTGCAAAAGAACGGCCTATTGTCATCAAACTAAAATATTGTTCTTAGCATCCTTTTTTTGTTTTGTTTAAATATTTGTTTCGTGTTTACTTTGAATGATTTATTTTTATTTAGATTAAGTTTTTTTCAGAACTAATATTGAGCCATTTCATATTAATAAATGAGCCACTCGATAGCCCTCGGGTCATAGGCTGCCGACCCCCGCTTTAGTTCATCGCTTCCCAACTTTTTAGTCCTAGTCCCGAGAGGAATGGGGGCTCCAATTCCATGGAAAAGAAGTCAGATTCAGTCACAAAAAAACTGGCAAACAGAATAATTTAGCATTTTTTAGTCAGTGGATTTTAATAGAATATACATACAAACACTTACTTGTACCAAAACAAGAACTTAAAAATGAATAAGCTTGTATGAATTAATAACAAACAATATTTAGGGTCTGCTGAAAAAAAATCCAGGGATTATTCCCTTGCAAACGCTTCTCTCTATTATTTTTCCCTTATGTGATTGATCTACATGGGGCTAGCAAATCCCGTATCTCTCAGCTTAATTGCTGTTTTCATTTAAAAGCACTGAAGGTCAAACTAATACTTTCTGATTAATGCCTGATCTTCCTTTGGTGATTTCCTTTTTTTACCTTCTTTACTTTTTTACTAATTAACCATGATCTTTCATTTGGACGTCATAACGGATGTTTTGCTCTCTTATTGATTATTAATTTAAAAAAAAAGTTTTTCCGAGGGAATTAAAGAGCGAAGTTGAAACTTAAAACGAAAAAAAAAATTATTACTTCAAAGCTTAGCTAACATATATCAATAAAAAACTATTGCAAATAAAACAATTGTTTTTTTCCCTCTGTTTGTAAGAATACAGAAAATTAGCGCTTACTGAAAACACAAAAGCCAAGCATAAAAAAAACAGAATATTGATTTAGGAGTCGAAAGTAATACGTAGCCTCACAACAGCAACTAATCTATACAGTAAACTTCAGTGTACAATTAAAATTATCTTAAAAACTTAGGCATAAAAATAATAAGTTTAAAGTCATTACACAGAATGTAAAATAATGGATTGAATTATCAGAATGGATTATTCTTAAAACAAGAATATATATTAGCTAGAAAAAAATGGTAAGTTTTTTTTATCGCACAATAATAATCTTTATGAAAGAATAATTAAACTTACATTTAAGTCAACATCGGTTTGGACAGTTGGGGCAGCGACGTCACGGCCTTGTGCAGACGGAGCCTGGGCTTTAGATGGGTTGCAGGTTGATGAGCGGGAGCTTGTCCAGCTCTTGAAGGCCCAGGCAACCATGACAGGGAACAGAGGGATCCGATGGGTTGGTAGCATCACTGACATTTGGGCATCGGTCTTGACGCTCCGGCAACTTCCCTATCTTGCTTGCAGAAGGGAGAACGGGTGGAATACATAATGAGTGTCGGTCTTGAAGCCTCTGAGGGTTTTTAGGTGGTGGAAGGACCAGCATATTTAATGGATAAAGACCTTCCAAGTTGTACTGGGGTCACTTCTTAACACCTAGCCCTCTTGCTTGGAGGGGGCGGGCGGGGAATTCCTAGAAAAAAAACAAGATTTAGTATAAAAAAACATTATCAACGAGGGTTTTTGGGAGATTTTTAACCACTACAGAATATAGTAGAGGGGTTACATCAGTATTTCTATCCAAATCGGGGATAGCCTTACACAATGACCCTTGCCTGAATTCAGTTAGAGTTTTCTTCCATCTTTCTACACATTTGATTTACCGTAGAGGTGATGCACGCCGAAACTAGTTCAGTACCTGCTGGGACTTCTGAAGAATCTTTTTTTTTTGGGAGTTTCTTTTTCTCTTTTGAGTATTTATGAAATATTTTTGCAATATCCAAGATGTTATACTCATCATTAAAGTACTTTACATATCTATCATTACAGCCACTTACTTCATATCCTATCTTTTCCCCCTCAAAAATCGTTTCATTAAGAAGAAACTCCACATTACTCTTGACAAATTTATCAGTTTTTACGCCAGCATCCATGCATAGGCTAATAAAGTTCATTATAGGACAGTACAAAAATTAATCGGAAGTCATAATTTCCTGCCAAGTCCACACAATGCAGTCTTGAAATAATCCAACATGTGATCCTCTATCAATGCTCACTGCTTGAGAGCTGAATGAATAATTTTAGAATTAAAGAGTAGCATTGATCCCCCGAAGAGTAACATTTGTCCCAAAATGAGTAGAATGTATTTCGTATAGAATAGGAGCTTCCCCTTCCTCATCCCAGCCTCTCCTCGTGGTCGTAGAAAGTTTGGAGGATGGCCCTTCGATCGGAATTCAGAGTTCTAGTCTTTTTTACTAAGTCGAAAGTGACCTGAAAGTCGAAAGTTTCCGGAAAATGCCGAGAGGAATTCTTTTGGAGGAAATTATCCCCAAGAGTGGTTATATCGTATGTATTATTTATGATACATGCAAAATTACAAGGGATGACAAACGACTCTGAAACAGCTAAAACAAAAAATACACTGGATTGCAAAGGAAAATGTTTGCACACGAAATCTGCTTTTAGAAGACAAAAGTAAAATTACAATGGGATCAAGTAATGTGTTGGTTTAGCGTGTATGAGTGATCTGAGAAAGATTTTTCGCCCTAAAATGAAACGTGTTATTTTTGCGTCTGCAAAGATACACGGGAAGGAGAAAATGAAATTCATGCCTGAATTTCTTAACCACCCTGGAACGAAAGGAAGTTAATTTGGTGCCAGTGAAGGTAAACAGGAAAGGAATTCAATTCATGCCAGAAAAAATTGGTGTGAGTGACGTCATATTGGTATAGGACCTACATTCAAAGAGCAAAAATTATATCATTTTTTTTTGCACAGGGGTCGTCGAGTCCTTCCTGTGTCTATGACGCATGCAAAATTACAAAAAGTGACAAGTGACTCCGAACAGCTAAAGAAAAAAGGCGTGGATAAGACACAATAAAAATTGCTTTGAATTGAAAAGGAAAATGTGTTGTACCGCAAACCTGCGGTTAGAAGACAAAGTAAAATTACGTGGAATGAAGGAACGTGTTATTTTAGCGTGTGAGTCTGTGAAGTTTAAACAGGAATGTGGAATTAATTTTTAGTTTCTATGACACGTTGTAAAATTGCACAAGATAAACAATGACACTGTACAGCTAAAGAAAAAGGCATGGCACAAGAAACAACTAAAATCAAATTGAATTGGAAACGGTAAACGGAAAGATCGCATGAAAACAAAAGAAATGTAAGTGAAAGTGGAGAAAGCATTGAAATATGAACTAAGGAGGTGTGAAGTGGAGGCCATGGATAAAATTGCCGAGGATTTAGAAGATGCAGCTAGACGGCATAATAGTAAAATATTGTACTGGCACGTTAACAAATTGAGAGGTAGTAGTCAATCCGGACTTGTCCCAGTTAAAGATAGGAATGGGGTGGCAATTAGCGATAAGGAAAAAGCTAAAGCGAGATGGGCCGAACATTTTGAGAACTTGCTTAACCGAGATAGAGTTGCAGGAAAAATATAGAGGAAAATGAAAAAGTTTGTGATACCTTGATGTGAAGGAAGATTTGTTTTTTGTGAGGAGAATTAGCAACAGTACTAAAAGGATTAAAGAATAATAAAGCTCCAGGTGCTGATAGGGTAGTAAATGAGCTTTTCTTAAATATGGTGGCTCTGAGGTTAGAAATAAGTTATTGAAGATTATGAATAATGATTTTTGAAAAAAGGGGAAGTACCTAACGATTTTTAGGAAAACCTTAATTAAGCCACTTTATAAGAAAGGTGATAAAAGTGAGTGTGGTAATTATCGAGGCATTAGTCTGGTCTCTGTAGGTAGCAAATTGCTTAGTATATGATACTTTTTAGACTGAGAGATGCTGTAGAAAGGTTTTAAGAGAAGAGCAGTGCGGGTTTTTAGAAAGGTAGAGGATGTGTTGACCAAATTTTCACTCTTAGGTTAATAATTGAGAAGTGCCTAAGTTTTCAAACACCTTTGGTCCTCAGTTTTATAGATTATGAGCAAGCGTTCGATTCTGTTGATAGAGGAGCTTTAGTAAAGGTTTTTATCCTTGTATGTATACCAGATACAAATACATTAAAAAGTAATTAGTGCTATGTACGAGAATAACACTGCTGCGGTTAAAGTAGGAAATGAGGTTAGCAGCTGGTTTTGTATTAAATCAGGAGTTAAGCAGGTTGTGTTCTATCCCCCTTTATATGGATTATTTTGATGGACTTTTGTTTTTAAGGAGCACAGGAAAGGCAATGGGAGACCACGGAATCAAATGGGGAGGAAAAAGTCTCCTAGACTTGGATTATGCTGATGATTTAAGCATCCTAGATGAAAGTGTGAACAAAATGAATGAAGTTTTAGAGGTTTTTGCGAGTTCAGGTGCTAGTATTGGTTTGAAAATTAATGTTAGGAAGACTAAGTCACTAAGGCTAGGAATAAGTGAAGATGAAAAGGTGACGTTGGGTAATGAAAATATTGATCAGGTGGGCAGCTTCACTTACCTTGGTAGTATTATTAGTAAAGATGGTGGAGCAGTGAAGATGTTAAAAATAGAATAGCCAAGGCTCAGGGTGTTTTTTCACAGTTAAAAAAAGTCTGGAAGAATAGGAAGATAAGTCTGCAAACCAAGATTAGAATCTTAGAAGCTACAGTGATGACAGTGGTCAAATATGGCTCTGAAGCATGGACGCTTCGAAAAGCGGATGAGATTTGCTAGATGTTTTCCAGAGAATTGCTTAAGGATTGTTCTGGGTACCCCGCTGACTGAACCGTATTTCAAACAATAGGCTAAACGAAAAAATGTGGTTCAATACCGCTTTCCTAGGTCTATAATGAAAGAAAGGTTTGAGGTGGTTAGGGCATGTTGTGCGGATGAAGGATAACAGATTGCCAAAGATTGTTTCTTTTCGGCCAACATCTAGGGCTAAACGGAAAGCAGGTCGTCCCCGTCTGGGGTGGGAGGACGTCTAAAGAAAGATTTAAAGGAAATGGGAACTTCGTGGGCGGGTGTAAAAAGGGAGGCTTTGAATAGATTGGGGTGGAGGAGGAGCGTGCGTAGCTGTGTTGGCCTCAGGCGGCTTGGTGCTCTGCGATGAGTTGTGTTAGTAGTAGTAGTAGTAGTAATTTAACGTAAAACTGAAGAATAGCAGGAAAGTTATGCTAATTCATCATATTTAAATATTTCATAAACTACAATGGAATAAGGAGCGTGTTGTTTTAGCGTCTGTAAAGGATAAAAAGAAGGAGGAATTGAATTCATATCAGAATTTCCAATGCGTAACTTAACTATTTCAGAGGGCACAGTTATTGGGAAATTCCTGGTTGTCACTGAATTATAGAACAACGTAATTGAAGCAAAAATATAACAGCCGGGAAAGGCTGGGAAATAAATGTTTTGACATCTATCACGTCATTCGAAACTAGACATGATTTTTAGATGAATTCGAACAGCCAAAGCAAAAGCCATGGACAATGTCTAAGGTAATGCTTTACGAAAATGAAGCGCAACAAGATCTGCGGCTAGAAAAAATGTGACAAAAAGTATCGTAACGAATCCCAGGTGAAAATAATGGACAAAGAAATCCGTGTTTAGAAGATAAGCGACAGGATGATCAGATTGAATCTTAAACGAAATCTGCGGTTAGAAGAGAATCAGCTGTGAGAATCACAAGGAATCACTAGAGAATATAAATCTTATAAAATGGATGATTATTTGATGCCATAACTGCAGTGGCGTAATTTCGTCAAGATCCTTGGGTGGCAAAGTTGGAGCCAATTTTCCCAAATCAAGTGAAAATGACGGCAAAAGCTTAAACTTGAGCCATTTGTTACCATGAAAGTACTACAGAGTACTATAAAAAAACACTACCCAGGAATGAGTAGACACAGACCAAACTCCCCCACTGCTCGTAGGATGGCCGGATTCCGTCCCCCCCAAAAAGGGTAGACACACACCAAAACTCCCCCACACAGCGCACGGGTTGATGGTAACAATAAATTTCTAGAAATAGAATTTCCCTTCCTTTGCGTGTTTTGATGTTTTGGTAAAAATGTGCCCTGGGCTCCCCCGGAGTCCTCTCCCTTCGTCTTTTCTTAAATTTGGCATGTTATTCTTTATCATTTTAAAGCTGCAATAACGCCTAAAAACTACATCTATTATCAATGCATCCTCTAAAAATGAATGCTACTAGGTGCGAGCTGGAACCTATTGTTAGGATAATGTGAAATGTCCATTAATTTATCTTAACGAAAAAGGGGCATGCCCTTAAAAGATATTAATATGTCTTTAATTCCATCTAATATCACTCCCTCTCCCCTACCCTCTGGGCTTGCAGGATAGAAGCCCCGGTTTTCTATAATAGATGGTTCTTTTTTGCGTATATGATAATATGACATTTGTCGTCGTATTTTTAGCTGTCTTTTTTATGTTTTATTGCCTGTCATTTGTTTTTTATTTTCATTGCCTGTGTTTTAAGATTTATTGTTTGGGACGAGTAAGACACGCATTTCCCCTTTATTAATATATTGAAAGCAAATACCCCCCCCCCGGAGTGTATCAAACTTGGCAGTAAACACGCTGCTCTAACGACTGCCAAAAAAAATGGGAAATCTCACCTTTATCAGGTCACCCAAGGGATGGGGGAGTGGGCGGTGTCACATGGGTGAAATGCTCTGGTAGTCTGGAGTATTTTGCGGGGCGTTAGGAATGGCTTGGGGTGCAATAAACTTGAATCATGGTATTCAGAACCATAATTTTTATTAGGAAATGCCTGAAAGATTTCTTGGGGGAGATGTAGTGATGTCTTGGGGGTGTTTAATATGATCCATAATTTACCAATGTTATATGCATTGTCATTGATTAATATACTCTAGAGCTTAAAGATAAGTCAGGAGGTGGAACCTACTGTTAAAGCTCTTAATATAGTTTAAATTGCATCTAATATCACTCCCCTCCATCCCCTGGTCTCCGGGGGGGGTTGTTGGCTAGAAGCCCCCCCCCCCGTTTTTCTATAAAAGATGGTTCTTTTTTTGCATATATTATAATATGACATTTTCATCTTTTTATTTTTTGTCGTGTTTTTTAGCTGTCTTTTTTATGTTTATTGCTCGTCAATTTGTTTTTGTTTTCACTGTCTGTGTTTTTAACATTTATTGTTTGGGACGAGTAAGACACGCATTTTCCCTTTATTAATATCTTGAAAGCAAATACTCCCCTGGAGTGTGTCAAATTTGGTAGTAAACACGGTGTTCTAACGACTGCAAAAAAAAATGGGGAATCTCACTAATATCAGGTCACCCAGGGGATGGGGGAGGGGATGGTGTCACATGGGTGAAATGCTCTGGTAGTCTGGGGTATTTTGAGGGGCGTTATGATTGACTTGGGGTGCAAAAAACTTGAATCACGGGATTCAGAACCATAAATTTTATTAGGAAATGCCTGAAAGATTTATTGGGGGGGGGGGGAATGTAGCGATGTCGTGGGGTTGTGTTTAATATCATTCATAATTTACCAATGCGGTATGCATTGTCATTGATTAATATACTCTAGAGCTTAAAGATAAGTCAGGAGGTGGAACCTACTGTTAAAGCTCTTAATATAGTTTAAATTGCATCTAATATCACTCCCCTCCATCTCCTAGTCTCCGTGGGGGGGTTGTAGGCTAGAAGCCCCCCGTTTTCTATAATAGATGGTTCTTTTTTTTTGCGTATATGATAATATGACATTTTCATCTTTTATTTTTTTTGTCGTGTTTTTTTAGCTGTCTTTTTATGTTTTATTGCTCGTCTATTTGTTTTTATTTTCATTGTCTGTGTTTTTAAGATTTATTGTTTGGGACGAGTAAGACACGCATTTCCAATTTATTAATATCTTGAAAGCAAATACTCCCCGGAGTGTATCAAATTTGGCAGTAAACACGCCGTTCTAACGACTGCCAAAAAATGGGGAATGTCAGGTGTCGTGCAATAGTTTATTTTAGAATATGGTTCAAGATACAAAATATTGACAAAGGTTTCATGAACGACTGGCTTGGGGCGCTGTACCGTTGGAAGGGAATGAGCTTTCGAGTCCTGTCGGGGACACTAGAAAAAAAGAATGGTGTTTTGAGTGAAAAATGAAAAGCCGAAAAAGAAGGGCTTTTCGGCGAAAAATGTCAAAATGGTATTATCTGCCAGCGAGGGATGCGCAATTATTACGTAAAGTGTGTACCGCCATTAAGCTAGTGAAAAAAGAATGCTTTTGGGGGTTTTCGGGTGTCGTTACATTACAAGCGGGGATTCTCCCATGGGTTCCTGTGGTAGGGTTACGCAAAATTGCGTCAAGCATTAGGCCTGTCTGTTTGAAACTGGTAAGTCGTATGACGTCATTGGAGTCCAGAGGTTGTGTCATGGAGTCTTGCCAAGTGTGTTTTTCTGTAATAGAGCCGGTGATTGCATTGTGCAGGTGCGAGGGGTTGGTAGCTCCACTTCTCTGGCCCTTTAAAGGAGAGGGTGTGTCGCGTGGTGTAACATACGCTTTAAACGGGGGTGTGCACTGTGATGTTACAGGGCATGCGCTAGAAACAGGGGTGAGGGTTTAGGAGCTTATTATTAAAGTGTATTATACGGACCACATTCCAGGTAATCTTATAATATAAAACTGAAATCCTTTAAATATTGCCAGCCGTCGCCTAGAAACAGTTGACCGCATTGTACAGGTGTACAGGAATTGTACAGAAATTCTATGGAAGAGGGAGGGCATGTCACAGAAACCGGGGAGGGTATGTCACAGAAACCAGTGAGGGTTTGTCATAGAATAAACACCTGACCTAACCTTTGAACTCTTGCCAAGGACGGGAATGTCGCCTAGAAAACAGGTGTAAGGGGGTAGGAATAAAGATACTTTATAGAACTATAAAAGTAAATATATACTAAAGAAAACTGATCCGTTTTCTGTTGATCCTTGGATTATGCAGGCTTATGTTGGTTTTGACAGGATTTTGAAGAAATTAAATTTCAGCTGGGGGGCAAACTCAGGACGGGTGAGGAGGGTGGGGAAAACTGAGATCTGGGAGGGGCAGTTACCCTCCCTGTCCCATAGCAAATTACGCCCCTGGCTAACTGGAAAGAGGAGTTAAATTCACGCCAGAATTTCTTAATTCAATTGAAATCGCTGATTTTCCCCCGCTGAAATCCCTTGGAGGTCGGACATGGATGACCATAAGTTCTCTCTAAAACAAGTGTTGTTATAAGCACTCATTCCCATGAATACGATTATACAAGCGGTTACACTATTCCTATGTTATAGATGCTATCAATTAAAGTTCAATACTATATAATAAGTTCTATTAGTCCAATTTGAAATCAAATGAAACGGTTTTACTTTATCTTCTTAATCATTCCCAGACGAATATATAAAATGAGATGCCGGCTGGATTATGTTAATGAATTATCTCTTGTTGCAGAGTCATGTAAGTAGGTCAATGACCCAAATTATGTAGTCGTCGGCCCTGTTACAGAGATAGTAAACCGGTTATTCTAATGACATTTTAACAAAAGTATTGTATAGTACACTACTACTCACACAGGATATACATCTTTATTTGCTCCAAGCACAATTTCAGATAAATTGCAATCTTATGGGAATCTAGTTTTTTTTTAGATTTGGCAATAAGTTGAGTTTAGTATACATTTCCTATTAATTTAATTTATGATAACATTTCGAAATAGGAATCTATTATCAAGGCAGCTGTCTTGGCCATAGAAAAATCTGAAATGAAATCGATCAACTATTTAAAGTAAATGTAAAGCTTCTATAAATACTATTCAGAGAGGCTATTTTTCAAACAGAATTAATACATTATTTATTTCTTTATTGAAAACCATCTTTGCTTTTAGGTACATTCCTTTATGTGACGGGAGGATCATATTTTTCTTTACTTTGTATCTGCTTTTGTTTTGAAACCACTTTAAGTTCTTCACTTATTTTTGATTTTTTTTTTTCACTTGTGCTAATTTTGTTGCTCTGAGAACACAAAGTTCATAACCCCGGCAAAGGAACCCGTCATATAAATTTTTCTGTCGACTTTACTTCCCAAGATTTTTTTTTTTATCTCATGGTTGACTAGTTCAGTTTTAGAGGAAAAGAAACACTAGAAAAAAAGAGAGAAAAAATGTTGCCTGAATAACTAATAATGATGGAAGAAACGTG
Source organism: Artemia sinica (assembly GCA_027921565.1). Lineage (NCBI taxonomy): Eukaryota > Metazoa > Arthropoda > Branchiopoda > Anostraca > Artemiidae > Artemia > Artemia sinica. Next base: position 23,969,673 of record CM051268.1, read on the forward strand.
CGAAAACGTCCTGTTTCACATTATTGAGGAACTAGTCATTTATGGGTAAAACAGATGCCACAAATAGTGCAATTTTTTACTACGTAGTCAGGTACCGACTCCTGAGGGTTTTTGTCCCATCAAAGTCATCTTCTGACTCTTGCAAATGAATGTTCAGTAGTTCTTTAAAACAGGTGAAGGACTAGTGTTATTTCATTTAGGTTTAAATTTTAAGAGACAAAAAAAACTATTTCTTTCTAGCAAGTAGCTTTGTCAGCTCTTTAGAGACAGGAGGATTCTTTGGAGGAATCCTGGCAGGATACTTAACTGACATTCTCATGAAAAAGGTATGATATTTTCTTTTTTGAATACATAAATAATATGAAAAGTTGTCTAGAAGGAAAGTGAAGAAGTTACGAATATCTTGTTAATATTAATTGTCAATTCCTGAGCCTCGGAGTGTAAGGGAGATAGATATTTACTAGACAAAGCCGTTTATTTATTTTTCGGATATGAATAATTTTTTACTTTATTAGTAGTAATAATTATTATTTGATGATAGTTTTGAAACAACTTTTATTTGAAGACAATTGTCCAAATTAGTTTTAATGAGCAAAAAACCCATGACAAGTGACAGCCATTGAGTCTTATGCATTTTTCTCAGACTTTTCGTTATGACTTCTATCTAAAATTCACTTTTCTTTCTTTGTTCGTGTCTTAATCCATGTCTTTGTCCGTGTTAGATCTAATTTCACTTTTGTTCTTTTCTTCTACATGTGGTACTCATGGGCGTCAATCCATGAGAATGTAGAGACGGGGACAAAATATATTTTCAAAATCTAGGGGTTCCGTCTGTCTTTTTTCAATTTTTTTAACGAAAATACCCAAAAAGCGCTGTTCAAAATCCATGGGGAGTTGGCCCCACCCCTTGATTGACATCACTACTAATACTATAGTTTTTTCACTCTACATAAGCTTCACTTTTTGGTTTGTTTTTTGTACCTACTAACTACGGTAAAAAACAAAAAAAACTTATTGGCTGCTTAGCTTTTATAGTGTCGAGCCTGGTATAATATATGAAAATTTAAGGTTTCACGTTTAGTTTCTTCTGTTTTAACATGCTTCCAGAAACAGTGTATCATTTAGGTATACTTGCTTTAATTTATGCCGATCTAGTATCATAGGCAGCGCAAGAGCGCTACATAAGTAAAGAGCAAAGTGGCTCACCATAATGTTTTTTCTGTTTATTTTTTTTTTAAGCCATTTCTTGTGGGAGTGGTCGTAGAAACTTTGGAGGGGGGTTATTCGATTGCAAATTGAAAGTTCTAGCGCCCTTTCTAAGAGTCTAAAGTGACAGAAAGGCAATTCCCCCCCCCCCCCCCTCCCACGCCTCTTTTTTGCCCTCCCCCAAAAGACATCAAATCAAATTTTTTAGAAGTCATTTTGTTCACCATAGTTCAAAGGTCCAGCATCTATGTTTTTTGGATGTCTTGACCCCTCACAGCCCTTAGGAAAGTGCTGTATTTTTACACTATTCACTCGTTGTTTACATAGAAGGGTTTTATTAGGAACGAGGGCAGGGATGTTTGATCCTGGTTATCTAAAAAGCTAAGCATATAAGGGGATGGTCAACTGACCAAAAGGCAATAAATGCAAACCGTTACTACTAGTGTTACTAAAATTCCTACTACTGCTACTAATACTACTATTCCTGCTAACACTACTACTACTACTATTGCTGCTAGGGCTAAGGATATTAAGGTGAAAATTTCAAGGAATGTCGAGGGGGAAGTTGAACCAAATCTAAACACTCTATGTGCTTGCAAAACTCGTCAAAATGGCAATATTTTAGGCAGCAATATTTTAGGAATATCTAAGGGTATTCAATTGAAACTTACAGGGCATGTCGAGGGGATCTTGAACTAACCAAAAGTTACTATGTTTTTTCTACTACTACTAACTGTACTTTTACTAGTACTACTGCTACTATTATTACTACAATTATACTGCTGCTACTACTACTACTACAATTACTTGTTCTACTACTGCTGAGGCTAAGGGTGTTAAGGTAAAAATCTTATGGAATGTTGAGAGGATATTGAACTAAATCAATACGCGCCATGTGTGTGCAGGCTATTAAAAGAGCCTAAAAGCAATATGTCAGGAACGGCTTAGGGTAGTAAGTTGAAACCTTCAGGGCATGTTCAGAGGGATGTTGAAGACATTATGTGCATACTACTACTGCTACTGCTAATACTATAACTTCTACAACAACTAATACTACTACTTCTACTACTGCTACTGAGGCTAAGGGTATTAAGGTGAAATTTCCAGGGAATATTCAACTAAATCAAAACACTAGGTACATGCAGACTGTGCAAAAGAAGTACCAACACTATTTCAGGAATGGTATGTATAGACTATTAAGTTAAATTTCCGTGTATGTTAGATTAACCAAAAGGCAATATGTGGACATTGCTACTACTACTACTTATGATGTTTCTACTACCACTGCTAATGCTACTACTACTGCTACCACTACTTCAACTGCTGTTGCTGCTATTACTAATGCTAAGGCTAAGGGTATTAAGGTGAAATACTAAGGAAATGTTGAGAGGGATATTTGAACTAAATCAAAACACAATATGTGTGTGCAGTTTGTCAAAGGGTGTTTCAGCAATAGCTTAGGAGTTTTGAATAGAGTATTAAGTTTACACTTTCAGGGCATTTTGAGGGGGATGTTGGACTGACAAAAAAGTACTATCTGCATCCTAGTACAACTAGTGGTATTAGTACAACTACTGCTACCTCTACTAATACTACTATTACTAAGGTTTTAAGGTGAAACTTTCAGGGAATACTGAGAAAATTTAAAACGAATCAAAACAAACTATGTGAATGCAGTTACCCAAAGGATATAGAGGTGTATCAGCACTCCCTCAGAAACTGTATAGAGTATTAAGTTGAAACTTTCAGGGAACGTCGAGGTGGATGTTGAGCTAGCTAATATAGGAACTCCCTGCATACTGCTACTACTACTTCTACTGCCACTACTACTACTATTACCGCGAATACCACTATTATTGAAAAAGTTAAGCGTATAAAGATGAAGCTTTCAGAGAGTGCTGAGGGGGATGTTGAAGTAAATCAAAACTCACTATGGTCATGCAGATTGTCAAAAGCACCCATCAGCAATTTCCCAGGAAGCTCCAGGTATTAAGTTGAAACTTCTAGGGAAATGTTAAAGAGGATGCTGAACTAACCAAAAGGCACTGCGTGCATTCTAATTCTATTATTATTATTACTGGCACTACTACTACTACCACTACGTCTACTACTATAACTACTACTACTACTGAGTTTAAGCTGAGTTTAAGGGTGTTACGGTGAAACTTTCAGGAAATGTCTAGGGGGCTGTTGAACAAAATCAAAACACACTATGTGCATGCAGGCTGTCAAAATATGTACCAACAATATCATAGGCAGCGCGCTAGCGCTGCCTAAGTAAAGAACGATGTGGGCACAATGTGTTTTTCTTCTCCACCCGGGCACTTCGTATCGAAGGAGTTGTCGTAGAAACTTCGAAAAGGCTCATTCAATTGTAAATTGGAGTGGCTAGTGCCCTTTTTAATAGTCGAAAGTGATTAGAGGGCAACTAGCCCCCCCCACGCCCATCATTCCCCCAAACACGTCCAATCAAAATTTTGAGATAGAAATTTTGTTCAGCGTAGTTGATTTGCAGATAGAAAATATCTTTTTGAGGAGGACACTCTCCCACAACCCTTGGGGCAAGGGTTTTTAAGTTATGCCCCAGGGGTATATAAGGTTTTTATAGAAGGCGTTGTCGTAGAAGCTTCAAAAAAAGGCTGATTCGATTTTAAATTCTAAGGGCTAGTGCACTTTTTAATAGTCGAAAGTGATTGGAGGGCAACTAGCCCCCCCCCCCCGCCCATCATTCCCCAAACGCATCCAATCAAAATTTTGATATAGCCATTTTGTTCAGCGTAGTTGATTTCCAGATAGAAAATATGTTTTTGAGGAGGACACTCCTCACAACCCTCGGGGCAAGGGTTTTAAGTTATGCCCTGGGGCATATAAGGTTTTTATAGAAAGCGTTGTCGTAGAAACTTCAAAAAAGGCTCATTCGATTGGAAATTCAAAGGGCTAGTGCCCGTTTTAATAGTCGAAAGTGATTGGAGGGCAACTAGCCCCCCCCCCCCCCCCCCCCCCCCCCCCCCCCCCCCCCCGCGCCCATCATTCCCCCAAACACATCCACCAAAATTTTGAGATAGCCATTTAGTCCAGCGTAGTTGATTTCCACATAGAAAATTTGTTTTGAGGAGGACAATTCCCTACAACCCTCGGGGCAAGAGTTTTAAGTTATGCCCTGGGAGTATATAAGGTTTTTATAGAGGGCGTTGTCGTAGAAACTTCAAGAAAGGCTCATTCGATTGGAAATTCAAAGGGCTAGTACCCTTTTCTGATAGTCGAAAGTGATTGGAGGGCAACTAGCCCCCCCCCCCCCCCCCACGCCCATCATTCCCCAAACACATCCAATCAAAATTTTGCGATAGCTATTTTGTTTAGCGTACTTGAATTTCCAGATAGAAAATATGTTTTCGAGGAAGACACTCCCCCACAACCCTCAGGGCAAGGGTTTTAAGTTATACCCTGGGGGCATATAAGGTTTTTATAGAAGGCGTTGTGGTAGAAACTTCAAAAACAGGCTCATTTGATTGGAAATTCAAAGGGCTAGTACCCTTTTTAATAGTTGAAAGTGATTGGAGGGCAACTAGCCCCCCCTCAACCCAACGCAAATCATTCCCCCATAAAAACATCCAATCAAAATTTTTAGATAGCCATGTCGTTCAGCGTAGTTGATTTCCAGATAGAAAATATGTTTTTGAGAAGACACTCCCCCACAACCCTCAGGGCAAGGGTTTTAAGTTATGCCCTGGGGGCATATGAGGTTTTTATAGAAGGCGTTGTCGTAGAAACTTCAAAACAGGTTCATTCGATTGGAAATTCAAAGCGCTATTACCCTTTTTAATAGTCGAAAGTGATTGGAGGGCAACTATCCCCCTCCGCCACACCCATCATTCCCCCAAACACATCCAATCAAAATTTTGAGATAGCCATTTTGTTCAGCGTAGTTGATTTCCAGATAGAAAATTTGTTTTTGAGGAGGACAATCCCCCACAACCTTCAGGGCAAGGGTTTTAAGTTATGCCCTGGGGGCATATTGCCCTGGGGGCATATATGGTTTTTATAGAAGGCGTTGTCGTAGAAACTTCAAAACAGGCTCATTCGATTGGAAATTCAAAGGGCTAGTACCCTTTTTAATAGTCGAAAGTGATTTGAGTGCAAATAGCCCCCCCCCCTCCTCGCGCCCTTTATTCCCCCAAACGCATCCAATCAAAATTTTGAGATAGCCATTTTGTTCAGCGTAGTTGATTTCCAGATAGAGGTCGTAAAACTTCAATAAAAGGTCATTCGACTGGAAATTCAAAGGACTAGTGCCCTTTTTTAATAGTCGAAAGTGATTGGAGGGCAACTAGCCCCCCCCCCACAACCCATCATTCCCCCAAACACATACAATAAAAATTTTGAGATAGCCATTTTATTCAGGGTAGTTGATTTCCAGATAGAAAAATAATTTTAAGGAGGACACTCACCCACAACCCTCAGGGCAGGAATTATAAGTTATGCCCTGGGGGCATATAAGGTTTTTATTGAAATCATTGTCGTAGAAACTTGAAAAAGGGCTCATTCGATTTGAAATTCAAAGGACTAGTACCATTTTTAATAGTCAAAAGTGATTTTGACGGCAATCTCTCGCCCACCTTTTCCCAAATTTAATTAAAAAAAAAACTTTCCGAAAAATAAGTTATTTTTCAAGAAAAGTAAAGGCCATTTAAACTTAAGCTCAGGAGATACAAATACCTGTTAAAATTCAAACTCAAAACGACCAGAAATTACTATTAAAGAATAAATGAAACTCAAAACGAACAGAAATTGAATAAACAGTCATAGCAAAAAACATACAACAAGTAATAATATAAATGAATAAACAGATCTTAAAGCGAGTAATGCTTATATTGAATATGAAAATCAAGCTTAAAATGAAAATAAATATTTTGCTATTAAAGTATAAATGAAACTTAAAACGAACAGAAAATTAAATAAACAATCAATACGAACAAACATACAATATATATTAATGTAAATGAACAAATAAATCTTAAAACGAGTGAAACTTAAATTGAATATGCAAATCAAGTTTGAATCGAATAAAAATAACTACAAACAAGAGTTTGGGTATCGACTCACTGCAGAAGCCTAAAACCTACTGCGTCATTGGCGCTTTACTGAAAACAATTCTTTGAAATATTTTCAGTTTTGTAACTTTAAGAAATCAAAAATTAATGAAGATTTTAGGGAATAAATATCAGCATATATATATATATATATTAAATTGACAATGCACATTTTTTTCAGTAAACTCATTTGAATTTTTTTTTTCAGTAAAGTACAAATTATATTCTGGCTTTTAGAAAGCATAGGGGATTTGAACCCTACTCACATTAATTTATGCTCGTTTTGAGTTTGACTCTAATATTTTATTTAATTTTTGTTCGTTTTAGGTTTCATTTATTTATTGATACTGATTTGGGGTAGTTGTATGCTTGGTAGATTATATGATAGTCCGGACACCAGGTGTTGAAAATGTGAACCATAACACGACGGAATGGGGCTGCTACGAGAATTAGCCTACCCTCCACCCCCTAAATTGACCATGCGGATTCAAAAATACCAATGGCACTTTCTTGCGAGGGTGGAACACTCCGAAACTTGACATTTTATTATATTTTGGTGTTTCATGCAAGAAAAAGCATGTTCCACAAAGTTTGAGGTGCAGTTTTCCGCTCAAATAGAAATGCCTAGAAACCATAGAATGTTTTCATAACAAACTAACACGATTAGTTACAAAAAATGGCAGAGTTAAAAAAAAATGGCAAAACTATATGAGTCTTGAACAGTCTTGGAAAGTATAAACAAATCAAATTGAATATTAGATATATAATGATATTAATTGTTGAAAGATCCATCAGTTCAAGATTTTTTTCACTGTAATTTTTATTTTCATTTTCAATGTTGTAAGAACTGGAAAATAATAAATTTGTAATATACGAGTAATTCGTTTTCAGTGAAGCACCAATGACGCAGATGGCTTTAGGTTTTACAGTTTAAAGAAGAGGGCAGTATCCAAATTTTTGCTTGTAGTGAAACTATACTTGTCTTGACCAATCTTGAAAAGAACTAATAAATTAAACTGAATATTTGATGCATAATGATATTAATTGCTAAAAGCTCATCAGTTCAAAATTTTACTGTAATTTCAATATTTATTTTTAATATTAAGTACAAAAGAAAACATTTGTAATATAATTCGTTTTAAGTAAATCGCCAATGACGCAGTAGGCTTAGGCTTCTGCAGTGAGACGATACCCAAATTCTTGTTTGTAGTTTTTTTTATTCGATTCAAGCTTGATTTGCATTTATATATTATTCATTTATATTATTACTTGTTGTATGTTTTTCGGTATGATTGTTTATTTAATTTCTGTTCGTTTTGGGTTTCATTTATTCTTTAATAGTAATTTCTGGTCGTTTTAAGTTTGACTTTTAACAGGTATTTGTATCTCCTGAGCTTAAGTTTAAAATGGCCTTTACTTTTCTTTGAAAAACTTATTTTGGGAAATTTTTTTTTAATTAATTTTTGTTCGTTTTTGATTGCAAAAAAGTTCAAGTTTTTATGGCATGGGGGGGGATGCTTACTGTCCGATTATTCTTGACTTTAAAAAACGGATCTAGAACTTTCAATTTAAATCGAATGAGGCTTTTTTCAAAGTCTATACGATTACCTCTTTGATAAAAACCTTATATATGAACAATAGACAGCTTGCATAACTTGTGGACAGCGATTGACAATAATAAATGGATTAAAAAAATAGCCTCAATAAGGAGGTTTAGACCATTTCACTTGCTGACACAAAGGGATCACGACTGTTTGGAATTGACCTTAATAGGAATTTGTGTGCCAAAGCAATTTTGCATCTATCACAGAGTATGTATTTTAACCTTATAATTGGATAATTATAATAAATTTCCTATGTGTTCTTCCCATACAAAACCCCTTCCCATAAGTTTATAAACCCCCGTTAATAAGTTATGCCCCAGGGCATAACTTACAACGCCTACCCCCCCGGGCCCTGGTGGGCTGTGTCGACACCGGAGTTTTTTGTTATTAGAACTTTGAACTATTTTAACAAAATGTCTATCTCAAAATTTTTATCTGATGCATTTAGGGCGTGGAGGAGGGAGAGGGGCTAGTTGGGGCCCCTTCAATCTCTTTGACTCTTAAAAAGTGAATAAGAACTTTCAATTTTCAATCAAATGAGCCCTCTCTAAAGTTTATACGAGCATCCCCTTCCATAAGAAATAATATGAAGGATTTGGAGAATCCTTAAATTACAACCCTTGCCCTGAGGGCTTTGGGGGAGTTGTAATCCTCAAATACATAATTTCCAGAACTTAAAACTACGTTTAATAAAATGGCTGTCTTAGAATTTTGATTGGATGTGGTTTGGGGAAAAGGTAGGCATGAGAGGGAGTTAGTTGCCCTCAAATCACTTTCGACTATTACAAAGGGCACTAGCCCTCGGAATTTCCAAACGAATGAGCCTTTTTTGAAGTTTTTCTACGACACCGCCTTCTATACAACCTTATATGCCCCCATGGCATAACTCAAAACCCTTGCCCTGAGGGTTGTGGGGCATTGTCCTCCTCAAAAACATATTTTTCTATCTGGAAATCAACTACGCTGAAAAAAATGGCTCTCTCAAAATTTTGATTGGATGTGTTTGGGAGAATGATGGGCGTGGGGGGGGGGGCTAGTTGCCCTCCAATCACTTTCGACTATTAAAAAGGGCACTAGCCCTTTAAATTTCCAATTGAATGTGCCTGTTTTGAAGTTTCTACGACAACGACTTCTATAAAACCCTTATATTCCCCCAGGGCATAACTTAAAACTCTTGCCTTGAGGGTTGTGGGGGAGTGTTCCTCCTCAAAAAACATAATTTCTATGTGGAAATGAACTACACTGAAACTGAACAAATGGCTATCTCAAAAGTTTGATTCGATGTGTTTGGGGAAATGATGGGCGCGGGGGGGGGGGCTAGTTACCCTCCAATCACTTTTCGACTATTAAAAAGGGCACTAGCCCTTTAATTTCCAATCGAATGAGCCTGTTTTGAAGTTTCTACGACAACACCTTCTATAAAAATCTTATATGCCCCCAGGGCATAACTAAAACCCTTGCCCTGAGGGTTGTGGGGGAGTGTCCTCCTCAAAAATATATTTTCAATCTGGAAATCAACTACGCTGAACAAAATGGCTATCTCAAAATTTTGATGGGATGTGTTTGGGGGAATGATGGGCGTGGGGGGGGGGCTAGTTGCCCACCATTCATTTTCGACTATTAAAAAGGGCCCTAGCCCTTTAATTTCCAATCGAATGAGCCTGTTTTTTGAAGTTTCTACGACAAACGCCTTCTATAAAAACCTTATATGCCCCAGGGCATAGCTTAAAACCCTTGCCCTGGGGGTTGTGGGGGAGTGTCCTCCTCAAAAATATTTTTTTCTATCTGGAAATCAACTACGCTGAACAAAATGGCTATCTGAAAATTTTGATTGGATGTGTTTGGGGAAATGATGGGCGTGGGGGGGGGGCTAGTTACACTCCAATCACTTTCTACTATTAAAAAGGGCACTAGCTCTTTAATTTCCAATCGGCTGAGCCTGTTTTGAAGTTTCTACGACAACGCCTTCTATAAAAACCTTATATGCCCCCCCATGGCATAACTTAAAACCCTTGCCCTTAGGGTTGTGGGGGGAATATCCTCCTCAAAAATATATTTTCTATCTGGAAAGAAACTACGCTGAACAAAATGGCTCTCTCAAAATTTTGATTGGATGTGTTTGGGGGAATGATGGGCGTGGGGGGGGGGCTAGTTGCCTCCAATCATTTTCGACTATTAAAAACGGCACTAGAACTCTCGATTTCCAATCGAATGAGCCCCCTTTGAAGCTTCTATCTACGACGACCCTTTCCATATGAAGTGCCTTTGGGAAAAAATAATAAATAATAATAATAAAACATTGGGGCCGTATGGCCTTTACTATTGGCAACGCTACAGCGTTGCCTCTGATACATCAAGTCAAAATTTTTAGATAGCCATTTCATTCAACGTAGTTTAAAGTTTTGGAAATTAGGTCTTTAAGGATTACATCCCCTCCCCCCACAGCCATCAGGGCAGGGGTTGTAAGTTATGCCCTGGGGGCATATAAAGTTTTATTGAAAGCGTTGTCGTAGAAACTTCAAATGGCTCATTCAATCGGAAATTGAAAGGGCTAGTGCCTTTTTTAATAGTTGAAAGTGATTGGATAGCGACTAATGCCCCTCTCACGCCCACCATTTTCCCAAACACATCCAATCAAAATTTTGAGATATCCATTTTGTTCAACGTAATTGAAAGTTCTGGAAATTAGGTCTTTTAGGATGATAACCCCCTCAGAGCCCTCAGTGCAAGGGTTTTAAGTTATGCCCTGGGGGCATATAAGGTTTATATAGAAAGCTGTTGTATATGATTTATAGAATAGATTTTAGTCTTCCTTAAATCCAATTTTTATATGTTTAAAAACTAAATGTTGACTTAAGATTAAATCAAAATGCACTGTAATAATGCTAATTCCAATAAGGCATCTCAGCAGTATCCCAAGAACGACTGAGGGTATTATGTTCAAACGTTTCGGGGCTACTTCTACTCTTAAAATTTAACCATCCAAATAGCGTAAATGTATCCAAGCTATCAAAGAAAGTAAACAGATTTTTTTTGCGAATGGTATCAAGTTTTCCATTACAGGTCAGCTAGAGGAGTTTATGAAACTAAATTAAACAGTACTATTTGTGTCCCAGATTTTTAAAAGGGTGTATGCTGTTAAAAATTGCTGAAAATTTTTCTCCGGCATACAAATAGCAGGCCAAACTATAAAGTCTTATAAAACGAAAATATTTAAGGTATCATTTTCTTTTTCATTGAAAAGACTTTGTCAATATAAAACGAACAGAAATTAATTAAAAAAAACTTTTTGCACAAAATAAGTTCTTCAAAGAAAAGTAAAGAACTCCATTAAACAAAAAATGAGGAAAACTAAAGTCAAATAATCTACCAAGTGTGAAACTACCACAAATCAGCATTGATAAATAAATGAAACCCAAAACGAACAGAAATTGCAATAATTAACCGAGTCAAACTCAAAACGAGCAGAAATTAACATAAGTTTGGGCGCAAAACCATTATGCCTTCCCAAGGCCAGAACAAAATTTGCACTTTACTGAAAAAAATATAAATGTTTTTTTTTACTTTTATAACTTTAATAAATCAAATAATATTAACATTTTGATTACTAAATATCAGTATATGTATATTAAACTGACAATGCACATTCATTTGTATTTTTTCAGTAAAGTGCAAATTTTGTTCTGGCCTTGGGAAGGCATAGGGGTATATAATATATATATATATATATATATAATATATATATATATATATATATTATATATATATATATATATATATATATATATATATATATATAATATTATATATATATAATATATATATATATATATATATATATATATATATAGCTTATATATATTATATATATATATATATATATATATTAATATATATATATATATATATATATATATATATATATATATATATATATATTATATATATATATATATATATATATATATATATATATATATATATATATATATATATATATATATATATATATATTATATATCTATATATATATATATATATATATATATATATATATATGTGTGTGTGTGTCGGAAAGGCTTTCAATCTAAACGGGAGTACCTCAGAGCAAACTCCTAAAGCTGCCAATTTGATCAAATGACATTTCTTTGGAGCTGGCTTTTGGTGCTTTCCTAGCACATTTGGTACATTTTTTGGCAGTCCTTTCCTGAACTTTACAAAGGAAATCCTGCTCCGTTTCATCGAAAAAAAACAAACAAAATCTACATTTTTAATGATATGATTTCCAATGAAATTGAATAACTCCAGAACAAGACGAGAGAACTTAAATGGTTTTCTAAGAATTCCAAGAAAGTAGGCATTGGCTTTTAGTTTTTTTGTCACTTATTCTGATCCCTCATCCACGCTCTACAAGTTATGGTAAGACTGCCAAGTCAATTCTATATAATTTGGCCGCACGGATTGAAAAGTGTACAATGGACAAGATAGGGTGATTTTTTCACTTAAGTGAAAAAATATAAATGTTTTTACTTTTATAATTTTAATATATAAAATAAATATAAACATTTTGATTACTAAATATCATTTTGTTTATACTAAACTGACAATGCGCCTTCATTTGTTCTTTTTCAGTAAAGTGCAAATTTTGTTCTGGCCTTGGGAAGGCATAGGGGTTTTGCGCCCAACTTCTGTTATTTCTGCTCGTTTTGAGTTTGACTCGGATAATTATTGTAACTTCTGTTCGTTTTTGGGTTTCATTTATTTATCGATGCTGATTTGTGGTAGTTTTCACGCTTGGTATATTATTTGATTTATTTTTTTCTAATTTTTTTGTTTAATGGAGTTCTTTACTTTTCTTTGAAAAACTTATTTTTTGAAAAAAAGTTTTTTTTTTAATTAATCTTAGAAACGACTTAGAGTATTAAAGTTGAAACTTTCGAACATGTTGAGGGGATGTTTAACAAGCTAAAAGGCGCTATGTCCGTACTATTACTACAAATTCTACTGCTACTTCCACTACTTTCGGGCGCATTGAGGGGAATGTTGAACAAAACCAAAAGGCACTATGTCCATGATATTACTATCACTTCTACTGCTTTCTTCTTCTACTGCTAGTACTACTACTGCTACTACTACCATTACTTCTACAACTACTGCTATTGTTAGTACTGCTACTGCTTGGGCTAAAGCTAAGGGTATTGAAGATCATTTTTCAGGAAATATAGAGGGACGTTGAACTAAAACCGAAACGCACCATGTGTATGCAGGTTTGCAAAAGGGCGTATCAGAAACACGTGAGACACGGCTTTGAGCATTAAGTTGACACTTTTAGACCATGTTGAACGAACAAAAAGGCACTATGTGCATACTACTGCTATTGCTACTACTGCTATTGGTACTTCTTTACCAAGGCTGAAGGTATTAATGTGAAACTTCTAGGGAATGTTGAGGGCGTGTCAGCTACATCCCAGGAATGGTTTAGGATGTTCGGTTGAAGTTTTCAGGTGGTGGTTGGACTAACCAAAAGGTAGTATGTATGCACGCACTCCTACTACTACAGTTACTGCTGCTACTACTATACTACTACTGCTACTACTACTACTAACTACTACTAATACTAATATTACTGCTACTACTGCTACTCCTATTACTACTACTACTACTACTGCTACTACTACTACTAACTACTATTAATACTAATATTACTGCTACTGCTGCTTCTACTACTGCTACTACTACTACTACTTCTTCTGCTACTGCTAATGTTATTACTAATACTACTACTGCTACTACTACTTCCACTGCTACTACAACCGATATTACTACTACTACTACGACTACTACTACTACTACTATTACTACTACTACTACTACTACTACTACTACTACTACTACTACTACTACTGCTGCTGCTCCTGCTGCTTCTATTACTTCTTCTGCTACGACTATTACTATTTCCAAGGCTAAGAGTGTTAAGGTGAAACGTTAAGGGAATGTTGAGGAGGATGTTGGACTAATTCAAAACGCATTATGTACATTCAATTTGTCAAAATGTCGTATCAACAATATCTCAGGAACAGCATATAGTATTAAGTTGATACTTTCAGGGAACTTCGAGAAGGATGTTAAAATAAGCAAAAGGTACTATGTGCATACTACTACTACTACCTCTGCTGCTGGTAGTACTACATTTGTTAATACCCCTTTTATTGCTACTACTACTACTAAGGATTTGGGCATTAAGGCAAAATTTAAAGGAAAATTTTAGACTGATGTTGAACTAAATAAAAGTACACTATATGTAGGTAGGTTGTCAAAGGGCGTATCAGCAATATTTCAGGTACAGCCTATAGTATTAATTTGAAACTTTCAGGGAACGTTGAGGGGGTGTTGAACTAACCAAAAAGTACCATGTACATACTACATCTACTACTTCTACTGCTACTACTGCTTATGCTCCTATTATTGCTATTGCTAAAACTAAGGCTTAGGGCATTAAGGTGAAACCATAAGAAATGTTTAAAGAGATGTTGCATTAATAAAAACACACTACGTGTATTTAGGTTGTCAAAAGGGCGTATTAGCAATATGCCAGGAACTGCTTAGAGTATTAAAGTGAAACTTTCTGTTTATGTTGATGGGGATGTTCGACTAACGAAAAGGAACTATATGGAATATAGTTACTGGATATCTTAGAAATAGAATAAAGCACTAATTTGAGACTGTCCGGGAAAGCTGATGGGGAAGTAAAACTAAATCTAAACACAAGTACATGCTTAATAGATGTCAAAATGGTGAATCAGAAAATATCCCAGGAACGGCTGGGGGTAGCAAGTTGAAACTCTTAGGTTATCAATATAATACAGATGCAATATCTCAGGCGCTGAGTGGGGTATTAATTTGAGACGTTCGGGGAAAGTCGAGGGGTAAACAAAACTAAATTAAAAGGCACTAGACGCATGTAGGTTGTCGATAAGGTGTATCAGCAATATCTTTGGAACGGCTGAAGGTAATCAGTTGAAATTTCCAGGGCTACTATTAATGCGTCCACTACTAAAATTACTTTGAAAATAAATTAAAAGAGTTTAAATCCATCCAGGTTTTCAAAATAGCATAGATGTAATATCGCACGGACGTAAAATTTTACGACACAATTTTAAGTCGCTAAAAAACTCAAGAAAGCTTAGTTTTCAGAAAAGCTCTAGTTTTTCATAATTCTGCAAATTTATTAATTGATATTATGATCCAGTTTGTTTGAAACAGTTTTTCAAAAAGATGTTGCATAAACCGCGAAACTGTGATTTTTGTTTGTTTTAGTCTTCAACCTTTCTCTTTACTTTCATGAGAAAAACTTTGTCTTTCTAAATTAATTTTTTGTGTGGCTTTCAGGTTTTAAGAATAACATTAATAAACCTTGTAGAAAGGCCTTTTTCTAACTTGGCCAATGAAACCAACGAAGTTAACAAGAATTATGGTTCAAACGTGGCACTAAATATAGGTTTAACTTCGCATCGCTCTTGAACTTTGCCTAAAAAAAAAAAAAAAAGAAAAACCTGGATTTGTCACCTTTGGTGGATTTGTCACCAAAGGTGGGGATCTGTAAGTGTCCTGTATAGGGTTTTCTCCAATGGCATTTCCAGTGATTTACTTCTGTTTCGATCTGACGTCATTCTCGGCGGGTTTCATGCTCTTTTTCAAAATTTCTGTAAACTTGTTTTAAAAATAACATTTTATTATTAAAATTAATCGAAATAATACTACCCTTTCTGAATCAGCTACAAACGGATATTTTTTTTCTCACTAGACATCTTTTTAAAAACACATTTCTGAAATTTCACTTACTTACTACGACCCGTGATTCGCTCTTTGCTAGGTTGCAGCTTTTGCTGCAACCATGATGACTGGTTATCAGTCTGCTCATCAAACCGCACATGGTAATGATTATCAAACAGTTCGTTAACGAACTGTAAGTAAGGAGCGACCCGGCTCAATGGTAACCGAAACTCTAAAAAGCGGAATTTTGACACCAATAGATACATCAAAAGAATCAGATTTTAATTCTGATTTCAAATATATAAGTTTCATCAAGTTTAATCTAATTTAATCATCAAAAGTTAAGCGCCTGAGAAAATTTGGCTGATTTTCGAAAAAAAGGGGGAAAGACCCCCTAAAAGTTATAAAACCTTAATTAAAATCACACCATCATATTCAGCGTATCAAAGAATAGAACCCTACTTTAGAAGTTTCAAGCTCCTATCTACAAAAATGTGGAATTTTCCATTTTTTTCCAGAAGAAAGATCACGGATGCGTGTTTATTTTATTTATTTTTTTTTTTTTTCTTTTCCCCAGGGGTAATCGTATTAACCCAGTGGTCTTAGAATATCGTAGAAGGGCTTATTGGAACGGAAATTAAAAGTTCTAGCGCCCTTTTTAAGTGACCAAAAAATGGAGGGCAACTAGTCCCCCTCCCACACTCATTTTTTTTTCTCAAGTCACCCAATTAAAATTGAGATAGCCATTTTGTTCAGCATAGTCGAAAATCTAATAAATATGTCTTTTAGAATGACTTAATCCCCCAGAGTTCCCAGGGGAAGGGCTGCAAGTTATGAACTTACATATTGTATTGGTTATTGGGAAGTATACAGACATTTTCAGGAAGGATTTTTTTTCTGGGGGGGGGGAATGGAGGAGGGGGTTACTCTGGAGAATCTTTCCGTGGAGGATGTTTCTTTGGGGTAAGGGATATTTCTATGAAGGGGCGCCGGATTTCCCAGCATTATTTAAAAAACGATCAGAAATTAAATTAAAAAAAAAACAAGTTTTTTCAACTGAAAGTAAGAAGCAACATTAGAACTTAAAACGAACAGAAATTATTACGTATATGAGGGGGTTCTCCCCCAAGTCAATACCTCGCTCTTTACGCTACAGTTTTTTTCTAGTGCTTTCAAAAGAGCTATCTATTCTAATTAAGCGGCCTTTGTGATTCAGGGGTTTGTGAATTAAATTTTTTTTAACTTTTAACGTAAAGAGCGTGGTATTGACTAAGGGGAGAACCCCCTCATATACGTAATAACATATACGTAATAAAAAAAAACAATAAAAAAAAACAAGCGATACGTTTCAATAGTAATCGAAACTTTTAAAAACGGAATTTTTGATGTCAATAAATGTATCAAAAGAATGGGCTTATAATGCTGATTCTAAATATATAAATTTTATTAAGTTTAGTATTACTCATCAAAGGCTACGAGCCTGGGAAAATTTACCTGATTTTTTAAAGAGGGGGGAAGCATCCCCTGCAAGTGAAAGATTTAATGAAAATCACACCGTTAGATTCAGTGTATCAGAAAACCCTATTATATAGGTTTCAAGCTCATATCTGCAAAAAATCTGCAACTTTGTATTTTTTGCCAGAAGAAAAAATATACGAATATAGAAGTTCGTTACGTAAGTTAATTTGTAAATTACGTCAGAACCAAATTTAGAGACAGCTTTTTAGCAAAAGAAAAGTAAATTTTTATGCAAATTTTGTTTACTTATTCAATGACGGTGAGGCAAAATAAAAGCTGCATTAACTAAAAAACGATCAGAAATTAAATAAAAAAACAAGTTTTTTTTTTAAACTGAAAGTAAGGAGCGACATTAAAACTTAAAACGAACAGAAATTATTCCGTATATGAAAGGGGCTGTCCCCTTCTCAACGCCTCGCTCTTTACGATAAATTTTGACTCTGTCTCACAACTTTATTTTTTAAAACAATAAAAAACTTTAGCGTAAAGAGCGAGGCGTTGAGGAGCGAGGCTTTATTTAATTAAATAAAGATTGACCCTTATCAAGGATAACTTAAAATGTAAATAGGGTCACCGGTAGAACAATATATGTATGAAAAGAAGTGTTATTTTGCGGTGATTTTATAAATGTAATTGCATTAAGCTTAAATTAACCTATGAGAAATAATTAACTTAAAAAAGATTTGACAATTTCATCAAATTCCACATGCTCGAGAACCTTTACTTTTAAAAAAAAAATCCCTAAACTTTGTATTTCCTTGAGAAGGCCGGTCAAGGTTTACTTGTGTTTACTTGTTTGTACCTTTTTCTGCTTTGCTTTTCTCATGTTTGATTGAGCCAAATTAGTAGTCCGAGAATAGTGTAAGAAGGCACCGAAATTTTTAGTTCTAGTGTCTTTTGAGCAACAAGAGAGATTGCACCATAGCCAGTTGTTATTATAGCCATTTTGGATTCAAAAAACACATCTTGACCTTTTAAGGTTAAAAGGCATTTTGAGGCAACCAATCACCAGAAAACCTACCAGTTTCTTTAAACAAATGACCGAAGGATGGCGCATTCCGTCTCTAAGCAAATTTACATATAAAATGAAGGATTGTCACAGACAATATAACTTGGAAGCTCCATGGGAACAAGTTGAAGCATTATACTGAACTCTTTTATTAAATGTTGAGTAGTTGCTCATTCACTTAAACAGGAGGAATAAGAGTAGGGAAGACTACCCTCAGTCATTTCAGATAATTAAGCTTCAAAGCCCGTGTTTTTTAAATTTCGCAAGAGGTCCTTCAAATAGATCTAGAGGATGAACGGGGGTTGAGTAGGTGGGATGTTTAATGCCTTTTCAAGGAAATTGAGTCAAACACGAATGTTTTTTACGGTGTCTTTCGTGAATACACGAGCGTAATTCTAGCTAAGAAGGGGGCAGTTAAAGGGCAATTGTGGACAGGCCCATGCACAGAATTGGGCCTTCAGCACGTGACCCGTCCTTTTCGCTAAAATTAGTTTATGGAGTTTACCGTTTTTCAAGCCTTTTCATTATACTCATGTATATTCGACTTTTAAAATCTCTTCCGTCCTCTCCTGAAAAAATTGTAATCACGATTAACAAGTCAATGGTTTTTACAAGCAGCACCCCTTTCATTTTAAAGGAAAGATTGATTGAAAAAAGTGTGATTCTTTAGAGGTCGCCCAGCACAAGAGTAGTGATAGTGTAGGGAATATGAACCCTACAAGGAACCCTACGCCTGAGGCACGAATATACAGTACAGTTTGAACGGTACATTGACTTACCAAGGACAGTGAGCTATTACTATGAACGATACATGAGTTACCAGACGGGTTGCCAAAAGTGACCGATCCCTTTATATTATAGACCTATAAAGTGATCAACCATGTTTTGAAACTATGGACGAGATTGTATAATGCAATCAGGACTGGTTCATATTCCCTACACTATCACTACTCTCACAAGAACCTATATATGCTCTATGAATGCTCACGCTGTGGCCCGACCAACCCTTTTAGAACATTATGGTACATACTGAGTAATATATAAAGAATACAAGAACTAAATGGTTGCAAAATAGAGAAAATGCTAATCATGTGAAGATTGAGGAAAACCATGGAAGCAATCTTAAGAGTGATGACATAAGGAAGGGGCTGGGGATTTCGTCCGACTCACTGTTATTCAGTAAAGGTGGATCGAAAACTTTGACCGACAACGCATTGCCCAACATTCCAGAACTGCACTTGACAGAACTGCATATCGAGCCCTAGTTCATCAGATTCTGGAAGGAGTGGCCCCAAAGCGTCCCCATGAGGGTATATGGTACTTAAGTAAGTAAGTAAGTACTGTTATTTAGTGCCCTCAAGTTCTTCTTTATTTACTGATTCCCTCCAAGACACATGTTTATTGTTAATCTACACATAACACGATTTTGTTTTAATTAATAGGATGTTTACTTGTACTTTTAGTATGAAGGAAGAGTGCAAGGTAGTCCAAGAATACTTGCAGCAATAATATTTATGGGAGGAGTTGCTGCTTCACTCTACGCTTTTGTGAATTTCGTAACCCTGGATTCTAGCCAGGTGAGATTAAAACGTTTCAAAAGTAAGCCCCTTACAAACAACTAATACAGTAAATTCATCACAGCGTTAAGTGGCCTGGGACTGACACAATGTAGAGTAAGCTAATCCTTTTCCCACCCATGTTCCTTAAAGATAGTGGTTTAGCCACCTCCGGAGAAAATACTAAATATTTCTTGTCCTTTTATAATCGCAATCCAGCCTAATTTCGATCATGTGATCTTTTCTAGCATCTCGATGAGTGTTTTGTAAACCTGTTCTAAACAGTTTCCTTGCAACTGAACCATTTAACTGAACCCTGGTTTAATTCAACCCCCGCTTAATACAGCCCCGTTTAACTGAGCCCCCCATTCAACTCCACCTTCATGCAACTCAACCCTGGTTCAACTCAACCCCCGTGCCATTCAACCCTTATTTAACTCAACCCATTTAACTCAACCTTGATTCAACTCAGCCTATGTTTAACTCAGTCCCCATTCAAATCAAACCCAGTCAGCTGAAACCTCCTTAAATCAACTAAAACTAGAAAATGATATTCAGCCTGTTTTGTTAGAAGTAATAAAAAATGATTCGAATGAAATGGTTCTTATTTATTGATTGATGCTTATGTAAGTGTTCTTATTTATGATGCTTGAATTCCCCCCTTCCTCTAAAAACAACAATTTATCCTTTTATCATATATATTTGAAATTAGCAAAACTTTCTCTGCCCAGGGCCTGAACACTCTTGAATCTCATAGTTGTAACAATAGCTGCAACCTACTACAGAGAAAATCAAAATCCATAGTTGCCAAAAGCTACAAAATGCGGTTATTGCAGGAAAAATTTCGATTACTCGCAAACTATGCTCGCCAAAAAATTTTACCGTTAATGCTGATTCAGCCATGATTGCTATTATTTAGATTCATCTTAAAAATAAAAGTTTGGTGCGGAAACGAATTTAGATTTATGAATAAGTTTTATAAATTTACTTATTATAAAGTAAAGCTGCGAGCGAAAAGGAAATTAAATTTTGAGATTCTAATCACCGCTAGTTGAAACTTATTCCTAGGCCTTGGGTTGAGTTGAGTTAAGCGGGGTTTGATTAAAATGGGGTTTGAGTTCAATGAGGGTTGAGTTATACGAAGGTTGAGTTAAAAGGTGGGTTTAGTTGCATGGGGATTGAGTCGCACAGGGGTCGAGTTAAACAGGGGTTAACTTATCCGTGCCTCTGTTTCACTCCTGTGCTCCATTGTTCCTGCGTTACTTTATTCCTCTGTTTGTTTCTGTAGTTTCTCCAGTGTTTGTTAGTTGTTTCTGTCTTTTTGTTCGGGTATTAGTTCATTAATTTATTCCCCTATCCTCTTCTTTTTTTCTTGTTAGTTACTTTTGAGTTCACTCCTTTTCCAATTTCTTCGGTGTTTCTTTGTTCCAATGCTCCTATTTTTTCTGTTTTTTTTTTTTTTTATTCCAGATTTTAGCAGGCTTTGATAGTGTTATTATGTCTCACCAAATGTTAGCAGTTTGTCATGAAAAATACAATTTATAGACAATGTTTTTCTTCTGATTATCTTTGGAATATCCTCAATCGAAGTATTGATTATGATTTTTTTTTTTTTTTAATATATTTGAATTACTGCAGTGTTATTCAACAGTATTTTGACACAAGTTTTGTCAGTACTAGTATTTTTCTCACATAGCTCAAACTGTAAAAAGCGAACAATTATTTTTACTAGGAATTTAGAAAGACACCTCATATACGTCATATGCGTCACGGGACGGTTACGTTCTGTCATGTACACGTCGGGATATGTGAAAGATATAAAAAAAAGTTTTTATTGTGAAAAATTGCATCTTACTTTAATATAATTACTTTTGACTCTGAAAAACGGAACAGCAACTTCCCATTTTCAATCGAATGAGCCTCGTCCTAAGCTTTATGACTACCTATTCCATTAGAAGTGAGTAGGAGGGACCCTATTCATACCGGACGAACATAATTTATGCATGGATGATGGTTTCGTTGTCTGATGGTTTGATATGGATTCATGGTTCTGTTCTGTTTGTTGATGGTTATGAGTGTTGTTTCATGGTTCTGTTTGTTGCTGTTTGATGTTTTTTCATGGCTCTGTTTGTTGATGGTTGTTCCATGGTGATGAGTGTTGGTCAACTTGTTTGTTGTTTCTTGGATGTAGACAGAGGTTTACAACATTGCTGGATACAGACAGAAGTGACTAGAGTTCTGGGAAATTGATTTGCATAATCTGAAGGGGAATTCTAATGTAACATGAGGGGATTAAGAAACAATATGGCTTCTCTGGTCATTAGGTTGAGGGATAAATTCTAATATTCTTTCGAAGCCTTACCAGTGTAACTAGGAACACCATAGATATTTTCAGAAATTCAAACGAGATCAAGAGAGATTGAATATATTTTACGCGGGAAATGGTTTCCTGCGAATTTCAAATGTGACAGCGCAGGGATGCCGAAACAAAGGAACATTCTGAAATTACGTTTGGCGGATTATTTGGGCGAAAACAAATTAATCAACATTTGAGGGATTTTTTGGGGTGAAACAATTTGAGACATTTTAGAGGATGATTTGGGGTGAAACGCTGTGGTCGTTATAATATACAAGTTCCATTTGAACAGTGTTTTAAGGTCCCCTACTCCAACCCCCCAACCCCAACTTTTTTGCCCCCCTCCATTTTTTTAATACTTTTTTTTGTACGCTTGGTTCACTTAGAGTGGTGCAGCCCCCCAACTTTTTGGTCCCCTCCCCACATTTTTGAATACTTTTTTATGCGCAATTGACAAACAGAAGGGCCCTCCCCCCCCCCCTAACTTTTTGAGTCGCTCCCCACATTTTTTAATATTTTTTTTTGCGCGCGTGAGACACAGAAGGGCCACCCAAGCCCCCCCCCAAACTTTTTTGCCCCCCCCCTCCCAAAATTTTTGCCCCCTCCCACACACACATTTTTAAATACTTTTTTTGCGCGCTTGAGACACAGAAGGCTCCCCCCCCCTCCACCCAAATTTTAGCCCTCCCCCCATTTTTTGTGCGTTTAAGACACAGAAGGGTCCCCCATCTTTATTAGCCCCCTCCCCCATTAGTGTTTTGTCGTGGTTTACCTTGTCACTGTTACATTCTCTTGATGTTTCAAAGTTCATTTTAGATTTTTTTTTCGTTGAAATGTAAGAGTTGGAATATTTCAGTAGTCCTTTGTCGTGGTTTACCTTGTCACTGATACATTCTCTTGATGTTTCAAATTTCATTTTGGATTTTTTCATTAAAATGTAAGAGTTGCAATATTTCAGTAGTGTTTGGCGTGGTTTACCTTATCACTGTTACATTCTGAAGATGTTTCAAAGTTCATTTTGAATTTTTTTTCGTTGAAATGTAAGAGTTGGAATATTTCAGTAGTGTTTTGTCGTGGTTTACCTTGTCACTGTTACATTCTATTGGTGTTTGAAAGTTCATTTTGGATTTTTTTTTCGTTGAAATGTAAGAGTTGGAATATTTCAGTAGTGCTTTGTCGTGGTTTACCTTGTCACTGTTACATTCTATTCATGTTTCAAAGTTCATTTTGGATTTTTTTTTTCGGTGAAATGTAAGAGTTGGAATATTTCAGTACTGTTTTGTAGTGGTTTATCTTGTCACTATTACATTCTGAAGATGTTTCAAAGTTCATTTTGGATTTTTTTAGTTGAAATGTAAGAGTTGGAATATTTCAGTAGTGTCGCGTCGTGGTTTACCTTGTTACTGTTACAATCTCTTGATGTTTCTAAGTTCATTTAGGATTTTTTTTTCATTGAAATGTAAGAGTTGGAATATTTCAGTAGTGTTTTGTCGTGGTTAACCTTGTCACTGTTACATACTCTTGATGTTTCAAAGTTCAGTTTTTTTTTTTTCGTTGAACTGTAAGAACTGGAATATTTCAGTAGTGTTTTGTCGTGGTTTACCTTGTCACTGTTACATTCTCTTGATTTTTCAAAGTTCATTTGATTTTTTTTCGTTGAAATGTAAGAGTTGGATTATTTCAGTAGTGTTTTGTCGTGGTTTACCTTGTCACTGTTACATTCTCTTGATGTTTCAAAGTTCATTTTTGATTTTGTTTTTCGTGGAAATGTAAGAATTGGAAAATTTCAGTAGTGTTTTGTCGTGGTTTACCTTATCACTGTTACATTCTGAAGATGTTTCAAAGTTCATTAAGGATTTTTTTTTCGGTGAAATGTAAGAGCTGGAATATTTCAGTAGTGTTTTGTAGTGGTTTACCTTGTCACTATTACATTCTGAAGATGTTTCAAAGTTCCTTTTGGATTTTTTTAGTTGAAATGTCAGAGTTTGAATATTTCAGTAGTGTTTCGTCGTGGTTTACCTTGTCACTGTTATATTCTCTTGATGTTTCAAAGTTCATTTTGGACTTTTTTCGTTGAAATGTAAGAGTTGGAATATTTCAGTAGTGTTTTGTCGTGGTTTACCTTGTCACTGTTACATTCTGAAGATGCTTTAAAGTTCATTTTGGATTTTTTTTTCATTGAAATGTAAGATTTGGAATATTTCAGTAGTTTTCTGTCATGGTTTACTTTGTCACTGTTACATTCTCTTGATGTTTCAAAGTTCATTTTGGATTTTTTTTAGTTGAAATTCAAGAGTTGGAATATTTCAGTAGTGTTTTGTCGTTGTTTACCTTGTCACTTTTACATTCTGAAGATGTTTCAAAGTTCAATTTGGATTTTTTTTTCGTTGAAATGTAAGAGTTGGAATATTTCAGTAGTGTTTTCTCATGGTTTACCTTGTCACTGTTACATTCTGAAGATGTTTCAAAGTTCATTTTGGATTTTTTTCGTTGAAATGTAAGAGTTAGAATATTTCAATGGTGTTTTGTCCTGGATTGCCTTGTCTCTGTTACATTCTTAAGATGTTTCAAAGTTCATTTTGGATTTTTTTTTCATTGAAATGTAAGATTTGGAATATTTTAGTAGTGTTCTGTCTTGGTTTACCTTGTTACTGTTACATTCTGAAGATGTTTCAAAGTTCCTTTTGGATTTTTTTAGTTGAAGTGTAAGAGTTGGAATATTTCAGTAATGTTTTGTCGTGGTTTACCTTGTCACTGTTACATTCTCTTGATGTTTCAAAGTTCATTTTAGATTTTTTTTTTTCGTTGAATTTTAAGAGTTTGGAATATTTGAGCAGTGTTTTGTCGTGGTTTACCTTGTCACTATTACATTCTCTTGATGTTTCAAAGTTTATTTTGGATTTCTTCCATTGAAATGTAAGACTTGGAATATTTCAGTAGTGTTTATCGTGGTTTATCTTGTCATTGTTACATCCTGATGCTGTTTCAAAGCTCATTTTTGATTTTTTTGTTTCGTTGAACTGTAAGAGTTGGAATATTTCAGTAGTGTTTTGTCGTGGTTTACCTTGTCACTGCTACATTCTCTTGATGTTTCAAAGTTCATTTTGGATATTTTCGTTGAAATGTAAGAGTTGGAATATTTCAGTAGTGTTTTGTCGTGGTTTACCTTGTCACTGTCACATTCTGAAGATGTTTCAAAGTTCATTTTGCATTTCTTCGTTGAAATGTAAGAGTTGGAATATTTCAGTAGTGTTTTGTCATGGTTTACATTGTCATTGTTACATTCTTTTGATGTTTCAAAGTTCATTTTGAATTTCATTCGTTGAAATGTAAGAGTTGGAATATTTCAGTAGTGTTTTGTCATGGTTTACCTTATCACTGTTACATTCTCTAAATGTTTCAAAGTTCATTTTGGACTTTTTTTTCGTTGAAATTTAAGAGTTGGAATATTTGACATTTTGCATTTTTTCGTTTGAAATGTAAGACAGTAGTGTTTTGTCGTAGTTTACCTTGTCACTGTTACATTCTCTTGGTGTTTGAAAGTTCATTTTGGATTTTTTTTTTCGTTGAAATGTAAGAGCTGGAATATTTCAATAGTGCTTTGTCGTGGTTTACCTTGTCACTGTTATATTCTATTCATGTTTCAAAGTTCATTTTGGATTTATTTTCGTTGAAATGTAAGAGTTGAAATATTTCAGGAGTGTTTTGTCGTGGTTTACCTTGTCACTTTTACATTCTGAAGATGTTTCAATTTTCATTTTGGATTTTTTTTTTTTCGTTGAAATGTGAGTGTTCTAATATTTCAGTACTGTTTTCTCGTTTTTTACCTTCTTACTGTTACAATCTCTTGATGTTACATTCTCTTGAGTGTTTTCTCTTGGTTTACCTTGTCACTGTTACATTCAATTCATGTTTCAACGTTCATTTTTGATTCTCTCGTTGAAATGTAAGAGTTGGAATTTTTCAGTAGTGTTTTGTCGTGGTCTACCTTTTCACTGTTACATTCTATTGATATTTGAAAGTTCATTTTGGACTTTTTTCGTTGAAATGTAAGACACCTGCTCAGACACACAGTCATAGAGTGGTGCGCCACTCTAAGTGAACCTAAATTAACCCAACTTTTTGTATATCTCTCTCACTATGAATGTGTCTCTGAGCAGGTGTCTTACATTTAAACGAAAAAAATCCAAAATGAACTTTGAAAGATCAAGAGAACGTAACAGTGACAAGGTAAACCACGACAAAACACTACTGAAATATTCCAACTCTTATATTTCAACTAAAAAAATCCAAAATGAACTTTGAAACATCAAGAGAATGTAATAGTGACAAGGTAAACCACGACATAATACTACTGAAATATTTCAACTCTTACATTCCAATGAAAAAATCCAAAATGAGCTTTGAAACATCAAGAGAATGTAACAGTAACAAGGTAAACCACGAGAAAACACTACTTTGACAACATCTTCTGAAATATTCCAACTCTTACATTTCAACGAAAAAAAAAATACAAAATGAACTTGAAAAATGAATAGAATGTAACAGTGACAAGGTAAACCACGACGAAACACTACTGAAATATTCCAACTCTTTCATTTCAACAAAAAAATCCAAAATGAACTTTGAAACATCAAGAGAATGTAACAGTGACAAGGTAAACCACGACAAACACACTACCGAAACATTCCAACTCTTACATTTCAACGAAAAAAAAAAAAAAACAGTCCAAAATGAACTTTGAAACATCAAGAGAATGTAACAGTGATAAGGTAAACCATGACAAAACACTAGTCAAATATTCCAACTCTTACATTTCAACGAATAAATCCGAAATGAACTTCGAAACATCAAGAGAATGTAACAGTGACAAGGTAAACCATGACAAAACACTACTGAAATATTCCACTCTTATATTTCCACGAAAAAATCCAAAATGAACTTTGATAAATCTTCAGAATGTAACAGTGACAAGGTAACCCACGACAAAACACTACTGAAATATTCCAACTCTTACAGTTCAACAAAAAAAATCCAAAATGAACTTTGAAACATCAAGAGAATGTAACAGTGACAAGGTAAACCACGACAAAACATTACTGAAATATTCCAACTCTTACAGTTCAACGAAAAAATCAAAAATGAACTTTGAAATATCATCAGAATGTAACAGTGACAAGGTAAACCACGATAAACGCTACTGAAAATTCCAAGTCTTACATTTCAATGAAAGAAATCCAAAATGAACTTTGAAACATCAAGAGAATGTAACACTGACAAAGGTAAACCACGACAAACACTACTAAAATATTCCCAACTCTTACATTTCAACAAAAAAAAAAAATCTAAAATGAACTTTGAAACATCTTCAGAATGTAACAGTGACAAGGTAAACCGCGACAAAACACTGCTGAAATCTTCCAACTCTTAAATTTCAACGAAAAAAATCAAAAATGAACTTTGAAACATCTTCAGAATGTAATAGTGAAAAGGTAAACCACTACAAAACACTACTGAAATATTCCAACTCTTACATTTCACCAAAAAAAAATTCCAAAATGAACTTTGAAACATCTTCAGAATGTAACAGTGACAAGGTAAACCACGACAAAACACTACTGAAATTTTCCAACTCTTACATTTCAACGAAAAAAAAAAATCCAAAATGAACTTTGAAACATCTTCAGAATGTAACAGAGACAAGGTAAACCACGACAAAACACTATTGAAATATTCCAACTCTTAAATTTCAACGAAAAAAATCCAACATGAACTTTGAAACATCAAGAGAATGTAACAGTGACAAGGTAAACCACCACAAAAACACTACTGAAATATTCCAACTCTTACATTTCACTGAAAAAAAAAATCCAAAATGAACTTTGAAACATCTTCAGAATGTAACAGTGACAAGGTAAACCACGACAAAACACCACTGAAATTTTCCAATTCTTACATTTCAACGAAAAAAAAAAAATCCAATATGAACTTTGAAACATCAAGAGAATGTAAAAGTGACAAGGTAAACCACGACATAATACTACTGAAATATTCCAACTCTTACATTTCAACGAAAAAATCCAAAATGAACTTTGAAATATCATGAGAATGTAACAGTGACAAGGTAGACCACGAGAAAACACTACTGAAATATTCCAACTCTTACATTTCAACGAAAAAAAAAATCCAAAATGAACTTTGAAACATCTCCAGTATGTAAGAGTGACAGGGTAAACCACGACGAAACACTACTGAAATAATCCAACTCTTACATTTCAATGAAAAAATCCAAAATGAACTTTGGAACATCAAGAGAATGTAACAGTAACAAGGTAAACCACGAGAAAACACTACTGAAATATTCCAATTCTTACATTTCAACGAAAAAAAAAGTCCAAAATGAACTTTGAAACATCAAGAGAATGTAACAGTGATACGCTAAACCATGACAAAACACTAGTCAAATATTCGAACTCTTACATTTCAACGAATGAAATCCAAAATGAACTTTGAAACATCAAGAGAATGTAACAATGACAAGGTAAACCATGAAAAAACACTACTGAAACATTCCAACTCTTACATTTCAACGAAAAAAAGAAGTCCAAAATGAACTTTTAAACATCAAGAGAATGTAACAGTGATACGCTAAACCATGACAAAACACTAGTCAAATATTCGAACTCTTACATTTCAACGAATGAAATCCAAAATGAACTTTGGAAACATCAAGAGAATGTAACAGTGACAAGGTAAACCATGACATAACACTACTGAAACATTCCAACTCTTACATTTCAACGAAAAAAAAAAGTCCAAAATGAACTTTTAAACATCAAGAGAATGTAACAGTGATACGGTAAACCATGACAAAACACTAGTCAAATATTCGAACTCTTACATTTCAACGACTGAAATCCAAATGAACTTTGAAACATCTTCAGAATGTAACAGTGACAGGGTAAACCACGACGAAACACTACTGAAATATTCCAACTCTTACATTTCAATGAAAAACATCCAAAACGAACTTTGAAACATCTTAAGAATGTAACAGAGACAAGGTAAACCGCGACAAAACACTATTGAAATATTCCAACTCTTACATTTCAACGAAAAAAAATCCAAAATGAACTTTGAAACATCAAGAGAATTTAACAGTGACAAGGTAAACCATGACAGAACACGACTGAAATATTGCAACTCTTATATTTCAATGAAAAACATCCAAAATGAACTTTGAAACATCTTCAGAATGTAACAGTGACAAGGTAAACCACAACAAAACACTACTGAAATATTCCAACTCTTACATTTCAACGAAAAAAATCCAAAATGAACTTTGAAACATCTTCAGAATGTAATAATGACAAGATAAACCACTGCGAAACACTACTGAAATATTCCAACTCTTACATTTCACCGAAAAAAAATCCAAAATGAACTTTGAAACATCTTCAGAATGTAACAGTGACAAGGTAAACCACGACTAAACACTACTGAAATTTTCCAACTCTAACATTTCAATAAAAAAAAATCCAAAATAAACAATTGAAACATCAAGATAATGTAACAGTGACAAGGTAAACCACGACAAAACACTGCTAAAATTATCCGACTCTTACATTTCAACGAAAAAAAATCCAAAATAAACTTTGAAACATCTTCAGAATGTAATAGTGACAAGGTAAACCACGACAAAACACTACTGAAATATTCCAACTCTTACATTTCAACAAAAAAAAAATCCAAAATGAACTTTGAAACATCTTCAGAATGTAAAAGTGACAAGGTAAACCACGACAAAACACTACTGAAATATTCCAACTCTTACATTTCAACGAAAAAAAAATACAAAATGAACTTTGAAAAATGAATAGAATGTAACAGTGACAAGGTAAACCACGACGAAACACTACTGAAACATTCCAACTCTTACATTTCAACAAAAAAATCCAAAATGAACTTTGAAACTTCAAGAGAATGTAACTGTGACAAGGTAAACCACGACAAAACACTAATGGGGGGAGGGGTCCCATAAAGTAGGGGGAGGGGACTATTCTGTGTCTCAAGCGCACAAAAAATGTGGGGGGGTAAAAATTTGGGTGGAGGGGGGGGGGGGGCTTCTGTGTCTCAAGTGTGCAAAAAAGAATTACAAAATCTGGGGGGGGGGGGTCAAAAATTGGGGGGGGGGGGGTTGGGGGGGGGCCTTGGGTGGCCCTTGGGTGGCCCTTCTGTGTCTCAAGTGCTCAAAAAAGTATTACAAAATGTGGGGAGGGACTCAAAAAGTTAGGGGAGGGGGCCTTTTTGTGTCTCAATCGCGCAAAAAAAAGTATTAAAAAATCTGGGGAGGTGCCCAAAAATTGGGGGGGACTTGTGCCACTCTAAGTGAACCAAGCGTACAAAAAAGAGTATTAAAAAATGGGGGGGGGGCAAAAGAAAATTTAAAAAGGTGGGGAGGGGCCCAAAAAGTGGGGGGGACCTGTGCCACTCTAAGTGAACCCAGCGTACAAAAAAAGAGTATTATAAAAAAATGGGGGGTGTTGGGGTAGGGGACCTTACAACACTGTTCAAATGGAACTTGTGTATTATAACGACCACAGAGTTTAACCCCAAATATCCTCTAAAATGT
This sequence comes from Artemia sinica, assembly GCA_027921565.1. Classification (NCBI taxonomy): domain Eukaryota; kingdom Metazoa; phylum Arthropoda; class Branchiopoda; order Anostraca; family Artemiidae; genus Artemia; species Artemia sinica. Next base: position 24,000,417 of record CM051268.1, read on the forward strand.
CTCAAACTTTTAGAGGATAACGTTGATTAATTTGTTTTCGCCCAAATAATCCCCTACAACTAATTCCAGAATGTTCCTTTGTTTCGGCATCCCTGCGCTGTCACATTTGAAATTCCCAGGAAACCATATCCCGCGTAAAATATATTCAATCTTTCTTGATCTCATTTGAATTTCTGGAAATATCTATGGTGTTCCTAGTTACACTATTAAGGCTTCGAAAGAATATTAGAATTTATCCCTCAACCTAAAGACCAGAGAAGCCATATTGTTTCTTAATTCCCCTCATGTTACATTAGAATTCCCCGTCAGATTATGCAAATCAATATCCAAGAAATCTAGTCACTTCCGTCTGTATCCAGCAATGTTGTAAACTTCTGTCTACATCCAAGAACAACAACAAACAAGTTGACCAACACTCATAACCATGGAACAACCATCAACAAACAGAACCATGAAAAAACATCAAACAACAACAAACAGAGTCATGAAACAACACTCATAACTATCAACAAACAGAACAGAACCATGAATCCATATCAAACCATCAGACAACGAAACCATCCTCCATGCTTAAATTATGTTCGTCCTGTATGAATAGGGTCCCGCCTACTGAAGCGACCGACAGAAAAAAAATAATATATAAAGTCCACAATATTTTTTAATAAGTGTCCCCGGGCACTTTGATACGGTCCCCATGGTCGGTGGTGGTATTGTCATCCTTGGAGGCATTTTGTTTGACCTTTAGATTATTTTGGATGAAATGGCCATCGCAAAAAATTGATCTCACATCTTTGGAGGTTATGAGGGGATGGGGCAGGTAGAAAAATGGCAAGTGCGCTGGTCTGGCTGCTCTCCAGTCACTATTGACTTCTAAAAAGTGCACTAGAACTGCAAATTTTCAGTTGAATGAGTCCTTTCCGTAGTATCTAGAACCACCCCTTTCATATGAAGAGGTTTTGGGGAAAAATAGTACATTGAAGGCTCATGACTCTTTATTACTGGCAACATTAGAGCGTATCCTCTTATTTGTGTTTGCTTTGGGTTTCATTTATTCGTTGGTAGTAAGATCTGGTCGTGTTAAGTTTAATTGTCATGGAACTGTTTTGTTTGAAAAACGTCTTTTTCGAGAAAAAATTTGTTTTAACTAATATGTTTTAAAGGCCCTTAAAATGTTCTCGGACAATCTGCTAACTCATCTAGTATTAGTAGATTTTGCTCATTGTCAGCTGATGTATTATGTTGCATTTGTGTTTTATTTTTCTGTTCTTTTCATTACTCCGTTTTTTTTCGATTTTATAACCAGGTAGAAATATAAATATATATATATATATATATATATATATATATATATATATATATATATATATATATATATATATATATATATATATATATATATAAGATATATATATATATATATATATATATATATATATATATATATATATATATATATATATATATATATATATAATATATATGTATATATATATATATATATATATATATATATATATATATATATATATATATATATATATATATATATATATATATATATATATATATATATATATATATATATATATATATATATATATATATATATATATATATATATATATATATATATATATATATATATATATATATATATATATATATATATATATATATATATATACATATAGTTATACAATTATGAACTAATTATTAAGTTATTCTAGCTGCGAGCATGACGAGACTTTATATACTTTCAATATACATTAAAAGAAACAAGTTAATGGAATTAATGTTAAAGAACATTAATGTTAAAGAACAACAAGCATAAATATTGGTCTAAGACTTTGAGGAATAAAAATTAAATCACTCAAAATCAACTTAAATTATACAAAGTTAAATCTGGAAAACACAGGTTTGTAACCATCTGGACTGATCAAGAGAAAGAAGCCACCTGCTGTTATTGATCTTCAGGAATGTGATTAATTCAATGTTTTTTTATTTTTTTTTTTTTTTTTTTACCAGAGATTCTCTTCTACCTTTCACTAATCAACACAAAGTCCTTAGAGGAAATCTCTTGAAATTAATGCAGATAACAGACGCGAGTGGGACTTGTTAGAGATTCGCCGCGAACTGTCATGGGTCGGTCATATTGCTCTTTTCTTGGAGCTGTAGGTTCCCGTTAAGACCTTCAAAGGCCTGATAGTTTGAGACACCTTCGAAAAATCCTTTATATTGACAATAAGTACTCCATGTATATTCTCAGCAAACTGTCGTGCGGCAGTAAAAATATAATTTTTATTGTACTTAAAACAAACTACATTTTAAGTTTTCCCCCCTTTTTAAACTCAAATAATCCAAGATTGTTAGGAGTGAGCACCAGCATATTATTTAAACCATCAATCCCCATTTGTTTATTTCAGTAATCTCGGTAGTAGAATGCATCTATGGAATTTGCTTGAGGCCCTAGGAATTACAATGCTATTTGCTTGAGGCCCTAGGAACATGCTATGTGATTGATGCTCTACACCTTTTCAAAGAGAGTGAGTATCCTCTCACAACTATGTTCCCTTGGTACCTTTCCAAGCAAAGTGATCGAAAACACGTCTTTAGCAACATCGTTCATCATAACGTGTTTTTTTTTTTTTTTTTTTTTTTTTTTTTTTTTTTTTTTTTTTTTTTTTTTTTTTTTTTTTTTTTTTTTAAACCAAAAACTAGAAATTGTCAAATTGCGTATTTAGGAATGATTTTGTAGGAAAAGCTGTCTATCACCCATGCATCATCCACTGTTCCATTTCTTTGAAGTATGTGCTATCAGACTGGTTTCTGGTTTTTTTGGATAATTGCCTTAACTTGAGAGTAGTTTGTTAGAACTGCGTCGCTGCTAATTAAAAAATTGGATGCTAAACTCAGAATTAATTGATTGGCATATGTTTTATATCATTTTGCTTAAAAGCTAACTCTAATTGCAAAAAAAGGGTATAGCATTTGCGAATTGGACTATACGAACGATATTAATTGAATAATAGGGAAAAAAACAGAGCTAGATAGCATTTGCGAATTGGATCGTATGAAGGTGGAGAAAAAAGGGTTAAACTGATTATCGGTTAAGGTAACCCCTCGGGGTTGTTAACTCATAGCTTATTTATTATAAATTTGGAACCATATCAATCTATGAAAATGGTTAACAATGATAAAATGGTCTTGTGACTTGACATGACTTTGCTTCTTCGATGTGTTCTGTATAATCCACAAGTGGTGTTTGAACAGTGTTGTCAGTTTAAAATAGAGTCTAACGTTATAGTGTACTAAAAGTTGATACTAAGAGAGATGTAGATGGCAATAAAAGATGACAAGAGAAGGCAATAACTACAATATCAAGAGAGAACATGGTGAACTATTTTATGGAACAGATTCAAAATGTCCAAAGTTGATAATTGATATTAATAATGTATCATAATATATTTTTGTATTAATATTCTACATAGCATTATTTCATTAAAAATATATTATGCATTACATTGTTATGTGTTCATTATTTTTAGAGTAAGCTAGCATATCAAACGTTTAGAATGTCTATTAAAACATCGGAGATGGAAGAAAAGGAATTTGCATACATCTATTGTCAGACACATGGGATAACATTGACAAAATCTAGGTATCAGAATGAATAAATTCTTTATTAACATCAGTTGTTGGATATGTCATTATGAAAAAATTGTAAGTAAGTAAGTAACAAACTCTTTCTTGAATTCACCTCTTGGATACACAATACAGAAATTTAATTCAGGAAATTATGAAAAAATTGAACAAATTCTTTATTAACATTCTCTATCGATTGAATTCGCTTCCATCAACATCCTTTGTCAGATACATCGAATAAAATTGACAAAATGTAAATATAAGAGTGAATAAATACTTTATCAACATCCTTTATCGGATATGTCGGATAAAATTGACAAAAATCTAAGTATCAGAGTGATTAAAATCTAAGTATCAGAGTGATTAAATTCCATATCAACATCCCTTTCTCGGATACATGGGATAAAATTTACTAAATCTAAGTATCAGAGTGAATAAATGCTTTATCAACATCATTTGTCGGGTATATCGGATAAAATTGACAAAATCTAAGTATCAGATTGGTTAAATTCTATATCAACATCCATTTCTCGAACACATGGGATAAAATTGACAAACGCTAAGCGTCAGAGTGAATAAATGCTATTTCAGCATCCTTTGTCGGATATGTTGGATAAAATTGACAAAATCTAAGTGTCAGAGTCAATAAATGTTTTTTATCAACACCTTTTGTCAGATACATCAAATATAATTGACAAAATCTAAGTATCAGAGTGATTAAATGCTTTATCAGCATCCTTTGTCGGATATCTTGGATAAGATCTTAGTATCAGAATGATTAAATTATGTATCAACATCCATTTCTCGAATACATGAGGTAAAATTGACAAAAGCTAAGTGTCAGAGTGAATATTTTTTTTATCAACATCTTTTGTCAGATACAACGAATATAATTGACAAAATCTTAATATCAGATTGATTAAACTCTATATCAGCATCCTTTGTCGGATATGCTGGATAAAATTGACAAAAGCTAAGTGTCAGAGTGAATAATTTTTTTTTTATCAACATCTTTTGTCAAATACATCAAATATAATTGACAAAATCTAAGTATCAGAGTGATTAAATCAGATTTTATATCAACATCTGGATTTTTGTCAGATACAACGAATATAATTGACAAAATCTTAATGTCAGATTGATAAAACAAAATCTCAGATTGATATCTATATCAGCATCCTTTGTCGGATATGCTGGATAAAATTGACAAAAGCTAAGTGTCAGAGTGAATAAATTTTTTTTTTATCAACATCTTTTGTCAAATACATCAATATATAATTGACAAAATCTAAGTATCAGAGTGATTAAATTTTATATCAACATCCCTTTCTCGGATACATGAGATAAAATTGACAAAATCTAAGTATCAGAGTGAATAATTTTTTTTATAAACATCTTTTGTCAGATACAACGAATATAATTGACAAAATCTAAATATCAGATTGATTAAATTCTATATCAGCATCCTTTGTAGGGTATGCTGGATAAAATTGACAAAAGCTAAGTGTCAGCGTGAATAATTTTTTTTTATCAACATCTTTTGTCAAATACATCAAATATAATTGACAAAATCTAAGTATCAGAGTGATTAAATGCTTTATCAGCATCCTTTGTTGGATATCTCGGATAAAATCTAAGTATCAGAGTCATTAAATTCTATATCAACATCCCTTTCTCGGATACATGGGATAAAATTGACAAAATCTAAGTATCAGAGTGAATATTTTTTTTATTAACACCTTTTATCAGTACAACAAATATCATTGACAAAATCTAAGTATTATAAAAAATTGTAAGTAAGTAAGTAACAAACTCTTTCTTGAATTCACCTCTTGGATACACAATACAGAAATTTAAATCAGGAAATTATGAAAAAATTGAAAAAAATCTTTATTCACATTCTTTATCGATTGAATTCGCTTCCATCAACATTCTTTTGTCAGATACATCGAATAAAATTGACAAAATGTAAATATCAGAGTGAATAAAAGCTTTATCAGCATCCTTTGTCGATTCTGTCGGATAAAATTGACAAAATCTAAGTGTTAGAGTGATTTTTTTTATCAACATCTTCTCTCGGATACATCTTATAAAATTGACAAAATCTAAGTATCAGATTGAATAAATGCTTTATCAACATCATTTGACGGATATAACGGATAAAATTGACTAAATCTAAGTACCAGAGTGAATAAATTCATTATCAACATTGTTTGTCTGAAATATCGGATAAAATTGACAAAATCTAAGCACAAGAGTGATTAAATTTTATATCAACATCCCTTTCTCGGATACATGGGATAAAATTGATAAAATCTAAGCATCAGAGTGAATAAATGCTTTATCAACATCCTCTAAATGCATTATCAACATCATTTGTCGGGTATATCGGATAAAATTGACAAAATCTAAGCATCGGATTGATTAAATTCTATACCAACAACCCTTTCTCGAATACATGGGATAAAATTGAAAAAATCTAAGCGTCAGAGTGAATAATTTTTTTTATATCAACATCTATTGTCAGATACATCGAATATAATTGACAAAATCTAAGTATCAGAGTGAATAAATGCTTTATCAGCATCCCTTGTCGAATATATCGGATAAAAGTGACAAAATCTAAGTACCAGAGTAAATAAATGTATTATCAACATCATTTCTCGGATATGTCAGATAAAATTGACATGTCGGATAAAATTGACAAAATCTAAGTGTCAGAGTGAATAATTTTTTTTATCAACATCTTTTGTCAGATACATCGAATATAATTGACAAAACCTAAGTGTTAGACTGAATAATTTTTTTTATCAGCATCCTCTGTCAGATACATCGGATAAAATTGACAAAATCTAAGTATCAGACTGAATAAATGCTTTATCAACATCATTTGTCGGATATGTCGGACAAAATTTTTTTTAACAAGGAAATATCTGCATGCGTTTAAGGTATAGTACAAATGGCTTGCAAAAAAAACACGAAAATACTACTTCTAGTAACAACTAACTGCGCCACAAAACCATCTGAGGTAGTCACGGCATTTTTTTCAAGCCGCGAAAAAAATCCCATGTATTCGTCATTTTATCCCATGTATTCGAGAAAGGTTGTTGATATAGAATTTAATCAATCTGATACTTAGATTTTGTCAATATTATCCGATATACCCGACAGCATTTATTCTCTCTGATATTTAGATTTTGTCAATTTTATTCGATGTATCTGACAAAGGATGTTTATAAAAAAAATATTCTCTCCAGCACTTAGATTTTGTCAATTTTATCCCATGTATTCGAGAAAGGGATGTGATATAGAATTTAATCAATCTGATACTTAGATTTTGTCAGTTTTATCCGATATAGCCGAAAAATGATGTTGATAATACATTTTAAAGGATGTTTATAAAGCATTTATTCACTCTGATACTTAGATTTTGTCAATTTTATCCTATTTATCCGAGAAAGGGATGTTGATATAGAATTTAATCACTCTGATACTTAGATTTTGTCATTTTATCCGGCATATCCGATAAAGGATGTTGATAAAGTATTTATTCACTCTGATATTTAGATTTTGTCAATTATATTCGTTGTATCTGACAAAAGATGGTGATAAAAAAAATTATTCACTCTAACACTTAGCTTTTGTCAATTTTATCCCATGTATTCGAGAAATGGATGTTGATATAGAATTTAATCAATCAGATACTTATATTTTGTCGATTTTTATCCGATATACCCGACAAATGATGTTGATAGAGCATTTATTCACTCTGATACTTAGATTTTGTCAACTTTGTCCCATGTATCCGAGAAAGGGATGTTGATATGGAATTTAATCACTCCGATACTTAGATTTTAATCACTCTGATACTATCCGAGAAAGGGATGTTGATATAGAATTTAATCACTCTGATACTTAGATTTTTATCCGATATATCCGACAAAGGATGCTGATAAAGCATTTAATCACTGTGATACTTAGATTCTGTCAATTATATTTTTGATGTATTTGACAAAAGATGTTGATAAAAAAAATTATTCACTCTGACACTTAGCTTGTCAATTTTATCCAGCATATCCGACAAAGGATGCTGATATAGAATTTAATCAATCTGATATTTAGATTTTTTCAATTATATTCGTTGTATCTGACAAAAGATGTTGATAAAAAAAATTATTCACTCTGATACTTAGATTTTGTCAATTTTATATCATGTATCCGAGAAAGGGATGTTGATATAGAATTTAATCACTCTGATACTTAGATTTTATCCGAGATATCCGACAAAGGATGCTGATAAAGCATTTAATCACTCTGATACTCAGATTTTGTCAATTATATTTGATTTATTTGACAAAAAATGTTAATAAATAAAATTTATTCACTCTGACACTTTGCTTTTGTTAATTTTATCCAGCATATGCGACAAAGGATGCTGATATAGAATTTAATCAATCTGATATTAAGATTTTGTCAATTATATTCGTTGTATCTGACAAAAGATGTTGATAAAAAAAATTATTCACTCTGACACTTAGCATTTTGTCAATTTTATCCCATGTGTTCGAGAAATGGATGCTGATATAGAATTTAATCAATCTGATACTTAGATTTTGTCAATTTTATCCTATATACCCTACAAATGATGTTGATAATGCAATTATTCACTCTGATACATAGATTTTGTCAATTATATTTGATGTATCTGGCAAAAGGTGTTGATAAAAAAAATTATTCACACTGACACTTAGATTTTGTCAACTATATTCGCTGTATCTGACAAAAGATGTTAATAAAAAAAATTATCCACTCTGACACTTAGCTTTTGTCAATTTTATCCCGTGTATTCGAGAAATGGATGTTGATATAGAATTTTAACCAATCTGATACTTAGATTTTTGTCAATTTTATCCGATATACCCGACAAATGATGTTGATAAAGCATTTATTCACTCTGATACTTAGATTTTGTCAATTTTGTCCCATGTATCCGAGAAAGGGATGTTGATAGGGAATTTAATCACTCCGATACTTAGATTGTAATCACTGTGATACTTAGATTTTGTCAATTTTATCCGACATATCCGATAAAGGATGTTGATAAAGTATTTATTCACTCTGATATTTACATTTTGTCAATTTTATTCGAAGTATCTGACAAAAGGATGTTGATGGAAACGAATTCAATCGATAAAGAATGTTAATAAAGAATTTTTTCAATTTTTTCAAAATTTCCTGAATTAAATTTCTGTATTGTGTATCCAAGAGGTGAATTCAAGAAAGAGTTCGTTACTTACTTACTTACAATTTTTTCATAATACTTAGATTTTGTCAATTATATTTGTTGTAACTGATAAGAGATGTTGATAAAAAAATATTCGCTCTGATACTTAGATTTTTATCCGAGATATCCGACAAAGGATGCTGATAAAGCATTTAATCACTCTGATACTTAGATTCTGTCAATTATATTTGATGTATTTGACAAAAGATGTTGATAAAAAAAATTTATTCACTCTGACACTTAGCTTTAGTCAATTTTATCCAGCATATCCGACAAAGGATGCTGATATAGAATTTAATCAATCTGATATTTAGATTTTGTCAATTATATTCGTTGTATCTGACAAAAGATGTTGATAAAAAAAATTATTCACTCTGATACTTAGATTTTGTCAATTTTATCTCAGGTATCCGAGAAAGGGATGTTGATATAGAATTTAATCACTCTGATACTTAGATTTTATCCGAGATATCCGACAAAGGATGCTGATAAAGCATTTAATCACTCTGATAATTAGATTTTGTCATTTATATTTGATGTATTTGACAAAAAATGTTGATAAAAAAATTTATTCACTCTGACACTTAGCTTTTGTCAATTTTATCCAGCATATCCGACAAAGGATGCTGATATAGAATTTAATCAATCTGATATTAAGATTTTGTCAATTATATTCGTTGTATCTGACAAAATATGTTGATAAAAAAATTATTCACTCTGACACTTAGCTTTTGTCAATTTTATCCCATGTATTCGAGAAATGGATGCTGATATAGAATTTAATCAATCTGATACTTAGATTTTTGTAAATTATTTTTGATGTATCTGACAAAAGGTGTTGATAAAAAAATTTATTCACTCTGACACTTAGATTTTGTCAACCATATTCGTTTGTATCTGACAAAAGATCTTAATAAAAAAAATTATCCACTCTGACGCTTAGATTTTTTCAATTTTATCCCATGTATTCGAGAAATGGATTTTGATATAGAATTTAACCAATCTGATACTTAGATTTTTTTCAATTTTATCCGATATACCCGACAAATGATGTTGATAAAGCATTTATTCACTCTGATACTTAGATTTAGTAAATTTTATCCCATGTATCCGAGAAAGGGGTGTTGATATGGAATTTAATCACTCTGATACTTAGATTTTAATCACTCTGATACTTAGATTTTGTCAATTTTATCCGACATATTCGATAAAGGATGTTGATAAAGTATTTATTCACTCTGATATTTACATTTTGTCAATTTTATTCGATGTATCTGACAAAGGATGTTGATGGAAGTGAATTCAATCGATAGAGAATGTTAATAAAGAATTTGTTCAATTTTTTTCATAATTTCCTGAATTAATTTTCTGTATTGTGTATCCAAGAGGTGAATTCAAGAAAGAGTTTGTTACTTACTTACTTACAATTTTTTCATAATGACATATCCAATAAGTGATGTTAATAAAAGAATTTATTCATTCTGATACCTAGATTTTGTCAATGTTATCCCATGTTTCTGACAATAGATGTATGCAAATTCCTTTTCTTACATCTCTGATGTTTTAATAGACATTCTAAACGTTTGATATGCTAGCTTACTCTAAAAATAATGAACACATAACAATGTAGTGCATAATATATTTTTAATGAAATAATGCTATGTAGAATATTAATACACAAATATATTATGATACATTATTAATATCAATGATCAACTTTGGACATTTTGACTCTGTTCCATAAAATAGTTCATCATGTTCTCTCTTGATATTGTAGTTATTGTCTTCTCTTAGTTCGTAATCAGTAGAATAATCATTATTCCATTTTGAGTCATGCACAATTTTTACTGGTGTCTCATCGACAGGCTCAATATGCTTTTTGTCTTTGGTATTATTTGGCTCATTGACTGTTTGATCAATGGCAGTAACGTTTGCTGGTACTTTTTTTCATCGATTCATCTTTATATTCCATAGTGATAGTTTCTGCCAATGCCATTTTTATTTTCCTGGCATTTCACTGTCTATTATCACATTATTTTTACACAGGTAATAGTTTCGGCACGTAGACAAGACATGGTTTATGATATTAGTAGAAGAGTAGCCTTTCTTTCTTTTTTCGATCTTCCGTTTTATGCTAATACCCGAAAGCTGACGATAGGATGTATCAGTTGGTAATGTGTTACCTGCAACAGTAGCAAGGAGTTGCCCTCTATCATCAACGATTATTTTTATGTTGGCATTCTCTTTGAGTGCAATCATCTCTGGAGATCTCAATCTTGCATATCCACCAACATAAGAGTTGAATTTTTTTTGGTACTCCAAGAAATTTAATTCCTTACTGTCATGACAATGCATGCATACATTTCCAATAGTGCTACCACTTGTACTTGTTTCATAGTTTAAATTCTTCTCCTTGTCGGCATTCAATGCTACAATAACATTGTCATGTGAACACACTTTATTAAAATGCTCCATCTTCACTTTTTAAAGATATGACTTATGTGTTTATCGTTCCACTGCGTAAAAAATACTGAATTAATACATGCAATAAACTAGATAGTGTCGATAACCCGCCATAGAGTACCAGTGGGAAAGCCGCATCGTGTCTCTTAGCAAGCATAGAGTACAATTGTTATAGCCGTAAGCATATTTTATGTCATTTTAAGATACGTAAAAAAAAAGTTGAATAATTTCGAAGTTCAAAAAAAATTTTTAGTCCAATAAAAAAAAGTGCTACTACAAACATTATTTTTCTAATAGTAAAGGTCATGACTAACATGTCTATACCATTCTTATTTTGAGTTTGGAAAATATTAAATGTGATTTTTTTTGTTTTAAGTATGTTTCATCTCATTCGAAGACATGTAAAAAAAGTTGAAAAAAATATATCATGTTAAAAAAAATAGTAAAAAAAAAGTTAAAAAAAAACTTCAAAAAAATTTAAAAAAATGGGGGAGGGGGTCAAAAAGTTGGAGGGGAGGTGGCGCCCTTTGAGTTTGGGGATATGGGGACCTTTTGGGGGTTGAGATCTCTGGTGGTTAGGGTCGTTGGTGCTTATGATCCTTGATGGTTCGTACTCACATACTACTTACTACTTGATTTGCAAGGATTTCTAAGGTTTGTTCTGAATTTCATTATTAAAATTCTTTTCTTGCCATCTACATCTCTCTTAGTATCAACTTTTTAGTATACTATAACGTTAGACTCTATTTCAAACTGACAACACTGTTCAAAACGCCACTTGTGTAGTATACAGAACACATCGAAGAAGTAAAGCTATGTCAAGTCACAAGACCATTTTATCATTGTTAACCATTTTCATAGATTGATATTGTTCCAAATTTATAATAAATAAGCTATGCGTTAACAACCCCGAGGGGTTACCTTAACTGATAATCAGTTTAACCCTTTTTTCTCCACCTTCATACGATCCAATTCGCAAATGCTATCTAGCTCTGTTTTTCCCCTATTATGCAATTAATATCGTTCGTGTAGTCCAATTCGAAAATGCTATACCCTTTTTTTTGCAATTAGAGTTAGCTTTTAAGCAAAATGATATAAAACCATATTCCAATCAATTAATTCTGAGTTTAGCATCCGATTTTTTAATTAGCAGCGACCATTTCTAACAAACTACTCTCAAGTTAAGACAATTGTCCAAAAAATCAGAAACCAGTCTGATAGCACATACTTCAAAGAAATGGAACAGTGGATGATGCATGGGTGATAGACAGCTTTTCCTACAAAATCGTTCCTAAATACGCAATTTGACAATTTATAGTTTTTGGTTAAAAAAACACGTTTTGATGAACGAAGTTGCTAAAGACGTGTTTTTGATCACTTTGCTTGGAAAGGTACCAAGGGAACATAGGTGTGAGAGGATACTCACTCTCTATGAAAAGGTTTAGAGCATCAAGCAAATAGTATGGTCCTAGGGCCTTAAGCAAATAGCATGGTAATTCCTAGGGCCTCAAGCAAATTCCATAGATGCATTCTACTCTCGGTTATGATGGTGCTTTTTTTGATGTTATGTGAAATAAAAAAACATAGCTCGAAATTAGGATTATTTTTCAGTAAAGTGCAAATTGTATTCTGGTCTTTAGAACGTGAGGGGTGCGTCAGCCCTACTCCTATTAATATCTGTTCATTTTGTGTGTGATTCGGTTATTTTATTGAATTTCTGTTCGTCTTTAGGCTTCATTTATTTATCTATTGTGATTTATGATTATTTGACTTCATTTCTCCTCTATTTTGGTTTATTGTAGCTCTTTATTTTTTTTTGTTTTTGAAAAACTTCTTTTATGGACAAAGCGTTTTAAACTAAGCAGCGTAAAAAACCAATTCTTTTGGTGGATTAATTATTATCAAATTCCTTTTTTTTAGAGTTTCGGTTACTAATGGACCCAGTCGCTTCTTTGTTTACAAACCATCGCCATGAACTATTTAATGACCCGGGCCATAGTCAGAATTTTGACTTAGAGAGAGAGGGAGAGGGGAGACAGGGAGAAAAGATAGAGACAGAGGGATACAGAGAGATAAAATGAGAGAAAGATATAGATATAGACATAGAGAGAGAAAGAGAGAGAGAGAGAATGGAAAATATTGATGTTAATAGATTGCGCTTGTTATTTGGCTCAGTTACGATTGTTCGGATAATCTAATCTTATTTCTTTCTTTTCTCAAAGGGAAATAAACTGAAGCACCTTTCAAGGATTGTAACTTACGTGAAGTCAATTAATCTTTTCAAGTCAAGAGGAGTTATCAAAGTTCACACTACACCTTGAAATTCTCCTAGAGGAATTTATTGATTGAAAACATTCATTTCGTAATAACGTCTAATACCCTAGAAACAGAATTGTTCGCGTCAACAACTGATTATTTATGTTTTGTATAATAAAATGATTGGATTAAAGACTATTATAAGCTTAAAAATTTACACAAATAAGAAAGCACTTTGAAATACATGTAAATTTGTTTAATTACTTTTGTTTTTCGTGACAGGTATTTGTAACAGTTCTTGGTATAGTACTTGGAGGATGTCTCTACGGTCCAATTGCAATTTATGGAATTTTTAGCTGCGGAATCTTACCCTGCCGCGGTGAGTGGAACTGCCCATGCCTATGTTGCTCTATCTGCCAATAGTAAGTATGATTTCTTGTAAATATATACATATTTTTTTTTACTCGTCTAACGTTAAGTTTAGACGTTAAGTATCTTATGCCCCAGAAGTAAATTTCTCGAATATGATATTGGTATTAACACGTGTTATGAGTCCCTTTTTCTAAAAGGGTTATTATCCCCTATTTCCTTGAATCGTGATAATAGAGCATATTTATTGATACTTCTGAAGCTAGAGGGGTTTCATTTATTTATTTCAGGAGCTTCGTCTTGAATTGCATTTTAAGACTTTTCCAGCGTCTATTCACTTATTGCATTTAATGGATTACAGATTACGTATTTTTTTTTCAAAATAATAATAACAAGCCTAACAACGTACTTAATAATCACAGGTCTAATTCTTTATAACAAGCCTAATACCTAATTACCAACCTATTATATAATAATCACAACGGGGATACTTGTTCAGTCTTGCTGCTGTTTTCATTAAAAAGGATAGTGTTCAGAGTAGACCCCGAAGCCGCGCCGAAAATCGGCGGCGCGCCGCCGAAAAAAAAACGGCGACGCGCCGTTGAGCTTGCATCAGCGCGCTGACGCCGCCGCTGATTATATCGGCGGCGGCGTCACTAATACGCCGCCGTTTTTTTTTCTCTTTTTTGGTTATCGATATCGACCTCCGGGCTTCAACCGTCATCCCGGCTAATCTGTTTCTTAAAAATAAATACTGTCATCTTGGGCTCGCCATGTATATCGATTCATAGGAAGGAGAAGAAGAAATTTTTCTTGAAACAAAAATTCTACCTTCCACTTTAAAATTCTGTTCATTTTTCTTTCTGATTTTTCGGATGAAAAGAGGTAGGTAAAAGAGCATTAGGCAATTCAGGATGTTGTCATAGGCAGCGCAATCGAGATGTCTAAGTAAAGAACAATGTTGGCATAATGTATTATTTATTTTTTTGTTTTTTTTTTATTTCCATACCAAGGCAATTCGTATCGAAGTTGTCGTAGAAACTTCAAAAAGGGCTCATTCGATTGGAAATTGGAATAACTAGTGCCCTTTTTAATAGTCGAAAGTGATTGGAAGGCAGCTAACACCCCTTCCACGCCCACCCTTTCCCCAAACACATCCAATCAAATTTCAAGATAGCCATTTTGTTCCGAGTAACTGATTTTCAGAGAGAAAAATATGTTTTTTGAGGAGGTTACTCCCCCACAACCCTTAGGGCAAGGGTTTTTTGTAGTTATGCCCTGGAGGTATATAAGAACGATGTTGGCACAATGTATTATGTATTATTTTTTCCTTTAGACCAGGGCATTTCATATCGAAGAAGTTGTCGTAGAAACTTCGAAAAGAGCTAATTCAATTAGAGATTGGAGTGGCTTGTGCCCTTTTTAATAGTCAAAAATGATTGGAAGGCAACTAACACCCCTTCCACACCCACCATTTCCTGAAACACATACAATCAAAATTTTGAGATAGCCATTTTGTTTAATGTAGTTGAAAGTTCTGGAAATTAGGTCTTAGAGGATGACAACCACCCTCACAGCCCTTAGGGTAAGGGTTGTAATTTATGCCCTGGGGGCATATACGGTGTTTATAGAAAGCGTTGTCGTAGAAACTCAAAAAGGGATCATTAGTTTGGACATCGAAAAGCCTAGTGCCCTTTTCAATAATCGAAAGTGATTGGAAGGCTTGACATTTTTATAGTAGAGATCGATGTGGGTATAATGTATCATTTTTTTGTTGTTGTTGTTGTTTAGACCAGGGCACTTCGTATCGAAGGAGTTGTCGTAGGAACTTCGAAAAGGGCTCATTCGATTGAAAATAGAAAGGGCTGATGTCCTTTTTAATAGTCGAAAGTGATTGGAGGGAAACTAATCCCCCTCCCACGCCCACCCTCTCATTGGCCTTTATGTTTAAAAAGTAAATGTTGCCTTAAGATTAAATCAAAATGCACTGTGTTTATGCTAATTCCCAATAAGGCATCTCAGCAGTATCCCAAGAACGACTGAGGGTATTATGTTCAAACTTTCAGGGCTTCTTCTGCTCTTAAAATTTGACCAAATCAAAATAGCGTAAGTGTATCCAAGCTATCAAAGAAACTAAACAAATTGTTTGCGAATGTTATCAAGTTTTTCCATTTCAGGTCAACTAGAGGAGGTATGAAACTAAATTAAACACTATTATTTGTGTCCAGATTTTTATAAGGATCTATGTTGTTAAATTTTGCTGAAAATTGTTTTCCAGCATACAAATAGCAGGCCAAACTATAAATTCTTAAAAAAAAGAAAAGATTTAAAGTATGATTTTCTTTCTCCCTGAAAAGACTATGTCAATATAAAACGAACAGAAATTAATTAAAAAAACTGTTTCCAAAAATAAGTTTTTTCAAAGAAAAGTAAAGAACTCCATTAAACCAAAAATGAGCAAAATTAAAGTCAAATAATCTACCAAGCGTGAAACTACCACAAATCAGCATCGATAAATAAATGAAACCCAAAACGAACATAAATTACAATAAATAACCGAGTCAAACTCAAAACGAGCAGAAATTAACATAAGTTGGGCTCAAAACCCCTATGCCTTCCCAAGGCCAGAACATAATTTGTACTTTACTGACAAAAATACAGATGAATATGCATTGTCAGTTTAATATACATATACTGATATTTAGTAATCAAAATGTTAATAGTAGTTGATTTATTAAAGTTATAAAAGTAAAAACATTTATATTTTTTCAGTAAAGTGAAAATTATGTTCTGGCCTTGGGAAGGCATAGGGGTTTTGAGCCCAACTTATGTTAATTTCTGCTCGTTTTGAGTTTGACTCAGTTATTTATTGTTATTTTTGTTCGTTTTTGGGTTTCATTTATTTATCGATGCTGATTTGCGGTAGTTTCCCGCTTGGTAGATTATCTAGAGCTAGTATAGAAATATATCTATAGAAATGAATTACATTTTTTTGCACAGTTAGCAGAGCACACTGAAGTTGAAGTAGCCTTAAACTTTGACTTGAAACGTTATATATTGACCACTTCTTTCAGAAAAGAATTTCGGAGGGTTTTTCCGTGTTGATAAGAAAAGAGGGTAAAGGTGCAGTTTAGTTCCTCCTGTAGTGTAGTGCGCAGGAGCCCTATGGTGAAGGTGCAGGTTTGTTCTCCCTTATAAAACAACTTATTTCAGCAGATACAAAGAAGAAGCCCATTTGCGGCATTGTGTGGGACCCCAAGGTCCAGTACTAGTATCAGATCCCGCAAGTGGCAGTTTACGCTCGTCAAGTTCTGGCTGTACCGGCCGCATGTGCCCCAGCTAAACGGCTTTTTAGCGCGAAAGGACTGATAGTGACTGCAAAAAGATCAATGGCTCCAGGCAGAGTGAACAAACTGACTTTTGTTACATCAATTGTAACTGAAGTGATGTAACCGCTGATTTAAAATTGTTGGTGTTGTTAAGCCATGGTATCTGATTTGTATACAGTGTGTTTTTCGATGTTGTTATTTGTTTTTTTTTTTTTCACTTCCTTTTCGTATGTATTTGATGAACAGGAGATGTTTGAACTTCAAACTTTGAAAGTTATACACACATTAGCCCAAATCATTAACAAGAAGGAAATGACTAAACACGGGATTTTATAGGAACAATGCAATGTTAAACATAAACACAACATAGGGTTTCCCTGGGTCTAGTGGCTAAAAATGAGAATTCTACTTGGTCTGATCGACGGTGAACATCAACACTTTCCGCACGGCCCAAAAAATTCTTGTTTTGTCATATTGTTCTTGTATGTTTTTAGCCAACCATTTAAAAATCCTTACTAAAATCGAGGTTGAACGTGCTTGGTGAAGTGGAATTTTTATTATTATTTTTAATTAGAAAAATCGGCGCGCCGTGGGGCGCCGCCGGTCTAAAATCGGCGGCGCGCCGCCAAAAAAATTTCGCCGCGCCTGGCGGCGCGCCACCGCCGATACTGAATCACACATTCACCGCCGTCATTTCGGCGTGGCGCGGCTTCGGGGACTAGTTCAGAGTTTGTTAAGGCTTTTCAAATTCTAGTTAAGAAGCAGATAGGGTTTTTTATGAAAACTTTACGCATCCGTTGTTCTTGTTTTCATTGCTTTACATATATTCTATTTAAAAGTTTAAGATCACTTTATTTAATTGGTTAATTTTTTTTCAAATGAAGTAAATATTAAAAACATAAAATATGGCCAAAGAGAAGGAAGATCGTTTTGATTGTTCTTTTTAGCATTTAAAAAAATGGTCTTAGAATCCTACTTGTCTATCTCACTGGAGGTAATTTCCAAACAGTTCTTTTGTAGTTGGCTACATTTTATTTTAGTTCCAGGTATCCTAGTCTTAAAAAAAAATGTTTTTTTAATTCTGTTGGTCTTTTGCCGAATGCTAAGACCATACTCAGGGGGAATTCTAAGAGTTGTGCTCTTTGGCATGGGCAAAGTCGCAACAATTACACAAACACGCAAAAGTTGGAAGGGTGCTGACCTAAAGTTGGAAAGTTGCAGACATAAATTCACTTTCTCTTCCCCCGTCAACGAGTTTATTAATAAAAATAAAGTCATATATATATATATTATAAATATAACCAAAAGATTTTAATTTCAGCGTATGGAGGCTCGGTACAGCGTAAAGAACAAAAGGGGAACAAAGGGGATCTTAACAAAGTCCGAAAATGATGGCTTATACAGTTCTTAAACTCATAACTATTAAGAAAAACACTCAACCGGTCAGGCAAAAGATGGCTACCCCTCAATTGAAATAGAATTCCAATACTAGACTGTATCTGACCACGAGATAAACATGTTTGAATTAAAATACGCTGTGAATATTAAGATCTAAGTTTTGAAATTTGCAAACCTAAATTCCAAATCTGAAGGTGGAATCTTGCTAGTCTACCCCCCCCCCCCCCAACCATAAACGAACTTGTTGAGAGAAAAGTCTTATAGGTTTTAGTCGCCCCCCCCCTCCACCATAAAATATCCAGGATTCACCAAAAATCCAGCTTATAAGTGAACACCAATTTACCCCCCTCAACCGTATTTATAATTTACAAACGTAGCTGTGATTGTAAAATGGCAACATTTTCATAGTCCCACTTATGTTAGCTAGACTTCAACGATTTAAAATTCTAGTTACTCACTTGTCGAACGTAACCAAATGGAATTAGCTTTAATAACGTCTTCCATATTGGTTTTAAACTTGAACTTCTTGAACCTTGAGTCCTTCAGTAGAGAAAGCATGCGTCTTTGGCGTGCTCGTCTAAGTATACTGTGAGGCCGAAATATTTCTAGAATAGTTTTTTCCTTTGTGTCTGATAGTGCAAAAGAACTGGCAGGCATGTGTTTTTTTTTTTTTTTTTTTTTTTTTCAGAGAAGTCCATGTCGTTTGCCAAATATTGTCTCATATGTTCTTAATTACCTTTGTGTATGTAATTAGTATCTTTGTTAGCGATATAGTGGTGAAGTTCAATGAATCGTTGGGGGAAAAGAAGCATATAAAATATAAAACTTAGCGGAGAAAGTCGTTTTTGTATATTTCTTATGAATCTCATTAGCGTAATGGGAAAAGCTGCTATCATATTTTCATCGAGTATAAGAATAAAATATGTAACAATAAAAATATCCTGGTTGTCACCTTAAGATTGAAAACCCCCATAAAATCTTTGCTAAAGAGAAAGTGTGCACTTAGAGGAAGATAAAAGAGGATTTTCTTCACCCCCCCCGTCAAACACTTCCTGGTTGTTACTCTCCTCTTGACCTAGTATGTAAATAACCTAAACAAATAATCAGATTCAGCTCAGTAGCATTGACTTTGTACTAACAAAGAGCGATATGTCCATCATTAATTATTGTTCTTCCCAACCACTTCCTATAGAAGAGACGTTGGTAGAAAATTTGGGAGAACTTCTTCGATTGGATGTTGAAGGCTCTAGTGCCATATATAAAGACAGTCAAATCCCATTTCACTGTTTTTTTTGCCCCAGGGGTCTTTGAAGTTTCCAGTGTCAACGAATCAAAATTTTGACATAGTCATTTCATTTAAAATGGCTGAAAGGCCCAAATCTTCACCTTAAGGGGGAAATCACAGGGAGTTGGGGTCTGAAATCATACAATTAGCCCATGCTGCACAAATACGTTTTAGTAGGAAACTAGGTATGTTTTACCTTTTAAAACTGGAATCGTTTTGAGGAATTTAGATCCCAATATTAAACGAGCTAAGATCCAGTTGCGGAATTTTGTTGAAGCAGTTTAATGAAGAGTTAAGACCAAGCTGATAAAAAAGAACAAAAAAGCCAAGTTTTGGCTCGATGCAAAGCCTATCTTAATCCTTATTCGCCGCACAAGCAAGCTAGACCCTTACTCGGTTGGAAACGAGTTCGATGCAAAATATATCACCTGCAGGCGGATATGTTCCACGTAGCCAATGGCAGGGTCCCAAGTTAGGCAATTGGCACATTTTTCACAGAAGCCGTTAAATTTAAGTAGAAGCTGGGTTTTCATCTGAGTCACAAATAGGACCCCCCACCCTTCCAAATTTCAACTGTATTCAGCCCAGGGCCGTATTCAGGATTTTTTTTCTCGGGGGAGGGGGTTTACTCAAAATATTTTTTTTGTTGGGGGGGGGGGGGGGGGTTGCACAAAAAAAACTCAAAAACGCATACAAAATTTGTTTATGTCCATTTTTGTTACGTTTTTACGAGTCAGACAAACATTTCGGAGGGGGGGTTCAAACCCCCTAATCCCCCTAGATACGGCCTTGATTCAACCACCAACTTTTTAGAAGAAAGGTAGGTATATTTTGCGTTATTGAAGACGGAGCTGTGTAGGGATTTTTGATCTTACTACAAATACGAAGCTGTGTGTACGAACAAGCTAAGTTCTTCTTTGGTACAAAAATGGCGTAAGCCGCAGGATTTTGACGAGAAGAAATATGACCTTTTTTCTGGAAAATCTTGAAACTTCAAGATCCCTAGAAATTCTTGAAACCTCAGGGGAACTTTTCTCTTTCATTTCGTGATCTCCATAGGGACACGATGTTTTAAGTTTTCATCTCTTACCAGTAGCGAGCTGTGAACTGCTGAAGACTATAAAGACAAAAAAGTCATGGAAAGCAGTTGTGTTAATCCCCAATATTTCAATCCATAGGATGCCATGGAGGCAAAAAATGACTCCATTCTGACTGAGTGATATATCCCCGTATATTCTAGAGCTTATTATTTTGTCATTGGCCTACTCAAGTCTCCTTTTAAACAATAATAGAAAACATCGTAAATTTCTTCAGATCTGAGGCTGGGTAGACGCATAGGCAAACTTTATGCCTTTGATGTATTTACCCTTCTTAAATCCTTTACTTGACTATTCTTAGGATTAATCCAAGGCCGTATCCAAGCTTGTTTTTTGGGTGTGGGGGTACAAAAAACTTTAAGTAACGCTTTAAAAATGTATTTTTATACAATTTTATTACGTTTTTACGAGTTGGACAAAGATTTCGGGAATGGGAGGTTTAAACCCCTGAACCTCTCCCCTGGATACGGCCTAGGATTCATCTATCCCTCTTTCCCGGACATTTCATTCTTCCTGTTTCTCTAATAAATTTAGCTTTCTGTGTTTATAGGTGCCACCGGCCTTTCCTAGGCTGATTTCTTTTTCAGTTTTTTTTTTTTAGCTGTGGCTATTGATTGGTGCTTTTTAATATTTTCATTCTTTTTTCTGGGCTTTTTCTTCTTGTGGGCTTCCTTTTCTTTCTCAAAGCTTTGATTTCCTTGTAAACTAATAACAAAGTGATAATAACAAAGTGATAATAAAAAAATTGTTTTTTTTTTTTTTGTATAAATTGGCTAAAACTTAATTTTGAATTCTAATACATAGGAGGCATCTATGTATTAGGAGGCATCAATGGGGCTTTCGGATATGGTGATCCCAATGGTGCGGTTTTCATTTCGATCTGACATCATTTTGCGGGGTTTTGGGTTATTTTTGAAATTCCACAAACTTTTTTTTCGCTGTAAACTTTAATCGTTAAGATTAATTGAAATAATGCGACTCTGAAGTGCAAAGTATCAAGTATTTTTACATTTTTGGAAAAGGAGATATAATGTATTTTTAAAAAAAGTTTTTAATTTAGTCAGGTGTATATAGAAAAGAGAAAAGAGTGTTAGGCCAACTAGAGTAACGCAGCTTCTAAATTTCTTTAGCTTTCTGTGTTTTATAGGTGCCACCGGCCTTTCCTAGGCTGATTTCTTTTTCATTTTTTTTTTTTAGCTGTGGCTATTGATTGGTGCTTTTTAATATTTTCATTCTTTTTTCTGGGCTTTTTCTTCTTGTGGGCTTCCTTTTCTTTCTCCAAGCCTTGATTTCCTTGTAAACTAATAACAAAGTGATAATTTCCGTTGTTTGTTTTTTTTTTTTGTATAAATTGGCTAAAACTTAATTTTGAATTCTAATACATAGGAGGCATCTTCTATTTTGCAAGAATATAATAGTTCTAATGTTTTTTCTTTTCAGTTGGAGCAATGCTAGCCGGTCTACCTTTTAGCTACGTTGCTCAACTTTACGGGTGGTCGACTTCATTTTTTTTCATATTTTTAATGGTTAGTTTCACGGTAGTGGTCATGATTTTATTGAAAGACTTGAAGCCGAAAGTTGAAAAGCAAGAATAAGCTCACTGCCAGTTTCTATAGTTGATATATGATCTTTTATCTGTACTTGAATATTCAATTTTCACGGTGTGAAATTCAGAAAAATGAGTGTGTGTTTTTATTTCTGCTCCAAAGCCCTAGTTAGTGTTTAATCTTTTTAGAATAAACTTTGTGCAATTATACATTGTTTTGTAATCAAGCGAATGTTGCAATGGTATGGAAGGAAACGTTGTAAACATAGTAATTAATTTAGGCCCCGGAATCAGATTCCAGGGGTCGTATCCAATATTCTTTTTTGGAGGGGGTGGGGGGGGGTGGGTTTGTAAAAGAAACTTTAAAAACACATAAAAAACTTGTTCATATTCATTTTTGTTACGTTTTTACGAGTCGGACCAACATTTCAGGGGGGGGAGGTACAATCCCCCCACCCCCACCCCTCTGGATACTGCTATGTCAGATTCACACGAAGTATCACATACCCAAAGATATGGTTAGTCTTCATAAGCAATCATGTTATTATTGTAGCTGCTATACCAAAAAAACATAATCCTGATAGAATGGAAGTTTTTTTCTTTATTATAGTAGGCCTATAACGAATTTCAAGCTTAGCTTTATTTTTATAAAGGTAAATTTGCTCAGTGTTTTCAGAATCGTAGCTATTTATTTAGCACTAATTGCTTTTACAACCCCGTTCGTGAAAAACTATCCTAATCTGGCAACACTGGATATGGTAGCTTGTACTGCAATAGCGATGGTTACATTCTATATTTTGATGATTCTATATGTTCAGTCCTGGTTATGGACTGACTAGGAAAGTAGATGTTTATTATATATATATATATATATATATATATATATATATTATATATATATATATATATATATATTATATATATATATATATATATATATATATATATATATATATATATATATATATATATATATATATATATATATATATATATATATATATATATATATATATATATATATATATATATATATATATATATATATATATATATATATATATATATATAAATTAACGAATTTATACCATATCCTACCTATATGACAGTTTCCTTTTGTATAAAGTGTGGGCCTGATTTTAATAAATAACGAATTCCTAAATTGAATTGCTATTCAGCTTTTTTCGAAAATCAGGAAAATTTTCTCAGGCTCGTAACCTTTGATGGGTAAGACTAAACTTAATGAAATTTATATATTTGAAATCAGCATAAAAAGCCAATTCTTTTGATACATCTAGTGATATCAAAATTTGTTTTTTTAGAGTTTCGGTTATTATTGAGCCGGGTCGCTCCTTACTTACAGTTCGTTACCACGAACTGTTTGATATAATAAAGTTATTTTTATATCTGAATTTGATATACATAAAACGAATAGCAATTGAGTAAATACGTAGCTAGTTTTCCAAATGAAAGTAAATAAAACAATAAGATTTACAATGGGCAGAGATTATGCTTAGTATGGGGGGGGGGGTGCCACCCTCAACCTTTATTCCTTTTATGCTAAAATTTGGTTTGTTTCTAAATGCTTCAAGAAACTAACACTTGACCGATGCGAAAAAAAAAAATTAATTTTAGTTATTCTTTATTCTTTTGGTCCGAGACTGAAAGGGTTTTATTTAATTGCTTTGCTTCGAAAGGTAACATTTTTGTAGGTTTTGAAAGGCATACAAATTATATAGATAAAATACTTGCACTTCAGTTGTAGCAATTTACAATGAAAAATATTTTTTTGTTTCATAAACTGATAAGGGCTTTCATTCCAAAAAATTTTTTTGTTTCATAGATTGATAAGGGCATTTCATTCATCTTTGTTGACTGGTGTTCCAAGGCAAATGGATGAAAATAGGAATTTGAGATTGTACTCACATTTATAGGGATTCGGCCGAAAAGTATTCTAGCAATGATCAGGTGAGTAAATCTTCTCTGCTTATTGGACTTGATGAGCTTAATCCTTTTGAATCAGACCCGTGTAGAGTGGCCACGGTGTAAGACCTTGGTGTAAAAACTGTATCAAGGTAAAAATAATTGAATATTCTATTATGGTGGTTACCACTTGGTAAGAAGCCGCCCTAAGGCACGAATATTCTGTCTACCAAAAAAGACAGTTCATTCAAATGGAATAAGAAACACTTACAGACAAGCTCTTAAAGCTAGTCTTGCCTTTTTTGGCAGCCAGCCTAGAAGGTCTATCCGTAACAGGTTGAGTGGAATTGTCTACTGGTTTTTTAATATAATTACTTAAATCATTTCTAATTAAATTTGTATATGAGGCATTAAGCGAATGTTCCCCCGAATCTCTATTTAAAGAACTATTACTATTGATTTTAATTTCAATTGCCTCTCAAACAACCTGTTTTATGCCTAAATCATTGCTAATAAGGGAAGTTTCTTCAACAAACATTTTATGGCTAGGATTATCATAGCTATGACTGCTTAAAGCAGAATCAAAAGAAATATTAGTACTATTGGAATTTAAAGCTTTAGTTATGTCACCGTTATGTTGTATGTCATCTTTTCACTTCGGTTGATGTACCAGTCCCGGTTCAACTTCCTTGAAGTAATGATGCTAGGGCTGTTTTGAAAAACAAATATTTTATTTTTAACGATTGAATTTTAATGTGAGTTCTTTTATATTGGCTTTTTTGTTCAATTGATTTTCTGAGAACGGCCCTTGGATATAGGGTCGAAATATTCATTTAAAGTTGCATTCCACTGTCTTATATAAAAAATTTCCCTATTGTTCTATTTGTTGTATTATGGAAAGGCAGTGGGGTCTTCGTCGCTATTTACATACGCATAATATTTGCAAAAGGGCCAAAAACACTAAGATTGCCATTGCTTTGCCTTGTCCTGTAGTAATATAGATCATTTTTGACAAAGGGGCGTAGTTGCTATTTGCTGTTGTACGTTATTATAAAACTAGTATATATTTTGCATGATAACCTAACTACTATAACTATTGTGTAAGAATTAAAAAAATTTGAAAAACTATGAAGTTGGATTACATATAAAATGTGTGTGTAAGTCGTTCAAGGTTATGGGCAGAATTGACAAATTTAAACCTTATCCATACCAAATAAATTACTATTTATTTGTTGTTTTTTTATTTAAGCCGTTACTAGAAAAATTTCATCGTTGAAACATTATTAAGTGATTACATCCACTTAATAAAGAAAAGAAGATGCTGAATTGACCACAATTGAAAAAAAAAGATATTTGACCGCCCGGCAGAGATTGATGCAAAGGAAATATATATATATATATATATATATATATATATATATATATATATATATATATATATATATATATATATATATATATATATATATATATATATATATATATATATATATATATATATATTTATATATGATATATATATATATATATTTTATGTATATATATAATATATATCATATATATATATATATATACAAATATATATAATATATATATATACAAAATATATATATAATATATATATATATATATATATATATATATATATATATATATATATATATATATATAATATATATATATATATATATATAATATATATATATATATATATATATATATATATATATATAACTAGGAACCATATATATTATATTAGGGCATATATATTATATTATATTATATATATATACGGTGCTCTCTGATTTAAGGGAAAATTACTTACATGGGATTGTTTTGCTGCTTCCAAAAATTTTACAAAGTAGTAATCCAACCACAATATTTCGTATTGGTGCGTACATAGAGAAGGGATTAGAAAGAAGGAAATGTTTTTACAATTAATTATTATTAATTATATGGAATTAAAGTTATTTTTTTGGTAATTTACCAGAAGGTATTTTTCGCTATGTATCATGTTTAATGTGTGTTTCGTAATTTGCTCTGTTGTAATTTTTCTATTTTTCATAATTTTTGTGTGTATATGGCTCTTGGGCTTTTGAAATACACGATCTATCTATCATTATTCCGTAACAAAGTCCTTTTTTAGTCTTCGTTTGATGCTTTCAATTCCAAGGTCTCTGTTATGGCCCATCTTGGCTTTCGGGGAGGGGGGGGGGGTTAAATGGGTTTTGTTTTCATATGAGTGCCTTTTCGTAACATTCTCACATATCATCCATTGCTATCCTTTGTAGTTTTCTGCTGCCGTCGTCGTTAAGTCAATTCAAAGCAAAGGTAAAAGTGGACATAAAATAGATGACATGCGAGTTTACCTTGATCAACTTGAAAAATTTTATAAGCATATTTGCGATGGTAATTGTATTCGATCCGAAGGATTAAAAAAAAAAATGAAATCCTCAGGTTATATGCTGTGAAGAATTAAAAATCAGACATTTCTCAAATAATATACGCTCTAACATAATAAACAGTTAAACCCACTTTGACAAGAGTTATTTGAAAATGTGTTAATATTAATGTTGAATAATTGCTTTTCGTTCTTTTTCTATTTTTTATTATTTGAACACTTTAAATGGACAACATTATGATTTCTAATGATCATTGAATTTGATTATTCATTAATTCCAAGTCTAAGAATTTCCCAGACCTATTTTTTGGGATTTGCAGAGAGAGAGAGAGAGAGAGAGAGAGAGAGAGAGAGAGAGAGAGAGAAGAGAGAGAGAGATATATATGATAGAGAGATATATATATAGATAGAGTATATATACATATATATATATATATATATATATATATATATATATATATATTATATTATATATATATATATATATATATATATATATATATATATATAATATATATATATATATATATATATATATATATATATATATATATATATATATATATATATATATATCTCTACTACGGGGCGTATACTATATAACGATATATATATATATATATTATATATATATATATATTTTCTGATAAGCATTTTCTTCATTTTTGATATAAACAGGTGGATATTAGAAGCAGCGTTTGATCGTACTTTCAGACGCTTCCTCGTTTTTTTGATTTTGTCTTAAATACTTTCTTCACAAATCTGTTTGAATGTTCTGTCTGACTTGATAATGTACACCAAGATAAAGAATAATAATTTATTTACAATATAACATCTGTATCACTCATTCTCCAACATATAAATAAATTGAATTGAGAGCATTGCATTCACCCTTTCAATAAGTCAATTAGGACTAAATTAGGACTAATTAGGACTTGGGGCTCAAATTAGGACTAAATTAAAGGATGGCTCTAGCAGATAATTACATATAAAAATATTATAGACTAGTTGAAAAGCAGTCAACACGCATCTTCCAATGGACATAAATGAGTATAAACTTATAAAAGTGTAGCAAAATAATGGAGTTGGTCTAGATAAGCTCATATATCAATCCTAAACAGTGAAAAGATAAAGGAACTATCTCTGATTCTAGTAGTACAACCAGATCTGTCCTGCGACCAAAAATGGAAATACGATCCACAGTCAGGGCCATATCCAAGATTTTTCGGGGGGGGGGGGGGGGTATCTAAAAAAGGATTTTTTAGGGAGTTGGGGAAAAGCAAAAAACTTTAAAAAAACGCGTAAAAAATTGTTTTTATTTATTTTTGTTTAGTTTTTACGAGTCGGACAAACGTTTGAGATGGGGGTATTAAGCCCCCTAACACCACTGGATACGGCCTTGTCCAAAGTATTTACAACTAGATTACAACCTAGTTGAAAAGTACTGGGGACGGTATATTATGCTTGCGGACTGAGGACGGCTAGTCTTATAAATACTATTAAATAAAATAAATTAGTTAGGGATGTAAAAAATACTGGGATGGCATTTACTAAAATCCCTATCTAGATCAATAAATGTAACAGTTCTAACAACGATATACTATAAATCTGTATGTTTACTACTGGTGAACAAAAAAAAGACGTCAAAAATGACTAGCCGTGCGGTAATGATTCGGGATTACCTTTATGCTATTGATACGTCATGTGGGTTCATGTAATGACTAATTTAAAAAGAAAATTCTTGGGGTCAATTGCATATTAGAATATTGCAGAATAGTTAAAAGCAAACAATATGCATATCTAACACAAATTAATAAGTACAACCTTACAAAATTATGGCTAAATAATGGAATTGGTCTGGATAAGTTGAATATCAATCCTAAATAAAAGAAACGAAAAAACAGCTATATCTGATTTCAGTAGAACAATCCAGTTTCTCCTGTGACTGAGCCTGAGAATGTCATACCCAATATGTTATGCAGACAGTAAAATAAGTAATTTATTAATAATTCCGCGCAAAGCACCTTGATTATTCTTACTTGATTTTCAGTTACTATAAATGCTAATTAAAAATATATCACTCATACTGTTGTCAATGAACTAGGTAATTGAATACAACGGCTCTACCCAGGATAAACATATTAATTAGTATGCCCATTGTTGGTGCAAAATGGTGCTAAAATTCCAATAACCTACCATTCAGTAGAATTTTTATTCCCACTCTAGATTTGGGAAAATATCTTTTTTGGTGTTTCTCTTGAAAAAAAGTGCCCCCTTCCCCTATGGTGGAAAATACAACCCCGACACCTACCTCTACTTCTTCGTGGATTGATGTTTACTTTAATTGTTAATTGTTCCTTTTTAATTGTTAACTCATATATTGTATTCAGGAATCTAGCGTGCTTTGAAGATTTTATTTTGAAATGTCTTCCTTGTGTGAGTTTATTCTTGATTTCTATACGAAACAACGGTTTAACAAAACCTTATTGTTTTGATTTCCCTATTTGTGGACTCAATACTTTTTACTCAGCCAAAAAATGCTGTCAAAACCGTCAACGGGCCTCTAGGGTAATAATGTATAATATAAAATAATGTATGCAGCATAATATATATATTATATAAAAAGGTATAATATGTCTTGCAAAATTCATAAATATATAAAAAAATGTCTTTAAATACTTCAGAAATGGGGAATTTCATTAGCTTTACTCATCAGAAAAAATTATTAGCCCCCTCACACTGAACAAACTTTGAAGAAACTTACTACCTTCAGAGTTAATACGAGCAAACATCAGTTATTAAACATCTAATACATCTTGTTTTGAGACTTTCTACTGAACAACATTTTGCGGTTTCAGTAGAAAAAAAGGATTCAACCCCTAACCTGAAACAGCTAAATAGTTTTTCTGTAAGTAATTTGGTTTCACAAATAGAAGAACTTCTGTGTTTTTTTTTTTCCAGACAAGAATTCTGATTAAAAGCGCATCTAATATTTTTTTTGCGTGAGCAGCTAATTTTTAATTTAGAATTATTGGTATAATCGGTAGAATTAAAAGCAAAAATATATCTTCTAAGAAGTTTGGAAGATTTTACTGAAAGATTAAGAGCACAAAAGTACTTTAAAAATCGGATCAAACTCCGTCCTGCTTTCTCCTTAAGAAACACTTTCTTTGAAATGGATGTTTCATCTTACAAGGCAAAAAACAAAATCATCTAAAGGATGAAAACTTAAGTTAGGATAAAGGTTGTATTCAATTTTGTTTGAAATTTAATTAGACTTAAATAGCGAAATGGAAAACGACAAGTGAAAATGGAATACAATTGCAAGTAGGAGTTTGGAAAAAGTTTTTTTCACAGACAAGTAAATAGCCATGTAATTCTCTTAATACTAAATTAAGTAAATTTTTTTTTTGGCCCCAAAAAATTTTTTTACTCCTGGTTTTTAACGTTCTATGGTTTTATTTACGCTCTTTCAAGTTTACAGTAAGACATATATTTGATTTTTTCAGATAATTTTGGGGAATTCTTTTCAATTTTTTTTCAATTACTAAGCTTAAATACTCTTTAAAAAAATTTGCCATTAATATCCTCTACAATATAGAATTTCGAGTTCGATGAATATTTAAGTGTTCGATTTTAAATGAGTCAACATTGTAACGGTTAGATGGATTTGAAGGGCTTGTGAGGACTCCCTTTTCGAAAAGAAAACTTTAAGTAGATGTTGTATTTTTACCTTGGTCTGTATAATACTTTTTTTCATTTCGTCAGCTTTATCAACTCCTCTAACAAACGTGTCCTCCGGGAAACGTTTCGGGAAATATATAACCGGTTTAAAAATTAGTTGAAAAAAGATGAATACTCATTCTAAAACGGAAGCTTAACATTGTTTACGATAAACGGGCTCAGGTATACCCACCATTTTCTCTGGAATTACTGGTTTGCTTTACTCGTCACGCTCCAAGTTCTTTGATGATCATTTTAAAAAAGCGTTTATAGCTAATGAACAATAATCCAAACCTTAAGGATTATTCCAAACATTAAAAAAACTATAATTGATAAAATGCACTGTTCTTTTTTTCATAAAATAAACAAAGAATGCTGGGATGCGACATTTCATACGTAAATGCTGTGAGTCACAAATTGAATTTCACGGAAGAATTAATTTGAATCAATACATCCAAATAAAAATGTTTAATTAAAATCTACTCTCCCAATTTCCCTTAATAGTATTTATAATTATCGTATAGTTACTACTTTATCAATAAAGATGTTAAATTATTGTCAAACGATTAATAAACGGGGGAGGACTTCCTTTCGGAGCATAAAATCTTTAAAACCAATGCAATTCACTAGAAGAAACAATAGATGGCGCTTCACTAACATAAATATGACGATGAAAACAAAAATTATTGTCTTAACAGCGCCTCGCAAAATTCTCGAATCACTCGGGCAGTAGGCTACCCAGTTTAAAAAATTTTTTTTTTACAATAATATTACCGGCAAATGGAGGTTTGAACCCGAAACAAATTGGAAATGAAATGATTCTTACACTCATCTTGTAGAGAAAAAAAAACTGAACAACATATCTATTTTCGCATATTCTGATTATTAACGCAAATAAACTGTTTTTTGGCATTTAATGCGATTTTTTTTACGTTTTCCGAAAAAAAAATATAATTTTAGTATCCGAACCGTTTTTCTTTGAAAAGTATGATTCTGATGCAATATGACAAGCTGAGACAGAAAATGAAGTCAAAAGATTGGGTGTCTGGTGCAAAACAAGGGAAAGTTTCACTATCATCAATACACGTCATTGCGGTAATTTTTTTAAAGACAATAAAATCGACACTTGTTATCAACAAATGATCAGAATTGTTCGTAAAAAATACCTGAATATTAGGCACTAGTAGTACGACACTTCGAAGGCTAAGTAATGGGCAATAAAATGAAAATCGTTGAATATCACATTCATCACTCAGTGTTTTAAAGATTTCAAAGTTTATTCCCAAGATTTGACTAGGAAATCAATTAGACGAAGACCTCAAGTAATGCCAAAAATGTCGAGTAAAAAACTAGTTCCGGTCAGTGACAGTCATAGCCTTTATTTAAATTCGCCATCTACCCCGATAAAAAAATTTATTGAATAATTCCGCCATCTAAACAGTCGAGTAATGCTTTCCGGTGAAAAATCTGCTAGTGTTCTGATGAATGATTAGCGCAGGTAAGAAGTCTGTTTTTATAATGGTGGTTCGGAAACTGATCTTTTACTGTGTTTCTCGAAAACAACAGGCAATCCAGTATGACCACCAAGTAATGTCCAAGCGGAACTGCAAACGACTAGACCCGACTCTACTTCTTTTTAAGAGATTTTATAATGTTAATCGCTAAAAGATCAAATCTTACGGAAACTAGAGTACTTTCAAACACGAACTGTATTTCCTAAAGCGTCACTTTTTGAAAGCTCCTGCATGCTCCGAAACTGCGAACAAAACCTTAGCTTGCGAAGGCCTATAGTGGAGGCATGCTTTTTAAGCCTTGAAAATGCTGTCAAAATTTCACCGGGCCCTAGGGTAAGGCACTCGATAATCCTAAATGGAGGAGCTCTGCTGCACAGGATACCATTGACAAAAAAGGTAAAGATACCTGCAAGATTCTATACCATTATGCATATTACGTGACAGGAAAGTACCCTTCTGCACTATCGTTTTAAAACGGAATTACGATGGTGGGGCTTCCATAAAAGATATTGGCCACTCGCAGAGGATTCATACAGTTGGCCGTGATATTTTCTTCACAGTTAGATATGACCGCGCTCAAGCTGAAGAAAGAAAAGTTTTGATCTTGCAATGAAAAACAAAGCCAGGTTTATCTGCGCTTTGGCTGATCATCTCCGTGAAAAAAAAGGGTGTCTCTGTCTCCCAGGAATCAGCTAAACGCTGATGTCCCGTAATTGTTTGCTAAATGTTGCCTCTTCACGGTATCGCAGACACTGCCATCTGTTGGGAACGATACCGATCTAATATTGTTCACTTATGCGTACACTGTGACTTGTCCAGCTAGAAACTATTTATTCGCACCTGAGCCAAAGTCAAAAAAAGCTCCCCGAATATGGGACATACAAACCCTGAAAGATTAAGCTGGGACAAGATACTTGTCATCTGATCCTTTTTGCTCTTAACGAAAACTTGTTAGAAAATGTGACTCTACAAGGCGCGAATCACGGATGGAAAAACTTAAGTTGGGAAAAGGTCTTGTCTGAAGAGGCTGATAGAAGTACGCCCTGTTGATCATATACGGTTCGTCGAAAGGAGGGAAACTTGAACAAGGTTCGCAGAGAAGTTTTTTGAAAAAAAAAAGTACAATGCCATGAGAATCTTTTTACCCAGAACTTCTGTAAAACTTCTGATGCAGCCAATATTTTTCACAGCTATAATTTTTTTTTTTATCAAGCTCTTTCAGGTTTTGACCAGGGAGCTATCCGGAACTGAAAGGCCGAGGAATGGGGATGGAAGAATTCTAAAGATGACTTTTGTATCCATTAACAACTGACCTCCCACCAGCCCCGCGTATGCTCCTAAAAACCCGTGCCAGTAATATCCTTCGTGTACAGTGTAGTTCAGCGAGGTGTAGCTGCTTTAAAAACGGCTTAGTTTGTAACTTCAGATGCAGAACCTGCAAGGGAACAATGTGTTCCAACCCCCAAAAATCGAAAACAATGAGAAGAGTAACCTAGACCCCTAGTCGTTAATCTATTCCAATCGTCAGAAGAAGTTGTGAAACTAGTCGGAATCTGATTCTCGGAATTTTGTATACGTTTTTTTATAAGATTGATTCTATTTTAAACTGTGAAGATTATAGACACTATGGGTTTGGCCCTAAAATAGTATACGAAGAGTGTTTTAAGTGTGATTTACGATACTGACCACTGAAAACCAGTTCGGTTTGTAATTCAATTCCCCTAATGATTTTCTAAAAAAAAATGTATATCATTCATAATGATTCTGACTTTTTTTTTTCTTTCAGTGAAAAACCTATTTGATTCTATTTTCGGTCTCAGCTCGTGATTCTACGACAGAAACCACACTTTCATTCAAGAAAATCGGGCTACAACGAAAATTGTATTTTTTAGGCGAAGAAAAAGTCGAAAAAAATACAGTTACTTTTTGTATGGTGCTTCTTACGCTAAATTCGACTTCGTTTTCTTCTCGACATGTTATTTTGGGTTAGAATCATACTTCAGTTCAATTAAAAACCGATGTCCACGAAAATAACGATTTTTATTCGAATATACAAAATCTTTAAAAAATAGCATTCAAAAGCCAAAAAAAATGGGTATTTTGCGTCAACTCAGAATATGCGAAAATGGATATGTTTTTCAGTTTTTTTTTCTCTACAAGATGGTGTAAAAATCATTTCTGTTGCATTTGTTTCGGGGCGACCTCTTTTTGGAGCTCATTTTCCTGTACTATAAAGAGAAAATGGGATTGGTGGAATTTTCACTTTTGAAACGTTTAGACACAACAAACAAAGCAATTGATCCAAAACTAAAATACAAAAGTAACAGAAAATTTTCCAAGAAAAGAAGAAGCATAAATTTAAAAATAAACTAAGACACCCGCCATTCCGAACTTGAATTGTAGAGCGTCAAGCCCTAATTTTAGAGAAAGTTTAAACAGTTAAAAAATATTAAACACACTTCAATTCACACTGTCTTGCATTTAGAATGTAAAAAAAGAAACTCAAATGAAAAAGCACGAGAGCAGATTTGAATGATGTTTCAATACAAACTTATTTCTTTTTTTCAGATCTGATGTTTCGACATATACTTTTTTCATTTTATTCAGGTCTAGTAGCAGCTTGCACTGAATATTCTGTTATTTTGTTCTCTAATATTATATTCTGGTTTTCACCCCTTTAGCAGGAAGAGAGGGGGTATTCTGTCATGTTTTTTTTTTAATATATATTTAACCACAAGTTGGGGTTTTTGATTATCAGAGCCTCAATTTTTTTTCTGAAAAAATTCTTTGCGGAGTTACTTTTGTTTATATTTTTAGCCTGTTTATTTCATTTATGTTGACATCACGTAAAAAAATAAAATCCCTTGCACATAAGATATTGACTTGTTGAGGTGTTTGATGTGCTTCCTCTTTTGCGCAGTGGAAAAGACACAGTAGGTAAATCCATACTGTTAATGAAATTATCAAATTTGTGGGAGTTTTCTTTTTCCTTGGCCTTAAATTCCTGCAGAAAAGTACAATTTTGGAATGTGGACAAATTTTTAGAAGACGATTTGTAAAACGACACAGATCCACACTCTGGAAACTCTATCTGGAAAATTGGGGTTGGTTTAAAAATTGAATAATAATATCCATTTTTCCGAGCGATCTTTAATTTCCCGGATTCAGTTTCTTATTTTAGATATAAGTCTTGGCATCACTAAAAAAAAGTTATTGTTTACTTCTTTTTGTTAAAACCATAAGCAAATAGTGCCAAGGAAAAAAATTCAAAATTCGAATTTTATCTAGAATTTTGAGACTTGCTCGGGAAAACGAATATCAGAAACCAAATTTATCTACAAAGAACAAGCTTTCACTGACATGTTATCATTGTCCCGTGTTTTACTCAAGAAAACAAGAGAAACAGCATACATACTTCATATGCAATACTTTTCTAACGTGATATTTAGTATATAATCTTTCCTCTCTATTCAAAGCTCGGACTGAGCTCCTACAATCTTAGGGAAAATCGTCAAGAGTGCCGCATAATAAGCATCAGTAAACGGTACATAATTTCGTATACTTTGCACTAAGAAAATCGCATACGGTACGCCTAATAAGAATTAGCCTTTACGTGTTTCGTGTCCAAATATTCAATTTTAAATTTACGCTTGTTTTTTCTTTTGTTTGTGCCATTTCCGCATTCGAATCGTGGTATTGCCATATATCGGCTATGTTTTAACGTTCTTCAAAATTATGGTTTTTCGTATATCCTCGTACATATCACAAAGAGAATAAACGCCTCCAATATGTTCTCCGTAATACAAAATAGGGTGGATAAGAGCGTAAGAATCAAATAAGATGATATTCTTAATTAGGCCTTGTCAAACTGAATAACTGCAAAAAATATACAGTATAGAAAAGCGACAATAAAAATTTGTTCCTAGTTCTTATTCAATTGTTCCATTTATTATTTCTAGTATATCATCAAGAATAAGCTTTAATGTATTAAATTAGTGAAAATCAGTAAAGGATATTTGTATTCAAATCTAAAAAAGGAAAAATAAATGTGGTATTTGGCTTACTGATGGCCCATATAGTGTTGGTTCCCATACGTACAATTTGTGACAGGAAAATTTAAAAGTCAAAAGTCAATCAAAATCTTTGACGGTCAAAAGTCAATCAAGTGCTTTGACAGTAGAATTTGAAATAAAATCAAAATAGTTTAGTTGATCCGCTCGGAATATTAACGGCTCATGTTTTGTAATATTTTGAATGGTATCTTCGCTTAAAATCAAATTTTCCTTAAGCTTTATAATACAATTACTATTAAATTACTTTGTTTTTATTAAGAAACAAATTTTATTTGTCTGTGAGGTGTCGAATAAATATTTGTACCTACTAAGGTATTTCTCCTCCACCAATGTTAAATTGAACCCATGCAACGCAATTCTACAAGATAAGTTATTCTTATTAGGCATTGTCCCCAATAGTGAGCAAAAGAAAACGTTTATTTTGTATATTCGTAATTGCAAGTTGCGTATCTGAATGGCTGCTTTCACAGACAGACAGCTTTCTTCCCACATTACGGGGACTTTATTGCAACGTCATTACTCAGTGAGAGTGAATTATTGCACAAACTAATGGGAACATTTTCTTTTCCTTAACAATTTTCCTTGAAGGGAATAAGAATGCATCAAAATTCCTAAATAATATTGTCGGAATAGAATATAGAATCGTTATTATTAGCCATATAATACGAAGCAATTTAAAGCATTTTTTTGGCTTTTAAATCCTTAGTTTTAGTTTTCAATCCTGAAGTCAGCATATATAATTTTTTTATTAGTCTATCCAAACCCATATTCAATTATACCTGATTATACCTGAAGGAATTGTCTAAATTCAAATACATCAGCAAATACGAATTTGCTCTTTCTATAGGTCCTTGATAGTTTCACATTCTTTGACCATCTTGTCACATGACCAGATTGGCATTGACTAAGTTAGTATTCTGGGTTTACTCTTTTTTTATGCACCAACGAATTCCATTGGAGATCAGCTAGCTAGTTCTCTAGATCACTTTGCCAAAAAACACATTATCTTATACAATCCTTTCAAACACAGGAAAAACTATTAATGCTTCCACATTTCTCAGGGAGTTCTCCTGAAGATCGAGAAAGTGCCTCATCCTTAGATGGTAGACTTCACCATAGTAAAAACTAGTGATTTCCTAACCTCTTGATCAAAGGTGCCGTGGTCCGACTTCATTTATCCTCCAAGTTCTTTATCTCTTAGAATGAACCTTCAAGAAAACTGTAAAACTTCGTCTCCTGGAAGTTCTCTTCTCACTTAATTTTCTGCTGAAGTGCACCACGATAGTTTTTGATTCTCATAAGCTGACAGCTAGAAACAGTTTTCACTTCTAAATTCCATCCAGGGTTATATAAGTTCTTCTAGCTTGTTTGCTAAACATGGCAGTCTATTTCATTGTGTATATCATTAAGACTACTTGGTACTTTGTGAAGTAATCAAGAATAACAATAGTAAGATATAAAATACTAAGTGTAGCTTTTAAGGGAGAGATTTGATGACAGTTGCCGTCTATCATTTTCACATCCAGTTAATTTCTTCTGGCAACAAGGTGATATGGCATACCCGTATGCGAATAGCTCACTCTGATTACCAGGAAAAGGAGAGGTCGGTGAAAACAGCCTTGTATATGCTTCCATCTGGAATCGTCCTATTATTCTATTCTATCAAAGCCATTCGTTGCTTCATTCCAGAGAAGTTTCAACAATTATACACGGGCTTAGTGGTTGAGGTGGGTAGGCGATTAGTGGTATTTGCCTGTCTATGATCATGCCCCTCACTGATATACACACCACACCCCTCCCAAGCTATTTAAATGGCTAAACCAGGGTAATTTAAAAATCAAGAGTCTTGAAAGATTTTTGAGCAAGTCAGATTAATCCGGTCACCGATAACGATTTCTTTTTATTTGTTTCTGTCTATTCTTGGTCAACCAACTAGAGACCCGAGAAACATTTCTGTCATTAGAAGACAGTCTAAATTCCGAGTTTTGTCGACCGAGCCAGATAAAACACTAAAAGCTTTGACGTACATCAAGTTAAAACGCAAGGATATCAAACAGCTTTCTTGCGAAGGAATTCTTTCTGGAAACGAGTACGCCCCCAATCAGCCCTTTTCTTTTCTTCTAAATTATGGGATTTCAGCGAAAATATCGTTCCACAGTGCAATTGAATTATTGCACAAGGTATTGGAAAAACTTGCAACGATGATCTGCTTATCTTTAATACTTTATGTTGTCATGGCTTAGATTTCCGTTTCATTTTCTAAGTTTCCTTTAAGGGATTCAAACTCCATCAGACTTCGTTAAGAATTTCATTTAATTAAGAGAAGGAGTCGTTGATGAAATTTTCAGTGAAATCTGATTAATTAGGGACATTGTTCAAGGGAAGGTCACCTGATTTTCAGGGATTGTTAAAAAAGTCGAAAAAATGTCTAACAAGATCAGGACATTTTAAGGGTGCTTTTTTTCTTTTCTGAGTACGGAAAAGTGTGTTTTCATAAGACGGTAATTTCTTTTATTATGGTCTGGCTATGATGCAATTTTTGCATATGCCATACTTCTTATATTACTAAATGTATATCGTTCTTCTATTTTTGCGCAAATTACGGATTTTTCACGGAAGCCCTCAAGAAACCAGCGGAGGATATGTAAAAACGAAGATAAATTTACGATTGTACTTTATGCTCTAATAATGGGGTGGGAAAATGTCTTGAATTTTCTTCATGTTTGATATGTGTGTGAGTTCAGAGAAATGTGCTAAAGTACGTTCAGCATGAAGTTGGCTTCTAAAAGTAATCTATTATTTGACGACCGCTGCCTCTCTGGTTTTTGCTAATAATTCTTAATTTTATGGAGTATTTTTGTTATATAGATGCTTAAGAGTTAGTCCTGTGTTTTGATGCTATATCTAAAACAGGAATAAGCAAAGTGAACTTAATGGAATTGCCCTCTGAATGATCTTTTTGCAAGATAATACCCGAACAAGAAGAAAACGAGAATACTTTTATTGTTTTGACAACGAGGAATTTTTATAGTTTTTTAACCAAGCATTCAAGCTGAATCATGATTTTTTTTTTTCTTTGTTGGAAGTCATGGATGGTAGAGAATGAATTCATAATTATACATTATTTGGCCAATTTTATTGGTAAGTGGCAAGAAATAAAACCACTCTCGTGTGTGTTTCAACTCTTCCTTACAAAAAGCTAATAATTCATTAATAATCGCACGGGAATCTTTACGAAAATAGGAAAGGTTACAGCTAATTTATAAATACTCAACAATATCACATTTGATTGAAATGTTGGGGCAAGAGCTCATTGAGAATCGATCATCTTTATTTTGTCTCTTCTTTTCTTCTAATAGCTGGTGGAAGATTGGAAGAATGGTTTGCATATCTTCTGGGTTGCGCCGTCCGCTTGAGATATCTGGAACGCTGAACGAACCTGAGTAACGGTCTTCTCGTCTTTTATGGGATTTTGTTTCGAATGATGAAGGTTGAATTTGGGGCATAATGTTGACTGGGAAGCATCTAAAAAAAGATTTAAAATTCGTTAATAAAAAAAATTAGAAAATTGATAAAAAAAAGAAAAAAGAAAAAAGCCAGAATAAGATAGCGGTCATTTTGAGGTCCATCTCCAGCTCAAGCTAAGATGCTTAGCTACCCTGATGTCTTCATTGTACACCTTATTCACTCTTGAAGTGCTATTATCAGAGAGAACTCGTGGCAGCCACCGTGTTGGTCAAAATTGCTCATTCCTAATAAGAAGAGAGAAGAGAATTCAAACATAAGTCTAGTCTTTGCGGTCTTTTTCAAGTCTCATTAATGGGAGGAGTAACAACCTATTGTGTTCCTTTGTGTAAAGAATCTCGGCCTCTATTCTACCTAGAAAACTACTCTACCTAGCAAGCCATATCAATCTTTCATTGTGACAAAATGAAGAGATCCACAAGATATCAATACTAGCTCTTCGTTTCTGGTATAGAAGCAACATGAAAAGAGAGCCCAGAGATTGTATGGATTTTCTCCAGGCTGCATCACTCTGGTGCTGGATCAAAAGTCGATGTAGGCTATTTAAGATGAACCACAAACCAGGAAGGTACAGCGAGCAAAAAGGTGTAGATTAGCTATCCCTGTAGTATAGGGTGCTGAGGCTCAGCCAATAGTGCCGGGATATACAGCAAGAAGTGATTGCTTATATCCTGCTTCTGCTGGATGGTATCTGTTCAACCTTACGGCCCCAATTGACTGAATAATATACGGTAAAATATATTTTGTTTTAATCAGAGGTAGCTAATTTGCACTTTTTACCTACAAAAAAAAAAATTCAGGATGGAAACTCACAAAAGCAAAATGCGGAAATGTGCACCTGTCAGCAAGGTGAAAAGCACAATTAAGTGCAAGCTTGAATGTTCTTATTTACATTTAGTCAGCCTCTGTTTTGCTTTTCCTCTTCACAAAATGAGCTGTTGGGTTGTAAACCTATAGCTTATTTGATAAAATTGAAATTAAGTATCACAGGCCTAATGAGATAGTATATCATTTGATCCAGAATTTAGTCCTCTATTTGAATATAACAATGATTACCTCTGGAAATTAATTTAAGAAATTTGGGAAATTCTGGAACTAACTACTGGAATTGGGAATGAAAAACCTTCGACTTACTTTTCACAGTCAAAAGACAAATTTTAGCCTGGCTAGACAGAGAGGGAGTTCGAAAAGGGTAATATACCAATAGTGGTTCAATAATTGTCACCTTGTTGTAGCAGAATCTAGCCTAGGTATTCTTGGTACTGGAAAACTGGAATGTCAATCCAGTTTTTTTTTTAAAGTTCTTTGCCTTATTCTGCGCTTAAATAAAAGCTTTTATTCAGCTTTTCAAGAAGGCTATTTTTTCTCAATAGAATGTTCCAAAATTTAACTAAATCCAACAGCAATGAGAGGGGGATAGGGATCTAGGAAGCATTTAAAAAATAGGAAGGAAAAAAATTGTGGTAACTGTCCTCTTCCTGTAGGCTAGAGTATCCTCCTTCCTAGCAGCTTGGGTAGATAAAACCTCAGAGAATTCAGACCTCTAAAACCTCTTTGAATACAAAAACGGACTGTTGTTAGGGTGAAACCTGTTTTTTGCCTTGGAAAGATCACAAGCGAACTCGAGTCCATGAAAGGATAGGCAAAGATAGCCTAGTGCTGGCAGAACCTTACTACCTTAGCTCATGAAAAATCAATTTAGAATGCAGGTAAAGTCAACCTGGCTATTAACAAGATTATCAACAAAATTAACACATTAGTTCCTCCTAAATTTTAAAAAATTCCTTGATGACTATGGAAGAATTAAAGACCCCCTCATTTAACGTGCTAATTTCACGTCTTTGGGGAGTGTTTTTTTTCATAA
Source organism: Artemia sinica (assembly GCA_027921565.1). Taxonomy (NCBI): domain Eukaryota; kingdom Metazoa; phylum Arthropoda; class Branchiopoda; order Anostraca; family Artemiidae; genus Artemia; species Artemia sinica. The sequence goes on from CM051268.1 coordinate 24,042,109, forward strand.
AAACAAAATCAACTTGACCCAAAAAAATGACGATTTCTGCGCAGCGTTGCAATTAAGGCCGACAAACGAATAAGGAGTACTGTCACGTGTATTTAACTCGAGCTGGGCGAAAATCGAGCCCGTGTGGTAAAATAAAGCAGATATTTGTTCCTATTACTTTCAAGACAATAATAAATTGTGGCAAGCATTTTAGATACACAATTAAAGACTTTTCGAATATCATTTTACAGATGTCTATCTATATAATTGGGTATATCAGTGACTCCAGACCAGTCACTAATCTTTAGCTCTGAAAAAAAAACCATATGAAGTTTACAAAAAGGGTCCCTCCAGCCCTGAAAATAGTATTTCTTATAGGCTTCCATAGTCAGTAGTCGGTAATTTTTTATTCTCACAAGAAAGCAAATGCTAACGTTTTTTATTTAATATGCGCGTCGTCCAGTGGGCTTTGCTGCAAGTTGTTTAGCTGTTTAGGAAATTTATTTCTGTTCAAACTTCAGGCCCTTTAGTCTTTAATGTTATTAATTAAAAAAAAAAATCCGAAAGCGAAGTTTTTCAAAGAAAAGTAAAGAGCCATATTGAAAGGATAATTTCTTAAAACCACATTGGCCTGCCATAACATAAAGAAAGAAAACGATCAAAAATGGGGTTTTTAAAGGCCGAACGAAAATACTGAAGAAACAAACAAAGCGAATATTTCGAGAGAACAACCACCTCTCTTCTTCAGCGAGAACAAAGTAATATAAACAAGGAAATGCCTAAGAAAAAAACCCAAAAAGAAGTGTGGAAAGTCAACAAAAACCAATTAAAAACCAATGAAAAAAACAGCCAAGAAAAATTAAAAGATAAATGAAATTCAATAAAAGACAAAGTTATAAGAATTAAAATCAAATATCTCGAAATATTCGCTTTGTTTGTTTACTTTCTTTAAGCTATATTAAACTTAAGACCAGCAGATATAAATTCCCCTAAAAATTCAAACTCAAACGACCAGAAATTACTACTAAAGAATAAATGAAATCCAAAACAAACATAAATTAAATAAACAATCATAGCAAACAGCTACTAAACAGGTACTAATGTAAATGAATAAACAAAATCATAAAAATAGTAAATAATAATTTAATATCAAGTCAAACTAAAAAACAAACAAAAATCACTACAAACAGGAGGTGGCTACTGCCACCTTCCCCTCCCCTATCCGTATAAAGTCTAAAGCCTACTACGTCATTTGCGTTTTGAACAAAATAATTTTTCAAAGCTTTGATTAGTGATGAAGAAAGGGAGCATTTAAAAAGGGCAAGGGGCTGATTGCCCTCCGATAGCTCTTTAGCATCCCCTGTAACATACCCTGAAATTTTCACCTTAAAACCCTCAGTCGTTCCTTACATATTGATGATATGCGCTTCTGACAGCCAACACGCACACAGTGTGTTTTATTGCGTTAAGAATATATCTCCAGAGATGTGGAGGGGGGTATGTAATCGTCATAAGCATGGTTATTTGAGCTTTAGACTATTTTGAAGAAAATGTCTATTTCAAAATTTTGATTGAATCTGTTTTGGAAAGAGGGCAACTGCAAAGGGTATAGGAAGTGACTGGTAGCCCTCCAATCACTTTTTAACATCCCCCTCAACATGTCCTGAAAGTTTCAACTTAATAACCTCAGAAGTTCTTAAATATTGTAGATACTCCTTTTTGACAAACAGGATGCACACAGTGCCTTTTGATTTAGACTGAAACGCCCTTAACATTCTCCAAAGTGTCACCTTAGTCCTATTAGCCTTTCTGGAAAAACCCATAATAATCAAATATTTCCCCTTTTCCTAACGATAAACCCTGCATGTAAACAATTGGAAATATAATGTCCGGAATCCCTAAGACTGCACTGACTAAGCATGACAATATGACAAATACTTTTGCGTTTTGACCACATGCTTTATCTACTTTACTGTTGTTTTTCCGATGAGGACAGCTGAGCAGAGGTGTTGGGCAAAAAATTAGTATTTCCCTTTTATTTTTTTTCTGTCACTGGCAGCATATCTCCTCACTTTCCTATGTTTTTTTTACTATTGTTATATAGATCCTGTAACATAGAAAATTCCTACTGAATGCACTAAAAAAATCCGTATCTTGTTTGCTATACTTGTTAGAAATAGCTTTAAGTCTAACACATGCAAGCTATTTCCAAGATGTGTCGGGAATAACCTTAATTCATTAAGTCTTAATTCTTAAATTGAATAGCCAAAGGTAATTGCTTGTTTAAACAGCACGGAAATGAAAACAAAATACTGCCGAGATACATTCTAAGCCTTTTGGACAATTGGCAGTGCGGAAATGCTTGCTGAATAAAATGCAGGGGATTACTTTTAAAGTCAACGATACACAGGGGAAATCTTGTATATCCACCAAAAGTAGTAACAGCTCTAGCAAATATATTGACATAAACATTGCTGGAGTTTTTCTATGTCAGTGAAAACCATATTGAGCAGTCGTTTAAAGATTGAACCTCGTGTTGCAAAATTGCAGGTGATATAAAGTAAGATTAAAATTTTAATTTAAATTAATATATGAAAAAAATATGATAAAATAGAAATTAATACAATATAAATTTTAGTAATATGAAGACCAAAGCAGGGAACATTAATAAAGAAGGACTATAATGAACCATTTAATTGCCTCTGCTAAACATTTGAATAGTTTCAAAAAAGAGTGAAATTTGTACTAACTTTGTATTGAAAAATATGCGTTTGGAAATTATATGGCATTAGTTCGAATCTAGAAAGTAAATTCCCTCCGTTTTAGTCCTTTACGTACCGCCTCTAGAACCTTAAATTTTCCTGAATTCGTATTTTTTATGTGGAGCAAACGATAAAATCCCCCCTCCACCCATAGATTGACCCATAGATTTCTTTCACCCTGCCATGCAACTATGCTGCAATAAACGAAAATATTAAGACTGAGTCATTTGAAAAAGTCTATATTTTGTCTGGCCCCAGAAGAACTTGCAAAACATCCCCACTTTCAGCAAACCTATAATTCTTCCTCATAATCATCCTAACTTTCTTTCATTATAGCCCTAGAAAGAGGGAAGCAAACATACTTTCAATCCTAAAGATGACTGGATGGAGGAAAGATAGACTGTGAAGCACTTTATAATGCAGTTTTTCTGTTTTTCTCCGTTTATTTTGGTTACCAGGAAAGTTTAATCAACTGACACTAAATAATAATCAAAATTACAAAGTTACAATCAACAATTTCCTCTGAAAAGGGAGGGGAAATAACATTTTTTGACGAGTGAAAACAACAAAATCAACATTATCATAAATGAGAATTGATTCCTTTTGGTTCTGAGTCATTTCTTCCTTATTCAATCTTCATTTGTTTGTTTGATGTGTCAGAATCACACCATCCAATATCGATGTCCACAGACGAAATGAAATTAGTGATATTGCTTTTAGAGAAAATATGTGATTGTCAGACTCTAAAGATTAGGGCGTTGATGCCAAGATAGGAACATGAAAAATACAAAAACTACATGTTTTCTATCGATTCCTATACAGTAAAACTAGGCAAGATAGGGATGATAGGGTATTTAGACCCTGGTCACCAAGATTTCAGGATGTCTAAATTTTCTTCATAGTTTCCTATATCTCACACTTTTGCTGCGAGACGAATTTGTCTCCTCAACACTGAAACGGCGGTTGTTTTTTCGTGGATTTCATAACATGTTTATCATCATACGCGTTTTAAAAACTATTTAGTGCTTTTTCGAAAGAAATCCTTAGATGTTTTTTTATTACCATGTGTCATGTTTTGGAAATACTAATTTTGTTTGTCATTCCTCCTCAAAACAATGAAAAGTTTTAAAAAAAGAAAAAAAAAAAATATGGATACACGTGCAGTAAATCTTTCCTTCAAATGACAAAGTTACTTTTTTCTGCCAGAGTTCCGACAGAAGAAATTTATCTTAGCACATTATCCAAAGTATCACCGCAATTGACGTGCAAAATTATTTGCAGTCTTCTCTTTTTCCGTCATAGCATTTAAGCGTCCGTTGTGCAATTAATGCTTATTACCTTTTTCTTCAAATTCAAACTGTTCCCCGTTTCTATCCTCTACTTTTAACGTAGGATAAAAACACTTACAGGTACATTAATAAAACATTAATAAAAACATTTTACAGATAGCTAGAATAATTCTTCTCATCTATCTCTATCTTCTACCATAGATAATTATAATGGCAGCAACAATTGCAACCTAATAAAGAGCGAGCTGTGTTCGAAAGTTTAGCCGAAACTTTAAACTTTCTGTGTAAAATAAAGTTTTAATATAATAATTTTATTATAATATTTTAGAGTAAAATACAATAGTAATAACATAAAGTTTAATTCGAAGAAACTGTCGTTTGAAAAACATTTTTCATTGGACGCTGACTTAGAAGTAATAACTACTATTCAGGTTCAAAGGAACAATAAAATTCAGTCAACTGCTAGTTTTGCATAAAGTTACAAACATTGGAAATCATCAATCGGTTTATTTGCACTAGTTTTATAAATATACGAATATTTTGCAAAGCATTAATTTTCCTTCGTTCCAAGCTTTAAATTTACTCTTTATTGCCATAAGAATGGTATTTTTAAAAGTAATACAAATATGAAGGTACGAATTCTTTATTAAAACACTACCGTCACGACGGTGCCGACGTGTTGGATGAGCTATCGATCATTTTAGGTTATGGATATGATATCTTAGCATACAACATAAGGAAATGTTCGAATTGTTGTTTTTCATTTGGACAGAAAGACTTTCTCCCATCTTAGCATGCTTGTACTCTCTTCACTATAAAAACCTAATACCGATGAAAAATACAAAATCAAATTGATGGCAAGTTAAACGTACTGGTGAAGAGATTTTTCAACCTGTCGGGCATGAAAAACGGTATAGTATATGCTACTTGAATTAGAGAATAGCATATACTTCAAGAAAGAACAATTGACATAAGTGAAAATAGAATGGAGAATCGGATGGCACGACCTTTTTTATTTGGAGAAAAAATTAGCCAACATCAATTTTTTTCCTTGCCAAGCAACTAATATTTTTTTAAATATGTTTTTAATCACCTTAAAATAGGACTAGTGAGAGAAGAAATACTACCTTCATTTCCAATGAGACTTTGCCGGGTATTCAATTGGCGTTCCTCGTTGCACTTTGACTGCCTTCGCCACTCTAAGCCTCCATATAAATCTTCAATCATCGAAGAACGTCTCCACTCGATCCCACCTATCCTTGTTGATTCAGAATCATCCAAAGTTCGTTCACAATGACTTACATCCATACTACAATAAGCGCTAGGGGATTCACATTCTATTGGTAATGAGTTACTCACGCAAGTTGCATATGAATCACGACTACTAATTGAATTTTGTCTGAAGTCTAAGGGTAGAGAAAGTCTTTGACTGCTATTGTCCGGCTTTTCTTCATTACTTGATAGTAATGCCGTACAGTTGTCTAGTGCCCTTTCAGTATAAGTAGGTAAAACAATATTTGATATATCATAATTCAGACTAATGTTGTTTGCACTTAATTCGTGTGCGCTAAGAGAGTCTTTATCGCTGATGGATAAACTGCTAATGTCACCTATAATGCTATAATTTTGAACACTTCTAGAATTCCAATTATAAGAGTTTTAAACTTCGTTCAGACCCTAATGACACGCATCTTCTAAAATTAACCTCACAATTACAATCTTTAGTATCAGCCAGGGGTATGGGGGCTGAAGACGATATCAGTGCGCTAAGAGTACAATTCAGTGTTTTGCACTTATCCAAAACACAACTACCATTTATAGGTGGTGCTTCTTTGTCACTAAACTCTTTATGTACAACTGTAACGTTCCCAGAAGTCAAAAGCATTGTTTCTACAACGCTGTTTCGCATCAAACCACCCATCAGCATAGCCATTGGATGACTTATTGAGGATGGACGCTTATCGTCGATACCATCCTCATTGCTCGACTCATCGCTGTCATTCCTGTAAGAAATAATATGATTTACCAAATTATTTCAAGGAAATATTGTGATCTTAAGCATTAAAATGCTATTTATTCTTTGACATTTGCAGTTGAATTACTCTTATGCGTGCTTAAATATGGTTTATGTAAAAGATTTAGTGTTTTAGGACCACGCTTTGTCTGTTTATATATGTTTATTTTACCCTCCAACATACACACAAATTATTATATTTTTATCATTGGAAGGGTTTAGGGCTCATCAAAGTAAAATTATTTAGGCATCAATGCAATAAATATGGAGATGGATGATTTTCATTAAGATTATATGACTTTTATGGGGGGTTTCCCCCTTTTTTCTCGAAATGAAGGCAAATTTAAACTTAATGATACTTATATTCTTGAAATCAGCATAAAAATCCGATTCTTTTGATGTATGTATTGGTATCAAAAACTCTGCTTTTTAGAGTTTCGGTTACTATTGAGCCGAGTTGCTCCTCACTTACAGTTCGTTACCACGAACTGTTTGATACTGACAGGAGGTTAACTTTATTCCCTTATAACAAGCCATATTGCGACTAACAAATTACATCGATAATTAAGTCTTTTATTTTACAAATAGATTAGCTTCACTTATAATCAATACTTTTAAATTTTAGTATTAATACACTTTATTAATACTTTATCTATGCGTTGAAAATTGCATTCTAAAAAGCCACCAAAATGCTTTCCATTAAAAATTAAGCAAATGCAAATAAGCCCGGAATTTTTATTTCGCAAAGTGATTGACAAAAAACTAATGAAAGGAGTAATCGCTTTTTTGTCATCTTTCTTTGTTGTTTATTTTATGGATTGAACAGCTTTGACACGCGAGCTATTCATAATTGCGCCATTAATTGGTCTGAAGAGGATTTTAAAACCAATATTGTGTTTTGAATGGCGATCGCCACTACCTTTCTTGTAGACTGGATCTTTTTTTATTTATGAAATATAGAAGTAAAAAATTATAAAAAACACGCATTTAAAACTAAAGAATTTGAGGTTTTTATATTTTTTTTCGTCAAAAAGCAAAAAAAAATTATAAATTAGAAAAGTTTAAAGCTTTTTTCTAATATTTGCAGAAGACTTTCGGCCCAAAGTTCTATGAGAAAGGACCCCCCCCCCCTTGAGTATGCCCCCAAGCTGGGTTTCCCTGGAGCTCCTCAATTAACCCATATATGGTGAAAAATAAAAAAAAAATAATAAAAAGAAGGTTTGCGTAAACTAATACAAATCATGAAAGTTATATAGAATAGATATGACTCTTAGAAATATCTTAAATATTGTGCCACGGTCGTCTTTTTGCAGCAAAACACTGATTTGAAACTGCCACACCGTAGACATAGGAGAATTTTGGCAAAGTTCGTCAGGCTTTTACTTTGGGGAGGATCTGAGTGGCGTGGGGTTGAGTTGCATGTTGCCAAGTGGTTTACAAATTTTTTTTTAGCGTATTTATTAATCTAAAGTTCCAATATTACAGAGAATAGTTATATCCTTTTTTTTCATGTCTAGAACATTAGTTTTTGTGAATTTAATAAGTTGTTTTTTTTTATGATAATTTAACGAATCTCCAGATGTTTCCTCTCCTCTTATGTAAATAAGTCATGCTTTTACAAGAAACTAATAATTTATGCTTCAACAAGAGTCGAGATTCTGGACTGTGCAAACTTCATAGAATTCAACAATTTCCTTATCTAAGAGCTAGAAGCCACTCCTTTGAGAATCTAAACTTGAAACAGTGAAAAATCTCAAGATTTATTTTCAATGAAAGTCAGGTCTATGCTTGATTTTACCAAGCAAACTTTACATGCTATAACGAATTAAACAGAATGAGAACATAAGACAAACTAGTTAAACAAAAATTTGGTTTCTATTTCATCTCCCCCTGCATTTCATGTGGAGTTTTTCAGTCTTTGTTTTGAAACTAAGGACGATCAGAAGATTGAACCCTGTTTAGTGTATTTGTGCTCCCTCTAAATCGGAACTGTTTTTTTACTTTTTGGGGTAGCCATTAAACTAGTGTTGTCATTTTATTTTGCTATATTAATGAATCGCTCTGGAAACGTTTAAAAAGGTAAAGGTAAAGAATACGGCATTGGACTTTAGAGTCCCTACCGGCGGTGCTGATCTCCGTTTCTTGGCCCTTTAGCCAGGAAGGGCAATGGGGGGTTGGGGGGCCAAAGATCCTGTGCTTTCGCAAACCCTTCCTGTTTACCTTCCCAAGATTTCTCCAGGTATCATTTAAAGCTGGGTGGACTCTGGCTGAGCTTACAGAGTCACGCCACTGACCCCCGTCACAAACCAAATAACTAAAACCAAAAAAAAACGTTTAAAAAGCTCATTTTATTTAACATTGAAGTTAAACAGAATGTATTTTAGACCATAAATTAATTTAAATGTATGCCATTTTCACGTTATATATGCTTAATATATTGTTCCATTTTAGTAGTGAAAGCCAAGATTTGAATCAAAGTGACTCAAAAAGATGTTAAGGTATTCAAACGTTCAAATGATGAACTTGGAATCTTTAACCGAAATTTGGGATCCTTTTCAAAACTGCCTTAATTTGTTTCTAGACTAAATCACAGTTTTCACATGGTCAAAAAATAATGCATAGTAATGTTATTATAATCCAAACCTGTTATACAGAGCCATCTAACTCAAATGATCAAGATAATTATGCTTGAAACATTTCCTTCTTCCGGAGTTCAATCATAACTACATACAGAAACTCAACTACAAGGGCTCAAATGGCATCGCGCTGCACAAGGTAAGTGGGTTTATTCTACACCAGCTTACATAAGAACAAAAAACAACAAAGAAAAACAATAAACGTGAAAAGTAAGTTTAATGTTTTTTGACTGTTATTAAGGATTAGCTGTTGTACAAATAATCTTTTTTTCAGGTCTCCAAGATAAGTTAAAATTTTTAAGCGTTAAAAGCTCAAAATTAAAAAAAATTCACCCTGAAAAAGGAAAATCTAAAATTTTTTGAAAAGTTTTAGATTTGACATGATACTTTAGATTCGACATAAGTTTGAGCCATCTATTCAAATTTTCTTTTGTTCCGATTTGAGCTTGCTTAATACCATTAGTAGTGTGTGTCTTTGCTACCTTTAACATTACCGAGATACTTGCTATTTAGAATTGCTCGTTACTTCCTTTATTAGTCACTTCGGATTCCGAGATGAGGTTTTCAATGGTCATAATTTCACTTCCAATTTTTAAAGAACATGCCTTCTATTTCAGGTCTATGTCTCTGACATTTAATAAATCTTCAAAAATTTTCATCATCTATAAGACTAATAAATGGAAATAGCTAGGGTCTGGAACACATAAGCAAGTTTCCGAAATTGAGTGGGTCAGATTTTATTGACAGGCTTTCTCATTTCCTTAAGCGCCCGTACACTAGCAATACTTACGTTAATCTCATGGACACCAGTGTTGGGGCAGGAAAGGGATGGCAGAAGACCCGACCTGGACATTTTAAAAGTACCTTTTTTGGAATTCAAGAACTTAAAAAAACACTTCCGTCCCAAAATTTTTAAGAGACACCCTTTTTTTTTTGTATTTTCGAAAAAAAATATTGAAAACAAGTCCTTGCCCATCCCATTCATTTTGTGAATTTGGACCCCCTGGTGAACCTGAACACCAAATTGTTAGTATCATATTTACTGCTCTTTGTTTTATTGTCTAGGCCTATATTTAAGTATAGATCTGGCCCTTACAGAGCTGTAGAAAAAGAAAAAATAAACACTGCTTTAGATGCTAAGCTAGGAAGGCTACTGTAACACAACTTCAATTTTACCATCCTAAAAGTATTTTTACATCCTAAGTACTAATTAATTTATTTATTTATAACTGATGAATGTAGTAAGAAATAATGGACGAGTTTCAATTGGTAAAAACACAAGGAAAAAAACAAATATAATAGTTGACAAAAACAGCAGATAAGACGATGGTGATGAGATAAACCAAAACAGTTCATTACTGAGACTTTTTATAATGCATCTCCAACTTTGAAAATCTATCAGAAATACTTAGATTACTCACAAGAACCATGTTTGGTTATCTAATTGTCTTAGAGACATGTTCCAAAAATTCCAAAAGCAACCCAATGTACATCTTGGAATCGATATCAGCAAAAGCTCTTACTGATGATATGAAAGTCAACCCTTTAAAGTCAACTGTTCTTACTATTAATTTACTTAAACTCCTCCTTCTTTCTCCTGTCCAATCCCCCCTGAAATGTCCGTTACCACTATGAAATTACTGGGCGTTACCATCTCTAGCGACTTAAAATGGGATTGTCATATAAATGACATCTTAAAACGTGCAAATGCCGCATTTTCCCTCCTTAAAAAATTTAAATGCCCTAAATCGCACTGTTAAGGATTTTCCTGTCATTTGTACGCCCAAACCTTGAGTACGCCTGTCCTGTTTGGCATCTTGGCATTTCCATTGAATTGTCGGACAGAATAGAAGCAGTATAAAAAAGGTGCCTAAGAATTATCTTCAATGAGGGTAAAGTACCTTTTATTTCCCTTCTTAGGAGAGCTAACCTTGTCTCCCTTAAGGAAAGGAGAGCAAAAATTACCTTGCGTTTTGCTAACAATGCCCTTCATAACCCTCGAACAACTCCCCTTTTCCCCGGTCAATATTCACCCCTTCGACCCCGCCTCCTGCGTTCTGTGTCAACAAAAATCCCCCTTCTCGCCCCAATAAGAGTTTGCACTGAAAGATATAGAAGAACTTTTATCCCTTACATAGTTGACATTTTCAACCACTGAATCTCCGCTGCTCCCCCCCCCCCCCCTCACTCACTCTTTACCTCATAGTTATTAATTTTAATGCCCATTATGCAAATTTGGAGGTTTTATATTTATGTTTGTTAGTCACCAACTAACTTATGTTTTTGTTTTAATTGTACTTTATCCCCTTGTTAATTTTACGAGTTTTTTTTTTTGGGGGGGGGGGCATTTTTGCTGACTTGACATTTGCCTTCTAATTTTATGAGTTTACTTTGTGCTTTGTTTTTGTTTTTAACGGTTTTACGTATTTGACATTGACCCTTTTATAATTTTCTGTTGTTGTTTGATTGTTTGTTTTTTGTTGTTCTTTTTTCGCTGTATTTGACGCTAAAGTGCGAATTCGGCCCTTTTGGGCTTGTGATAGCCATTTTTCAGCAATAAATCTTATCTTATCTTATGTTTGTCTAAAGTGGAAGAAAAGAAGAAATTACTTTTTATTGAATTATTTTCAATTATAGTTGTGTTTTGATAACATTTCAATCTAGAAACCAGAGAACCATTATTGTGAATATGACCGATGAGCGGAACTATTGACAACCCTTTCACTAGTATAGAAGCTGGTCAATTCACTAAAATGTATAAACATAATTTAGGGACATATTAAATATTTATGGGGATTGCAAATTATATCTTAGGACCTATTGCCTTTTTTATTACGACGAATATCTTTTAAAAATTACTAGTCCCCGCAGGAACGCACAAAGGAACTTATTTCAGAATGGGTAAGAAATATCGAGGGGTGTAAATGCACGAATAAAAAATACTCAAAATAAGCCGAAAATATAGAATAAATCATGAAAATCTTGCAATTTGGAACAAGAAGAGAGAATGTTTGCTAAAATCACTGAGTCTTCCTCCTGTGAACGTGCCTGAGTCGTCATAAAACTCGATGCTTGACATAGAGCATAGATGGCGATTTTAAAATGATATGGGTACATTTTTCCCTCTGCTTTGGAATTTTCCGCTTAAACTGTAAAAAATATGACCTTAGAATCTAATAGCACTTAAAACTTTAGGAACAGTGGCTTTCACGTCGTCAAATTATTTCCATATGGTTCTCTTTTATATTCCAGGACAGTTTCAACCACAATTGGAAACTTTATAACTCGAGAAGCTACGATCTTCGAAGTAAAGATTTTAAACGATTAAATTATGCAAAATACAACCATCTAACAGCAAAAAATTCCCAAAGATTATAGCCAAAAATGGTCAAAATGCCACTAGAGGCGCGAGAATCTGGAATTGGCTGCAAATATATACCTAATAGGTTTTCAGCGTGCTCTTTGAGGAGTAAAACCCCAAACAACCCCCCCCCTCACCAAAAATTTAATTCATATTATTTAATTTTCTCTAAAATGGGATTGTTCAATTCAGTCACAATTGCACTATTTGTACAGCAGATACAATATTATTTCCAAAGTTATTTGTTTAATAGTTCAAAATGATAAACTTGTCAAAATGGAAATGATATTGTATCTGCTGTACAAATAGTGTAATTGTGACTAAATTAAACAATCCCATTTTAGAGAAAGTTAATAACACGAATTAAATTTTCGGGGAGAGGGGGTCGTTAGGGGTTTTACTCCTCAAAGAGCACGCATTGCCGATTGTTCTAGATGCAAGAATGTAAAACTCTATGTCTAAGTCTTCAAATTCAAACAATCAGGGAGTTTTTTGGTCACCATGTTAATCATCTACGCTTAAGGGTGATGTTCATTCAATTGCACGCATTTATGGAATATAGATGGACTTCCATTTTTCAGCAAGTAACTTTTTTTAGGAGGACTGGAATCGGCTTTGCTGTAACTTGCTGCTGCCAAGTACCGAATTTTACATTTGAGTGAGAACTGTCTGGAAATAGATGCCTTGACAGACACTTTTATAACCAGACGCGCATGTTAACACTGCTATAGCAAAAAACCTAGTTTATATAAAGGTTAACCTCACACCAAGGGCGTATTCAGAAATTTTATTTTTTTTGGGGGAGGGGGGGGGGGACAAAAGAAAACTTAAAAAAAAAACGCATTACAAATTTATTTACATGTATTTTTGTTATGTTTTTTAGGAGTCGGACAACTTTTGGGGGGTGGGTTAAACCCCTTAACCATTCCTCCTCCTGGATACATCATTGCCTTACACTTAAAAAATATGAAGGTAATGAATTACATTTTGTGCGGTTGTTTTAAAAAAGTTAAGAGATTTAAGTTGCTTCATTGATAAGCCAAAAAAGGAGCCTATCTTATACTATATGCTTTTTCTAAACATTTCTTTTTCATCGGGATGCATATTCTGTGCGACTGAAAAGAGATACACGGTCCAACAAGTAACTCAGCTTGAGACAACTAGGTCAGACATTTCTTGATATATGAAGCCAAATTGGAATCGCTACAGATGACATTCTTATTCTCAAAAGTAAAAAAAAAAAAAAAAAAAAAAATGCTTAGGTGATTCCTTTCTATTCTCAATTGTCAGTTGCAGAGCGGTCTCTTTTCTTTCCGTTTTATCTTTGCTGTTTGATAAATATCAGATATTCTATTATGGTAACAAGATTCATCAATCAATTGTTCACGCCATTTATCAAGAATCTGTCTTATACTTTCTGAAAACAAGGAACAATTAAATCTAGCAGGGTGCTCAAGATGGAAATGGATGTTGGAAATAAGTCTAAAAGTTAATACATAGTCAACTCAAAGGATAAGGATAGCAGTTTTCTAAAACCTGAAAAAGGTTGTTTTTCCATAGGAAGGGAACGGATATTTTAGAAATTTTTCAAAGAATGCCGTGTTAACTGTAAACTGTACAGTAACATTACTTTTAACTGTAACATGCTTAACATTAGACCAATTCGCATTCTCAAAAGCAGTCTCTCTTTTCTAATTTTATTCCCCTTTTTATTTGCGTTGCTGGTGATCCAATTCTAAGCTCAGCCCTTTCCTTCAGCTTCAGAAAGAATAAGCAAATTACCAATATTGTCAAGTAAAACACATGTAGTCCAGAGTTTTCTAATTTCCGAAAAATCTTGACAGTTGTCTAGAGTTTCTAAGGTAAGGGCCTCTAAGACTTAAATGTTTAAGAGTTCTTTATATTTAAGAATAATTTTTACTCTGTTGTAGTTAAAATGTGGCTTTATACTTTCACAATGGAATTTTTCATTCATTTTTCTGTTATTTTTAATATTTCTATAAGTGTATATCGATTAAGAAAAATCTTTTTGCAAAAAAATAAAACGAACAGAAATGAAGCCATCAGATAAGTCAACCTTAAAGTAGCCTAATTTATATAAATGAATTGATGGATCCTAAATCAATAGAGAAATAAAAATAAATACTTAACTCAGACTTGGAAAGGTCAGAAATGACCACAAATAACAGTGGAGATGCCTACGTAGTACCTTTATTCATGCAATGATAATTGAACTGGGACAGGACACCCTTAAGTTTTTAAATGCTAGGCTACTTGTGAAGTATTTCCCTAAGAATACTACATTAGATGAGCTAATTAAGATAGTAATAATAGATATTTATAATAGGGATATTAGATTTAAGGACAGGAATATTCCCAGCTTTTATAGGCGTATTAATTTGTTTTTAATGAATGCCCAAATGCAAAACCAATTAATGAGATTTTTTTTTAAGGATAGTGTTCTAAATAAGCCATTTGCAATAAAGGATAAAGTTTATTTCACTATGCCTAATCGTGGTGATGATAATAGTCCGACTAAAAAATAAATAGTTTAGACGGACTGACCACTTAAGAGACCGTGTACAAATTTTGATTGATGGCTTTAAGTCAGCTGGTTGTGCAGTGGTGATCCCCAGCACGTAAATTTTGACATATTGGTCTTTAAGTGCTTTAGGTTACCAGGTAGCATATCTTTTTTTCAATTGAGATGATTACTATGCATAAGGTATTCAATTTTATTAAGTCATTAATCAAAAAAAAAAAAAAAAAATCGACGGAAAGTAAGGAGTAACATTCAATCTTAAAACTAACAGAAATTATTCCCTATATGAGGGGGGGCTGTCCCCTCCTCTACACTCCTTTCTTCACACTAAAGTTTTTTAGCATTTTAAAAGCGGTTTTAATTCTAAATAAACAGTCCTTGTGTTCCAGGATTCGTTTTTAAAGAATTGGGACAAAAGGTCAAAATTTAGCATACAGACTAGGCTATAGAGGGGAACAGCTCCATGGGCGCCGGCAGGGGGACAAGGGGGGGGGGGCAAGCCCCCCTGGAAATTTGGGACTATAAAGCAATTATAAGGAAACCAAAAGAAAAAAAAAAAAAAAAAAAAAAAAAAGCAGAATATGCAAAAACCATAGAAAAAATGTGTGTTGCCCCATTGTTGACTCCCTGCCAATAAAATTTGACCCTATAATGAAAGTGTAAGAGCCTAACTATTGATAAAATTCGATCAAAGAATCTTTTTTTTACGGTGATCCTAATTATGTATTTGTTTAGTAGTAATTAGTGTTGTTATTAGTACCCATGAGTGTTCGTATAATTAAAGAAAACACAAGGAAAACAACTTAATAAGGGGTAATCTCGGTAAAAATGTGCCGTCAACTTTTGCTTGCATTGCCAGAGTGCCCATGAGCTGATATTTGAGGCCACTATAATCAGAAATGTTTCCTCTGAACCGAATGCTGGGAATTTTTGTATTTTCCCCCTGAACGGATACGTTTTTTGTGTTTTATTTTATGTATTTATTTTCGAGGAGTGATTGTATTTATCTAGTTGTCCCTTTGAAAAAGATTTAATTTTTTACAGTTATGAAGTATAAAGGTGCCAAATATCTTGGTTTTTGGTATTCAAAATTAAATTTAAAATTTTTTTATTTGATTTTTTTAATCTTAGTTTTATTGCTTTACTTTGAACAAACTACTTTGATAATGAGTTAATTTTTATAAACAATTGAGTCTAAAGGCATTAAATATTTCGGTATTTGATAATTAAGTTCAGTACTGTCGATATTGCTAAAAAAATATCCGCCCAACGCTTCGGCTTTGCTCAACAGAACTGAATTTTGGGAGTTTTTATATCTTAGTTATTGCTTTATATCTTAGCTATTGTTTTGTGTAATTTTTTAATTAATTCCTTTTCAATTTTTATATACTTTTACTTTAATTGACATGCTTTTTTCATTGCCTTTATAAAAATGTTTATCTCTAAGCTTCATTAAATAAAAAAAAAGTTTTTTAAACTGAAAGAAAGGAGCAACATTAAAACTTAAAACGAACAGAAATTATTTATTAAATTATTACGAAAAATTAAATAAATTAAATTAAATTATGCTGAAGAAAAAAGGGTACTCCTGTACTAAACTCACTCTTTTATATAGTGCTAATTTTGTTAATGCTAATGAAATAAAAATAGGATAAATATACAATAGTTTAGAAACAAATTTGGGCTATATATTGCACATTATAGGTGGGGGAGGTGTTGGGGTAAAGCATAGCATATATTAAATACGTAACCTAACCTAACCTTGGTACCCTTTTCTCCCCTAACCCCAAAAAACAACAGTTTAAGTGTAGTTCCCAGAGTGAGGAACCCTTGAATACTTGTTTGTACAGCATCAGATACTGTCAAATCTTTGCTTTTGTCGAGTGGATGCCTCGGGTTTTCGTGACTGGTTTATAAAAGAGTGCGTTTAGTACAGGAATACCGAAAAAAGCTATCTCAAAATTTTGATCCGACGATTTTGGGAAAAAGGTGGCGTGGGAGGGGGCCTAGTTGCCCTAAAATTATTTTGGTCATTTTAAAAAGGGCACTAGAACCTTTCACTTCCACTGGAATGAACCCTCTCTCGTTGCTCTAGGCCTATTGGGTTGCTACGATCACCCCTAGGAAAAAAAAAACAAATAAAAACGCATCTGTGATCTTTCTTCTGGTAAAAATTACAGAATTCCACATTTTACAGATATGAGCTTGAAACCTTTACAATAGGATTCTTTGATGCGCTGAATCTGAAGGTGTGATTTTCATAAAATTCTATGACTTCGAGGGGTCTTTTCCCCTTTTTTAGAAAATCAGGCAATTTTCTCAGGCTCGTAGCTTTTGATGGGTAAAACTAAACTTAATGAAACTTATATATTTTGAATCAGCATAATAAGTAAATTCTTTTGATATATCAATTAGTATAAAAATTCAGTGTTTTAGAGTTTCGGTTACTATTGAGCGAAATTGCATAAAGACAAGTCTACAGCTGTTATAATCTACGGAAGCAATCTATCTGTAATTTTGGTTTGAGTTTGATTTTCTTTTAAGATTAAATGCATAATAATTAAATATATTATTGCTTAAACAAATTGATCCCTTTGCCAGGAATCCTTCCGGTTTAAAGTTTACTTTATTTTGTTTCATTTGCATGCAATTTAATTGCTCTTTTTATTTGAGAGTTTTTTCCTAAAAGTATTTAAAAATAAACTTATTCACGTAAACAAAATCCTGAAATATATTCTCTGTCACCCAACCACTACTGATATTTTGGCATTTGCCCCCCCCCCCCCTGGAACATTTTCTGCTTAACTTATTTTCTGGTTGTTTTTCAAATAATCCCAGGAAATCTACCTCCCTCTCCATTTAATATCTCCTCTCCACGAAAATTTTTTCCGTAGAAAGTTTTTTCCACACAAAATCCATCCTCCCAGAAAATTATCCCAGGACAATTCCATCCACGATGCGAATTCCCCCTCGAATATTCCTTGTCGGTAATTCTGCCTGAAAAACACTCCTTAGCATACTTTCGTTGAAAAAAAGGACTTGTTTTGTACTTAATTTCTGATCATTTTTCAGGTTATGGCAGAATGCCCACTGTGTGAAAAATTTTCCACGGAATCCGGCCCCCCAACAATGGAAAATTTTTCTCCTGTGAAAAAGTTCCCCTGGAGAATTTCTCCTGGTGATAATTCCCCCATGGGAAAATTGTGAAATGCAGGTCGTGCAGTGGCGATCCCCAGTAAGTCAGTTTTGACATATTGGTCTTTAAGTGCATTAAGTTATCAGGTTTCCTATCTGTTTTTTCAATTGAGATGATAACCATGTATAAGACATTGAATTTTATTAAGTCATTAAATAAGTAAAAATTCTACTGAAAGTAAGGAGTAACATTCAAACCTAAAAGGAACATAAATTATTCCGTATAAGAGGGGGGCTATCCCCTCCTCTATACCCCTCTCTTCACGCTAAAGGTTTTTAGTACTTTAAAAAAACGGCTTTAATTCTAATTAAACAGCCCTTGTGTTTCAGGAATCGTTTTTAAACAGTTGGGACAAAAGGTCGAATTTTAGCATAAAGAGTGGAGTATAAAGGGGGAACAGCTCCCCTCACATGCTGAATAATTTTTGTTCGTTTTAAGTTTTAATGTTGCTCCTTGCTTTCAGTAGATAAAAAAATGTTTTTTTTAATTTAATTTCTGATCGTTTTTCAAATAATCTCAGGAACTCCACCTTTCCCTCCTTGGAATATCTCCCCTCCACGAAAGATTTTTCCGTGGAAGGTTCTTCCCATGTAAAATCATTCCCCAGGGACATTAACCCAGGAAAATTCCATCCTCGGAGCAAATTCCCCCCTAGAAAATTTCTTGCGGACAATTTTGCCTGAAAAATACTCCTTGGCATACTTTCATTTGAAAAAAGACTTGTTTCTTATTTAATTTCTGACCAATTTTCGGCTTATGGCAGAATTCCTCCTGTGCGGAAAATTTCCCCCGGAAATCCCCCCCCCCCCCTCCAATAAAAATTATTTCTCCTGTGGAAAAATTCTCATGGAGAATTTCTCCTGATAATTCCCCCATGGGTGATTTATTCCGCAGGAAGCCTTCCCCTCCCCTTCTACGTAAAAATCCCCAAGAGAATTCCAACTCCGCTGAAAATATCCCCTGGACAATTCTCTAAAGCATCTCTACTTGTAAAATGGGGTCACCAGCAAGAAAGCAAGACAAATAAAACGAATTTTGTATAGGAATTCTGGCAAATGTCCCCCATGTAAAATTTCCCCTAAAATGTTCATCCTCAGGAACTTCCATCCCAATAAAAAATTTTTCCCGTAGAAAGTCCATCCCCAAAAACTCCCATCTTCTGAAAAACGTCTGTACTTTCCAGTGCAACTAGTATATGTAAACAATGGGCAAGTTCAATAGCTTGTGGCACTTCCTCCGGGGGCTGCGAGGGGTCATGTCATCCCCAAGGACATAGTTATTAGACCTTTCAACTATTTTGAACCTAATAGATATCTCAAAACTTTGATCGGACAACTTTGGCAGAATAAGGGCGTGAGAGAGTGCTATTTGCTTCACTTAAAATTGGCACTAGAACTTTTAATTTCCGCTCTAATGAGACCCCTCCCAATCGTGTAGGACCATTGGTTTAACACGATCACCCCTGGGGAGAGCAAAAAAAAAGAAAAAAAAAAAGAAAAAAATCACACATCCATGACCTTTCTCCTGACAAAAAATGCGCAATTCGCCATTTTTACAAACGAGAGCTTGAAAACTCTACAGTAAGGCTCTCTGATACGATGAATCTGATGGGACAATTTCTTGAAAATGAATCTGATGGGATTTTCTTGAAAACTAAGCAAATTTTCTCCGGCTCGCAGATTTTGATGGGTAACATTGAACTTAATGTACCTTATATATTTGGAATCAGCATAAAGAGGCAATTCTTTCTGTGTATCTTTTGTTATCAAAATTCTGTTTTTTAGAGTTTTGATTATTATTGGGCCGAGTCGCTCCTTACTTACAGTTCGGTACCACGAAATGCTTGATATGATATTCCGATATGCATGATATTCTCAGAGTTGGATGATTTGGTCTGACTTTGGATCACCCCTTAATTATCTAATGATGAAAATGACCCTAGTCGTGAGACGGTTTATAGTATTCATCAAACGGTTTGGCCATTAGAGTATATCAGAAAGATATACTACTACTACTACTAACAACTCACCGCAGCACCAAGCCGCCTGAGGCAAACAAAGCTACGCACGCTCCTCTTCCATACCAATCTATTCAAAGCATGCCTTTTTACGCCCGCCCATGAAGTTCCCATTTCCTTTAAATCTTTCTTTATGACTTCCTCCCACCCCAGACGAGGACGACCTGCTTTCCGTTTAGCCCCAGATGGTTGGCCGAAAAGAACAATCTTCGGCAATCTGTCATCCTTCATCCGCACAACGTTCCCTAGACACCTTAACCTTTCTTTCATTATAGCTCTAGAGAGCGGTATTGAACTACATTTTTCGTATAGCCTATTGTTTGAAATACGGTCAGTCAGCCGGATACCCAGAACAATCCTTAAGCAATTTCTCTGGAAAATATCAAGCAATCTTCATCCGCTTTTCGGAGCGCCCATGCTTCAGAGCCATATTTGACCACTTTCATCACTGTAGCTTCTAATATTCTAATCTTGGTTTGCAGACTTATCTTCCAATTCTTCCAAACTTTTTTCAACTGTGAAAAAACACCTTGAGCCTTGGCTATTCTACTTTTGACATCTTCACTGCTCCAACATCTGTACTATTAATACTACCAAGGAAAGTGAAGCTGTCCACCTGATCAATCTTTTCATTACCCAACTTCACCTTTTCATCTTCATTATTCCTAGCCTTAGTGACTTAGTCTTTTTAACATTGATTTTCAAACCTATTCTAGCACCCTGAACTCGCAAAACCTCTAAAACTTCATTCATTTTGCTCATACTTTCATCTAGGATGCTTAAATCATCAGAATAATCTAAATCCAGGAGACTTTTTCCTCCCCATTTGATTCCATGGTCTCCCATTGCCTTTCCTGTGCTCCTTAAGACAAAGTCCATCAAAATAATCCATATAAAAGGGACAGAACACAACCCTGCTTAACTCCTGATTCAATACAAACCAGCTGCTAACCTAATTCCTACCTTAACTGCAGCAGTGTTATTCTCGTACATAACACTAATCACTTTAATGTATTTGTCTGGGAACAGAATCGAACGCTTGAACATAATCTCTAAAACTGAGGACCAAAGGTGTTTGAAAACTCAGGCACTTCTCAATTATTAACCTAAGAGTGAAAATTAGGTCGACACATCCTCTACCTTTTCTGAAACCACACTGTTCTTCTCTTAAAACTTTGTCTACGGCATCTCTCAGTCTAAAAAGTATCATATTACTAAGTAATTTACTACCTACAGAGACCAGACTAATCCCTCGATAATTACACGCTCACTTTTATCACCTTTCTTATAAAGTGGCTTAATTAAGGTTTACCTAAAATCATTAGGTACTTCCCCTTCTCAAAAATCATATTCATAATCTTCAGTAACTTATTTCTAACCTCAGAGCCACCATATTTAAGAAACTCATTTACCACCTGGAGCCTTATTATTTTTTAGTCCTTTTTAGTACTGTCGCTAATTCCTCATCACAAAAAAAAAAATCTTCCTTCAAATCCAAGGTATCACAATCTTTTTCATTTTCCTCTATATCTCTTCCTTCAACTCTATCTCGGTTAAGCAAATTCTCAATATGTTCGGCCCATCTTTCTTTAGTTTGTTCCTTATCGCTAATTGCGGCCCCATTCCTATCTTTAACTAGGCGAAGTCCGCATTGACTACTCCCTCTCAATTTGTTAACATGCCAGTAAATATTTTACTAATATGCCGTCTAGCTGCATCTTCCAGATCCTCGGCAATTTTATCCATGACCTCTACTTAACACCTCCTTAGTTCATATTTTAATGCTTTCTCCACTTTCTTTACATTCCTTTTGTTTTCATATGATCTATCACCAAGGTAATTCTTGTACAAGTCCTTTCTCCTTTCTATCAAACATAAAGCTTTTTCAGTAATATTATTAGCTGCAGTTCTAGCTTTCTTCTCTAAGACACCTTCAGCAACTTCACAAATTATTTTTCTAAATTTATTCCAACCATCTTCCACATTGTCAAATTTTAAACTCTTAGGTTTAGTATTCAGCTGTTCCTGGAAAGTTTCTCTCAAATTCTTATCCTGGAGTCTACCAACATCATAACTTATCGGGAGGTAGTTACCCTTCCGATATTTCAGCTTTAAATTAACCCTTGACACTACAAGATGGTGATCTTTACTCTTAACATCAATAACGGCACTCCTATATACCCTAGTATCTTGTATTGATCCTGCCAGTTTTCGGTTTACAATAACATAATCAGTAAGGTTTGCTGTCTTACCATCACCTGAATACCATGCTAATTTATTAGCCATTTTATGACCAAACACCGTATTGGTTATAACTAGATTGTTATACCTACAAAATTGCAAAAGTCTGTATCCATTACTGTTTTCTTTTCCTACACCAAATTTAACTAGGCTAGGGTACCATCTATCCCTATTTCTACCAACCTGGGCCTTAAAATCTCCCAGTAAAAACATCATATTTCTACCTGGGACCCTGTCTATTTGCTCCTGTAACTGTAAGTAAAATTCATCTGAGTCACTAGTATCTCCGTCAGTCGGTCTACAGGGGCTTATACTACTATAACTGATACTCTGAACTTTTTAGTCATAAAATGAGCAATTAGTATTCTATTATTAATACCTTCCCAGTACAAACAAGATTTAGTAGCTTCCTTATTCATCATGAGCCCTACTCCCTGTCTATGTACGCCATCCTTCCTACCTGAGTAAACAAATTCTATATCACCTAATTTCATACTTCCTACCCCTGGGATAAGATTTTCTGAAACTCCTAATAAATCCAGTTCGAATCGTCTGAATTCGTCAGTCAAAATGTCGATACGATAGTCACTTTTTTAACATCGTAACATTCCAAGTTTCAATTTTCATGTTCTTTAAATGATTAAAATTATTTTCGCCTCAGGAAAAGCAATCATCCCGGATACCAGTGCATGACGGGGATCACATATCTTCTCAAGTCTACACCGAAGTGCTTAAGCCGGTTTTAAAAACCGGACAAAAGAAGTCCCTGGGACCTCCATGAATGGGGGCTTTGTGCAGTCCTGAGCCCATCTTGGTCACAACATGGATTTTAGCACTTGGCAATGCTAGTATCACTTGAGAGTTCGTCGTGTAAACACCTTGTTTTTGGATACTAATCTTTTAAATAAAGTAAGATTTCAACCTGTGTGTTTCCCTACAGACATTTATAATCGGCTTATTTATTCTCTGGCTATTGACATTTTTTTACTGAACATAAATTCCCTTGAGATTTAGTGACTTAATAAGTACAGAGACTCAGACAGAAACATTTATTAATTACCCTAGAGGATTGTATTCTTTATGGATAGCAGCGGTATGGCCGAAATGAATTCTGGATCTAGCTGCGTTGCCAGAGCTTGATTGTTGCGCTGTGGAAAGTGCGCCCGAATTTTTTAGAGCAGTGTTGCCACCTACTGTACTGACTGAATATAAGCCAAAATTCTAAAGTAGTTTCCGGAACAGAATATTGATTGATAACATATACTAGACAACAAGCAGAAGAGGGGAGGGTTCCTTGCCGCAAGCGCCGTATGTACCTGCCGGTATTTAGTTACCCTTAAATTGCGGGGAATTGGTGAGCGGGTCCCGACACTTCCCTTGTTCCTAGTATTGTGTGGACGGAGGCATTTGAAGTCTTAGAGGCGTTTGTCTGTGCAAAAAAAGCAGAATTCGTCAGTCGTGCGCGCAACATCCCATGCTGCTGTGCATAGAGCTTGTTACGTCATGATGTTTGAACAGAGTGAGAATTTGCATTATTCGCCCGTGTTGAATTTCGTTCAGCGAAACAAGGAAGAGGGAATAGATGATGAGACTATCAAAAGATTTGGAGCGGAGTTTTTTGATTGCGAAGTGATTGTGATCGCAAAGAGAAATGGCTGGGCTTGAAGCTGGATCCTGATGCGCCATTTCAGAAGCGAACCGGAACGAAGGCTCCATCTAGTCACCTTGGTGATATCTTGGAAATGCTGAGAAAAGGTGATTCAGATTGTTTTACAATTCCGACTTTCGTCATTCGAAGCCCTTCGGAAGTGCCAGTTATCCCGGCTTCGGCTTACTCGGCTTTGCTCTCGAAAGTCAATGAACTGAACTTGCATCTAAAAACTATATCCAATCAGTTCGAGTCTTATTCAGCCAATTTTCCACCGCTACCCCAGCCTGGGGATGCTGCTTCTTCACTATCGAGTAGCCATGCTACAGTGATTGTTTCAAACCTTCCGCAAACAGTTTGCAACCCAAAAAGTCGAAAGGAATTCTTAGACCAATTGTCAGGTCACGAGTCAGTTTCCAGTGTCCGCCCACGAGGTGACAAGTTGTATGTCAACATTGAGAAATCTGTTATTTCGGATTTCTGCAATTCGATTAGTGCAGCCGCATCGGGTGCTACCACTAAAAACTGTGCTTAAGCGTCACCTTGGGATTGCTAGAGGTATCCCTGAGGATTTTGACATTGCTGGACTAAATTCGTACCCTGGTGTGACTGAAGCCACTCGTTTCGGCTCTTCACAAACAATTAAGCTAGAGTTTTCGGATACATTCGCAAAAGGCAATGCCATCAAGAACGGCCTGAAAATAGGTTACGAAATATTCCGTGTGTACGATTTCATCAGTTGTACCCCGTTGCTGCTTCAAATGCCGATCCCCAGATCACATGATGAAGGATTGCACCAGTCCTGTTGATAAATGTGCTCGTTGTGCCGGTAATCATACTGCCACTAAGGAAACGCCTTGCCAAAATAGCCCAAAATGTGCGAACTGCAACGGTGATCATACATCCTTTAGTTTGAAATGTCCAGTGCTCAAGTCTCGCGTTTCGAGTAGTGCCCGAAAATGATGCAGTCCCTTTCAGCTGTCTCGTACAACATAAATGGTACCAGAAGAAAAGAGCATGTTATTGACGAACTTGCATGTAACTATGACATTGTCTGTTTGCAAGAACACTTATTATCGTCGGCTAATACAAACCTGCTAAAACGTAGTGCTAATCACGTCGTTTTCGTATCGGCGGCACGAACTACTTTCGGACGGCCGTCGGGTGGGCTTGCATGTATACTGAACCGAAATAGTGTTGCTTGCTACTCGCCTGTGCTTTTTCACAGTGATCCTAACATTTTGGCTGTGCGGATTAACGATTTAGTGATCGTAAATGTTTACTTGCCTTGTGACAGAAAATCGGTTCAGTCTCTTAACAGATTCGCTAAGACTTGCAGTGTATTACAGAAACTTTTGGAATCCGTCTCAAATCAAGGTTATCGTTTTTTTTGATCGCTGGAGACTTTAACGCTGACCTGCTGTCATCGAATATTCGCTCGGATTTGATATTTGATTCGCTGCCGCAGTTTAAGCTGGTTGAAAAAACTTGTATATATTCTTATCTTCATCATTCCGGTAGTCAAAGTAATATTGATCATGTTGTTTGTTCTCCGGGCCTACCCGTTTCTACTGTAACTGTTCATGAAGATCATTGCGATTTAGATCACCTACCGATTTCGTTTGTTTTTTTCAAATACCGATTTGTACTAATCGTAATGCTTTACAAGCAGGACGAAGATGGGTTTTCCGTCGAAATTGGAATAAGATAAAATTTATCGCTGTATATTTCTACGCTAGCTATGCTACTTGCTACAATTCAAGTTCCTTTCCACCTTCTACAGCTTAGTTGTAAGTCTTCAAATGATAAAAATACTCTAAATGATTATTATCTAAAATTAGTATCTTGCCTTAAAACAGCTGAATTGACCGCTGTACCACGGGAGCGAGTCAGGCGAAACACGCGTAAACCGGAGTGGTCGTGGGATCCTGAATTGAAATCGATTAAAAAATAAAGCAAAGTTTTGGTTGCGGATTTGGGTTTCTTGTGGTCGTCCGTCTGAAGGGGTTATTCATCAAATAAAGCAAAGGACAAAATTAGAATATAAAAATTACCTGCGCTCGACTAAATCAAAAATATCGAATTTCCCGTTAAGTAAATCTGATTGGCAAAAGGTAATTAATTCTGAAAAACTTGATGATTCTTTTGCTACAAGCCCGATTAGTGCCGGTGCATGGCATAGTTATTACAGTAAAGTTTTTAGTTCAGTGAATTATCATGTCCATTCGGTTTTTTCGAAACTTCTCACTGCCGCACTTCCCGTATCGCTGAGCCAAACTCAGATTTTGTCTGTCGAGCTCTCTGTGGTTCAGCAGGCAGTAAAAAGGTTGAAATCAAATTCCCTCGATTGCGATGGCATTTCTGCCAACCATTTAAAAGTTGATTGCCCACTTCTTTTTCAAACACCTGCAGTTGCTTTTCCAAATGTGCTTGTGTGCGTCTGCGGTACCGGATAGCTTCCTATGTGGGTCTGTAACATCAATTCTTAAAAGAGGGAAACCTCCTAGCGATTGCTCGTCGTATCGGCCAATAACTGTGTCATGCAATCTCAGTAAAAGTTTTGAATATGTTCTTCTTCCGTCCATATCGAGTGCACATTTTGGCGAAAATCAGCTTGGATTTTCGTCTGGGGTAGGGTGCCAGCAAGCCCATCGAGTTCTAATTAATCTTCTTATCGATGCGACTAAAAAGGGATATGAACTCCATCTTTGCGCCTTGGACCTTTCCAAGGCTTTTGACAGCGTCGTCCACTCACAAGCTCTGTTTTCCCTTTTTAGTCACGGCATTAATCTTTCTCTGGTTTCTCTCCTTCGTTATTGGTATGCCAATTCTTTTTTCTACGAATAAAAGCTGAAGGGGTTATTTCCGATTCTAAAATTCCGGTTCGGTGTGGTGTCAGACAAGGTGCTGTCCTTTCCCCTTCTATCTTTAAACTTTGCATTTCTTCTGTTTTATCTTCTATCCCAACCACTTGTATTTTTCAGGCGATTAATCTTTCTTACATAGCGTATGCTGATGATATACTTCTAATTAGTAGGACTAGAAAAGGTCTTTCTGTTTTCCGTATCTACAGTTGCAACAAACCTTAGTAAGATTGGTCTATCACTGAATTTCTCTAAATGTGAATATCTTTCGTTTAATAGTAATGGTAAACTCGCCTTTAGATTGCGCTTCTTTTTCTGTCCCATGTGTCTCTTCTTTTCGGTGGTTGGGTATAAACATTGCTAAAAATCTTAAATCTCTCCGAGAACAAGCCGTGGCGAATTGTAAGAAAAAGATCCAAGTTTCTTACTCCAAAATTGTTGCCAATCGGGGGAAATACAGTAGGAAGACCCTTGCTAAATTGTATTCTGTTTTTACTGATCATTCAATTTTGTTCCTTTCTGGTGTTTATCCCATTCTTGGGCGAAAAAAAATACCCGGTCATTACGTTCTTATTATTTTCGGTTCTCGCGTTTTCTACTGTATTTGCCTCCGTGGTACCGGAACCGTAACCTTGTCTCAGTTTTTGGGCTTCCAGATATAACTGAAAAGCTAGTTGAGCTTGCTGACAAACTCCCCCAGACAGTGAAGGCTCTCCCAGCTCATCATGGGTTTGTACGCCTCCTTCATTGATTTAGTGTCTTTACTGTGTATTTAGTCGATTTGTATGTATTTTGTGTCTTACTTTTTTGTGTTTTACTTTTTTTTTTGTGTTTACTTTTTTGTATTTTGTGTCTTACTTTGTATGTGATTTAGTGTCTTTACTGTGTATTTAGTCGATTTGTATGTATTTTTTCTTTTCTTTTATTTATACTCCGCTTTTGTTACCTTAGCGGGTTTAAAAATAAATTATTATTATTATTATTATTAATGCTATTCTATCAACAAGAGTCGAAATCCTGCACAGACAATCTCAAGCCTATTACCTCCGACTCATTATATATTCATGCCTACAAATATTATGCTACTATGGTGTGATGCAGCCCACAATAGATAAATTAGCTAGGAAGTGGTTTTTCAGCCCGAAAACGCCCGTCAAAACATACCAAACCCAGAAGAATTATCCATTAGTCAGAATCCTGTGCGAATGCTGTGTCGTTTACTAGGCTATAATTTTCTCGAGGGGCGCCACTCCTCAAGTAGGAATAGAGTTGACCGCAAGGTCCCCAGTCTTGCAGGTACCCCCGAAAGGGTTGAGGCAGCCCTTTGCAGAGGCTGTTGTCCATAGACCTGGATATTACGCCCTACCGCAGTTTTCCTCCTATAGAGGATCCTCCCGCAATGGTGTTCTGCATCACCATGCAATTTAACCCATTACTGGGAGAAGGTTTGTAACTCCTGGGACTTGTGGACAAACCAGAGGCACCTTTTGAGTGTACATTTGAGGGGCCTTCTTCCTCCTCCGCCTGTATTTATGACCCCTGGAGATGGTGCCCCAGTTTCTATTATGGACCCTCAGGGACAGGGTCCCCCTCTTGGTCATGCACTATCAAAAGCGCGTATCAGAAAAATCTCAGAAGCGGCTGAGATTATTAATTTAAAACTTCCAGGGTGGGCTAAATAGTGATCTGAGGGCAACCAATCCCCCTCACACAAAACCTCACCTAGCAAGCAATCATGCCAATAAAAAGAAATGAGCTTACTGAGTCATAAATAAAGAGACCTGACTGATGTCTCTGGTATATACTCGTTTTCTTACTCCTTTTTTATGCATATGTAACACTTTAAACATTCTCCCAAGATGGTTCTTTCCAGTATATTACCTATAGCTATATATAACTGTTGAATCAAACTCTTAGTTCAAAAACCGTTCCAAACCTAAACTTCAAAGGGAACGAAATTAATACAATAATTATATTGAATACAATCAAAGTAAGGAGTAGCATTAAAACTTGAAACTAATAGAAATTATTCCGTATGTGAGGGGATTGTACCCTCCTCTATACCCTGCCCTTTATGGTAAAGTTCGACCTTTAATCACGATTCTATAACAGCTATTAATGATTGCTTAATTAGAATTAGAACCTTTTTTAAAAGTATACTTAAAAAACTTTAGTGAGAAGAGAGGGGTATTGAAGAGGGAGCAGTCACCCGTATATACGGGTTAATTTCTATTCGATTTAAGTTTTAATGTTGCTCCATACTTTTAGTAGAAAAATACTTGTTTTTTATTTTATTTAGTCTATGTAAGATCCAGCCTAAACCTTCAAATTTCACATCCAGCTCTTCCTAGAATATTCCTGTCAAATCCTCATTCAGAAGTCTGTTAATGTCATTACTTAGTAGATAAGTATCATTCCCAAAGTTTCAGCTCTAAAACAACTTTCGATACTGCTAGATACTGATTCTGATATTGAACACCAATAACACCACTCTTACATACTACAGAGTCCTGTAGCGACGCTGGAAAATTTTCGATTTACAATAAAATATTCTATAAATTTAGCCGTCTTGCGATCATGCGGATACCCTTATCACTTACGATCCAACTTGTGACCAAATACCGTTTGGCTGTTCCTAGTTTGTTGTGACTAGGGAATTGTAGTAGTCTATTTACCTTTGCTATTTTTTCTTCTTTAAACACAAACAAGCTTAAGCTAGAACGCCATCAATCCTTAGGTGTGTCAGCCTAGACATTAAAGTCTGTAATAAAAGTGTCATCTATATTATCAAATATGGAAAGCACCTTGTTCCGAGTAAAAACAATATTGGTCCAGCAACTGTTTGTGAGATACCTCTGAGTCACAACAGTCTCAGTCAACAAGCTCTGCAGGAACATATACCAATATAACTGTACCTTACATTTTTTTAGTCATGACTAGCTGTACCTTACAGTGTTTTACTCTATTGCTGGGGTCTCCAAACATTTCTGCCGGAGGGCCGCATTAACTGTAAAACAGTGGTATTGGGGCCGACTACACACTAGAGGACCAAATGAGAAAGGATCAAAATATAGATGTTGTTTTGAATTATATATTATATATTATTAGATTAATAATATTAGTATTATTTAATAAGACATTAATAGACTGCACATGAACACCTGTATTAGTGGGAATGGGGAAACTGTTTCATGCATGGCAAAATAGTAGATATTTCTGGCCATAGATCTGATGTCCTTAACATAAATAGTACCTGAAATTATCATCAGACAAGTTAGTTCGCAAATTGTTCTTTACTTATTTGCCTCAAAATGTCTGTTCGCACAAGTATGTTGTTCCCAAGATTGAAAGGTACCGCGATGCAAAAGCTTTGACATTAGGAAAGTCTTCTTTGGGCAAAACAGGTACAAAAAAACTCAAAAGTACTTCTTTTCAACTTATCTCTGAGGAGGTCATGTGCTGCAACTGAATGACCTCTAGCTGCAGTTCATCTAAGCAACTGGCCACATTTGCTTCAAATGAATTTTGAGTTAGCCTCACTTTCTCTGCCTTTGAATTCACGTCAGAAAGCTGCTCCTGAAACTAAATCTGGAAGTCTTTGATGATCTCGCATCCAAATGATGTGGGAAACTCAGCTGTTGCTTCAGCTATTAAGACCATGCACTGCTTTTACTGCGTCAAGTTGTTCGCTTGTACCTGTTCCAGAAACAAGATTAGTTTAGATCTGAAGACATTTAGGTGAGTGTATAGATCAGAAACTTGTTCTTTCTCTCCTTGCAGTTTTAGGTATAGAAGTTTTAAATGACCAGTAATGTTCTGCAGCAAAGGCTGATTTCCGTACCCGCTCTTCATAAGACAGTAATGAATGTGACTTGCCTTTACTTTCTACGAAGTCCGGTATTCTCTTTCTTAATTCAAATATGCTACTCAGAACTCTCTCACAACTTAGCCATCTTACTGCTAAGTAATATGGCAAATCTTGCGATTGTTTGTCTTTATCTTTCAACAGCTCTCTGAACTGTCTACGGTTGAGCCCCTGTGAATGAACTCCTATTAAATTTACCATCTTCATCGTAGGGTTCATTACACTTCTAATGTCTATATATTTAGCAAATAAAGCTTTCTGGTGAATAATACAGTGCAGGAACATTGTTTGTGGAATGTGTTTTCTCATTACACATCTGCTTCACTTGTCCAAGCCTTTTTTTTATGCCACTCATGTTATGTCCTCCATCAACGGTCAAGCAACTGAAATTAGTCCAGTACAAGTTATAATCAGCAAATGTTGTTTTTTTTCAATTCATTGAATATATTCTCTCCAATAGCTGTGCCATACATGCTATGCGGGAAGCCAACTCTTCCATTATATGCACTATATAGGTTCATTGACTTAAAAGTCCATGAAATGATATAATGCCATCTTTTTCTGAAGATTAAAAGGTCTCCCGGGGCCGGATGAGAGGATTTTGCGGGCCGCATCTGGCTCGCGAGCCATAGTTCTGAGAGCTTAAGCCCTCTATTGTCTTAAAGCCCATCCATCTAAAAGGACAAGCCTCGTTAAGGCTTCAACAGTGTGACTTAGACTGCATACTCAATAACGATTACATACAATTATGACAAGCTCTTTAATTCCAAGAATACGACTTACAAAAAGATCAGATGGGGTATGGCCGGGGATTATTGTTTTCCGAAAATTTGAAATCTATAAAAACTGTGTAAAGGCTGAACAAGTTTCCTAGAAATTGAGTGAAAACATGGCTTTTCATCATTCTTGCTTCCAAAATACTCAGAAAACTTTTTCATTTGCTGCCTCTCTTTAAAGCGTTGAAAAAGTGTCTCTGTTTCATAGGAATTTGGCTGTTGACAAGAAAGATTTTCAGAAGACTTAACCAAGAAATGGAAAGAGTTTTTTTTTTCTAATTTAGTTTTTTTTCCTTCTACAGATTAACAGCTCGACCATCCTCGTGGACGCTTAAAAACGAGGTCTATCTTGGATTTTAGTTTATTATTTGCTTCATTATGTAAAGCCTTCATTGCTTGTTTGATTTTCATTACTAAGTTTTATTATCATTTTTTTTTTAACATTAAAAACTTGTTCATTCTAGTAAAAAAAAAATAGACATATTTATTAAATAAGAAAAGAAATACTTACCCACTTTTACCCTCATTGGTCTCCATGACTGTTCCTCCCTCTGTAACAGACGTTACCGAATACAAGGATGTGGACTCGCAGACACTAATGGATCCTTGAAAACGAAAAGAAACTTTGTAAACCAAAATAAAAGTAAATATGATTAAGCAACGAAAATACAGGGTCTCTTGAACGTCTTGGTGCCCAGGTAACATACAATAAACAATTGGTTATAATGTTCTTAGGTTGCCATTCTTACTAACAAGTCGTCACGATGTTAAGTAACATAATACGGATTTATCCATGAACACCCCTCCTCCATATCGTACTGCTTATGATTTTTACATTGGTGATCTTCCAAAAAATCTAAAAAAATCTTAGGCCTTTTATGTAGAGTCTCATCCCAGCTTGATCTCGTGCACCCAGTTCTTCTTCTTTCTTCTTTTGAAAAACAGTACCTGGAATCTATAAAAAAAACTTATTTCCGCTTCTAGAGGTTTTCTTCTAAATACACATTATCATAGAATTCCAAGGATATTTCCAGAGACACCAATAAATTTAATAGAAGCCTCATACGTTAAAAAGCAAAATAATGTAATAATAGACAAGCCACCTGGGAAAGGAGATCACCTTTTGTTAGTAGAGTATCACAGGCTACGATGCCATCTGGGTATTTTCTAAGTTTTTGAGATTTATTAATAAGATAATAAGAACATTTATTCCCTAGCATAATGAGCAAAATAGTGGTGCAGCTAGAGAGGTGTAAGGGCAGGCAGCTGTCCCCGGGCGTAGCATCTGAGGAGGGGGGTATACCGAGTTTGTTTTACTTATATTGTGGTAGTGATGGTTAGGAGGGGGGCAAAAATCTGACACTGTCCTTGGGCAATGAAAACCTCGGTATGAAAGCCTCTGGAGCAATTTATTCCATATAATTACACAATATTCAAAACAGACTTGAAAGTAATAATAACAGATAATATGAATAATATTAATAATACAGACATACAATATAGTCTTGACAATGTAGAGATACAATCTTTTTGTTGATTGTCATTTATTTAATGTTACAGAAGTAAATGGAAATCTGACACTACTTCTAGCTGAGCGAAGACGTTTTACTGAGACCTGTAATCGCTCAGTGATAAAAGAATACCAATTGAATTGTGTTTTCTTTTCTGTTCAAAATTAGCAGGCGTTATTATGCCTTATCCGAAAATGAGTTATTGTCCTCCTAGGACTCATTTGGTACGTTTTATAATTTGGGCACACAAAGTAGGCGGAGAGACTGACTTGTATACATTTTTTTTAATGAGATTTTCTCCATTAAAGCTACGCTTTAAGGCATTTAAAAAACCATTGAGATAGGTTAGGTTAGGATATTCTCTTCCGTACACATCCCGCAGTGAATAATTTGTGACTTGGTACACAATTTTAGACTAATTAGACTAGTTTTAGGAATGACTAATTAATACCATGCGAGAAGGATTAGAAACTTTTGAAATTAGATTCGTGGTGTCCTTTTTCTTCCCTTAATAGAAGCATGCCATAGAAGAACATTAAATTCTGTTTCGGCGAGGACAGTTGTTCGAGTCCTGGCGTTGCTGGTTATATTTTTGTTTTGGAATGGGGATCAATAGTGTCAACCTTTAAGTTCAGCCAGAGTCAACCAGTTCTAAATGGCAACCAGGAAAACTCTAGGGAAGGTGAACAGAAAAGGTGACCAAAGCATAGAATGGCTGACCCCTAGCCCCAATTGCAGTTCCTGGCAGAAAGGCTATGCCGATCAGTACCGCCGGTTTGGACTTTCGAGCCCAGTGCTGCATATTTTGTTTTTCTTTTTGCCGTTGCAATTCAAATGAAATGGAAAGCAGCATTTTTTTGTGCAATTAAATGTTGGCTATGGTGACTCGTTTCAGAAATTCACTGACACTTTTTTTTGGTATCCTTGATACATGCTGTAACAGACTAAAATTAATTTTTATGACCCACATTGAAACAGGCCAATATTTCAAAACTTGAAAGGTCGCTATCAAACAGTTCGTGGTAACGAACTGTAAGTAAGGAGCGACCCGGCTCAATGGTAACCGAAACTCTAGAAAACGGGTTTTTGATACCAATAGATACATCAAAAGAATCAGATTTCAATGCTGATTTCAAAATATATAATTTTCATCAAGTTTAGTGCTACCCATCAAAAGTTACGCGCCTGAGAAAATTTGGCTGATTTTAGAAAAAAGGGGGAAAGACCCCCTAAAAGTTATAGAACCTTAATGAAAATCACACCATCATATTCAGCGTATCAGAGAACCCTACTGTAGAGGTTTCAAGCTCCTATCTACAAAAATGTGGAATTTTGCATTTTTTGCCAGAAGAAAGATCACGGATGCGTGTTTATTTGTTTTTTTTTTTTTCCCAGGGGTTATCGTATCGACCCAGTGGTCCTAGAATATCGTGGGAGGGCTCATTAGAACGGAAATTAAAAGTTCTAGTGCCCTTTTTAAGTGACCAAAAAAATGGAGGGCAACTAGGCCCCCTCCCACGCTTATTTTTTTCCAAAGTCACCCGATCAAAATTTTGAGATAGCCATTTTGTTCAGCATGGCCGAAAATATGATAAATATGTCTTTTAGGATGACTTAATCCCCCGAAGTCCACAGGGGGAGGGCTAAAAGTTATGAACTTTACCCAATGTTAACATATAGTATTGGTTATTGGGAAGTATACAGAAGTTTTCAGGAGGGTTTTTTTCTGGTAGTGGGGGGTGGGTCGGGGATTATGTTGGAGGATCTTTCCATGAAGGAAGTTTCATGGGGGAAGGGAAATTGCCATGAAGGGGGTGCCGGACTTGCCAGCATTATTTATTGGTTATTGGGAAGTATACAGACATTTTCAGGAAGGATTTTTTTCTGGAGGGGGGGGGGGCTAGAGGAGGGGGTTACTCTGGAGAGTCTTTCCGTGGAGGACGTTTCTTGGGGGAAAGGGAACATTTCTATGAAGGGGGCGCCGGATTTCCAAGCATTATTTAAAAAACGATCAGAAATTAAATATAAAAAAAAACAAGTTTTTTCAACTGAAAGTAAGAAGCAACATCAGAACTTAAAATGAACAGAAATTATAACATATGTGAGGGGGTTCTCCCCCAGGTCAATGCCTCGCTCTTTACGCTACAGTTTTTTTTTAGTGCTTTCAAAAGAGCTATCTATTCTAATTAAAACGGCCTTTGTGATTCAGGGGTTTGTGAATCAAATTTTTTTTCAACTTTTAACGTAAAGAGCGTGGTATTGACTAAGGGGAGAACCCCCTTATATACGTAATAGCATATACGTAATAAAAAAGAAAAACGATAAACAAACCAAGCGATACGGCTCAATAGTAATCGAACCTTTTAAAAACGGAATTTTGATGTCAATAAATGTATCAAAAGAATGTGTTTATAATGCTGATTCTAAAATATATAAATTTTTTTAAGTTTAGTTACTCATCAAAGGCTACGAGCCTGAGAAAATTTACCCGATTTTTTAAAGAGGGGGGAAACATCCCCTACAAGTGAAAGAACTTTAACGAAAATCACACGTCGATTCAGTATCAGAAAACCCTATTACATAGGTTTCAAGCTCATATCTGCAAAAATCTGCAACTTTGTATTTTTTGCCAGAAGAAAAAATATACGAATATAGAAGTTAGTTACGTAAGTTAATTTGTAAATTACGTCATAACCAAAATTTAGAGACACCCATTTAGCAAAAGAAAAGTAAAATTTTTATGCAAATTTTGTTTACTTATTCAATGACGGTGAGCCAAAATAAAAGCTGCATTAACTAAAAAACGATCAGAAATTAAATAAAAAAAAAACAAGTTTTTTAAACTGAAAGTAAGGAGCGACATTAAAACTTAAAACGAACAGAAATTATTCCGTATATGAAAGGGGCTGTCCCCTCCTCAACGCCTCGCTCTTTACGCTAAAGTTTGACTCTGTCTCACAACTTTATTTTTTAAAACAATCAAAAACTTTAGCCTAAAGAGCGAGGCGTTGAGGAGGGGACAGCCCCTTTCATATACGGAATAATTTCTGTTCGTTTTAAGTTTTAATGTCGCTCCTTACTTTCAGTTTAAAAAACTTGTTTTTTTTTTTAATTGAGTACAAGGGCCAAAACTAGCAGAATCTGACCCAACAGCGATTCTACCTAGCAGCACTATCTACTAGCGCCAGTGACTATCTATATTTCATTCCTTCACAATTATAAGACGCCAAATCACGACAACGGATAGCAAAATGTACTAAGTTCAACAAAACATACCAACGGTGGTAAACCTAAAGCATATTTTGACCTTGCACGGATTTCGTACTACCACCGCTTTTTTTTATATATAATCAGTCCTAAATAATTAAATACTTGAAATAATGAAAGAGTGGGCTTGATATTCTTTCCACGATATGTGGAATGACCTGAGGATCGTAATTCCACTTTGATGCTTTGAGACAAGTAGAAGTTACATGCTTTTGTCACTGTTCATAAACTGTGCATCTGTTTTTCGGTAAAAAAGAAAACAATAATTAATGACTGGCATATCATAAACAAGTACCATCGATTAAGGGCAGTCAAAAGGTCATGAGAGTAGAATATGACAGTCGAAGAGTTATTTCTGAACTTTTAGACCTACGTTTAACTCAATTTCTGTACTTCCAAAATAAGGTCAATTCAGGTTTGTCCGTTAGAAGGGTCTTAGAAACATGTTTTAGACCCTATCATGTTACCCTGATAGTTTTCCAAGCGAAATTAAACTGGATACACTTGATCTTTCTCTTAATGAAAGTGGTATCAGAGGTGGATAAATCCACATTTAACCCTAATTTTCGGTGCTCGGTACCCTCTCCAGCTCTGCTTCTGATTATTGATCCATGTAAACGCATCCAGCTGTTACAATAAGAGGTTTTCATTGTTTCCAGTTGATACTGGGAAATTTCAAGATTTAAATTCCATGAAAAAGATCATGATGACCGTTAATAAATACAGGGAGGGTATGCTTTTAGTTGAAAATTTCTAAAATTAGTCAATATTTGATTCCATGATTACCAGTCCAAGTTAAGGTGAAATATGAAAATAATTATAAATGCGAATATAAAAGTGTTTGTGGTGCTAGTCTGTTAAAACGAAAGACACCCAAGAAATGAAGCTAGGTTAATCCTAATAAGATACACCAAAACATGATGATAAAATAACACTTTAGAACGAAATTGTGGAAACTACGACAAAGAATTATGGAAAGCAGGCCACACAAAACACATTTTTTTTTAATACCTAGCCTAACCCAACTTAACCTAACCTCTGACCACCTCTAAATATTAAATATTTAATTAAAATATACAAATCATAACAGATTCCAGAGAGGCAAACCGGTTTTTGTAAGATCTTACACAACGTAATTCATGGGTCAGTTTGGTCATAAGTACCGTGATTGAATTCAAAATTATAGTATAGGTTTACTTTTAAAGCTATCTGTTTTTTTTACTTGACAATCACCCTTACTCGGCAAATCTAAATGTGTGGTCCATGTTAGTAACAACAAATAACGTTTTTCCGTAATAAGGGGTCTACATTATTTTTAGCTATGAGGTTTTTAAACATTCACTTTAAGGATGAGTTTTCCACTCAACGTCTACCTAGCAATGGCGTCTAGACAAGCAGACATTGACATGAACAACATTTTAGAATCACTGGCCGCCTTAAAAGAGTAGTTTGAGTCTTAAATGCCATATCGTGTGAATACGAAATCAATATGCTAGTGCAATGCATACAAATCAAAATTCATACGTGCTCTGATTTCACATAATGTATTTACTGATTGTAAACCAATAATTTTGGTCTTCTCTCCAAAAGGAAACCCTATAAAACTCCGAGAATAAACCAAATTTTTTGTTTTTAAATATTAGCTTATATCATTTTACTTTATCATCACTCATCACTTTATTTTATATTCACCTTCCCCTCTAATGTGTAAATATATATCCCAAATTATATACACTCAATGAATTTTCCATATACAGCACATAATTCATTCTACATTTAACTCACAAAAAAACACAGGGCCATGGCCGCAAAAAGCAAAGAGTGAAAAAGAGAATATCGTACAAAAAAATTAAGAGTCAATTTAAACAGTTGAACAAAGCGATTAAAAAAAGAAAAACCATCATCTAAAAACGTTATTACAAACAAAATAATCATATACACCCTCAAGGTGGGGCCATACCCACATGAATATGCCACCCCAAATTCCTAATACTAATAAAACACCCACTCCCTATTAATTTTTCTATCCAAGGCTCTTCATCCTCATACAAACCAAAAATTTTCTTTCTCCAATTCCATATCCCTTCAGACTTCCCCAGAAAATGCAACAAACTTTATCCACACATTGGAAACAGTATTATTTGGGGTATATATTTATAAATTAGGGAAACCGCAAGTGATGCGCTTTTAGGAATGATTTCTGTACGGTAAGTGTTTAAGAATTTTTTGAAGTATTTTTCAAGATTTTGTAACATTTTCTTTTGGAGAGGGTAACCACTAAATAAGAACTGAATTTTTCAACTTCATCTCAAATGTTTGGTCAAAAACTGGTTTTCTTTGTCACTTAGTTTTGAATAAAAAAAATAGTACAGCTAACTTTTCACCCTATATAGAACCAAATAAATATTTCTTTTTGTTTAAAAAGGATTTTACACATAAGTATTTTGTGGCTATTTCTTTTACGCTTAAATAGTCCAGTAAAAGTACGGAGAAAAGTGGGTCGACCCGGACAAAATTGCAACAAAAGGTTTTTTTACACCAAAATGTTCAGAAAAAATCGCTGAACAAAAATCGCCCGCCGGGAAAACCTTCTGAGGCTGCTTAAAGGGGGTTGAAGGGGGCGAAAAATTAGGTATTTACATTTTTGACATTTATGAAGCTTTGTTACGCTAAAATGTTCAACAAAAAATCCCTGAACAACATATCCAAAATCCGCTAAAATTGCCCACCGGGAAAACCCTCTGGGGCTGCTTAAAAAGGGGTGGAAGGGGGCGAAAAAATAGATTTTTTTCATTTTTGACATTTGGGAAGCTTTGTTTACACTAAAATGTTCACAAAAAAATCGCAGAACAACATATCCAAAAATCCGCTAAAATTGCCTACCGGGAAAAACCTTCTGGGGCTGCTTAAAGGGGGTGAAAGGGGGTGAAAAATCCCTTTTTGAAATTTTTGTTATTTCGGTACGTTCGGAGACTCGATTCTGGTATAAATCAACTCGCTGAAACCGAAAATAATGTTACTTTTATTGTAAAACGTCTGTAACTTATATTAAACTATAAATAAGATTTTAATAACTCCATCGCAAAAATAAAGGAAATAGCTTTTCTTCCAAAGTGTTAGAAAGATCAGATAAATGGAAGCCTGAAATACTTCAAACAGCAACAGAAAAAAATCTCGAACGGCAATTTAAAGGAGCAGAGAAGTACCCCACTCTTTGGTGCTTCGCTAATCGTTGGAAACCTGGTTATCCGATGAGAATCAACCGTGTGAAGACCAGACTGCAGAAAAAGGGAAACTATAGGCATAGACGCATAGAAACTTGAAAAATCATTCTTATTATCGGCTTCTTTTACAGTTGGAAAACAAAAACATTAACACGTCTATATATAAATCATTATTTTTAGATTATATAATATTGAGAATCATCATTTCATTAGAGCACTACAAAAGAGCACAACCACCGTTATTGCAAAAAACTTAAATTCTTCTTCTTCTAGAGATGTTGGTTCAGAGTTATTACAGCTTGTTCCCATGCACTCTCCGCAAGCAAGTGTGCAGGGCATGCCATTCTTACGGCAAGTGCATCTGGCCGTATCACAACCTGATTTGCATCTGCAGTGGATAATTTGAAGAAGACTTTGGGGAGCTGGTTTCTTCTCCGTCATTACTGGGATGTAATTATCAGCAGAGAGTCGCCATCCCCAGTTTTCCGGTTCCGTCGCAGCAGCCTCACTTTTCCATTCCATTACCTGCAAATACACGCGAAAAAGAATGGAACTTCGCAGCTGAGGGTGTGGGAGGCATCCGATCAGGGCAGACAAATGCGGAAGAGGAAGCGAGCTTGGCCAAGAACAGATGATGTCTCAAGAACATGAGAGTTTCTCCAGACTTTCCTTTATAAATTCTCAAAAAGAGCTTGTTCACCAGCTACAATGAGCACGTCTTTCGTAGCCTTCGAGTCCATAAAGACCTTAGCGGCCTTACGGAAAGACGGATCGGACCGGTACAATGACAGTCCGACAGATTTACCAATTCCTTGTAATCTCGAAGTGGTGTCACAGCCTAGGAACGGGTGCAGAAGTAGAATTGCACCACACATGTCCCTTTGTTTTTCTTTGATGGAACAAATATTCCATAGCTTATGTTCGTTTGAAGCTTTCGCCTCGGATCTGAAATACAGGCCTTTGTGGGTGGCAGTGACATGATAGAGGCGAAGGATAAGGAGGTCAGTGTCGTTGCCGATGAGACACGTTAACTGAGTTCTTGCATTATGAATGGCTGTGGTTGCAATCAAGACATCCGCGTCAGCAGAGGCATGTTGTACCGAACAACCTGCTGAGGACAATTTTTCTCCTATCGCTAGAACTATCCGCTGCTTGTTTGTGCAGTTTTGCAAGAACTCTTCTTTCTCTCATCTTTGTTAACTTTGTTGTACCAGTGAATTCTACCACTGGGCACTGTTTACCCCTGGAACGTTTGGGGTGAGCCATACCTTTCGTCGAAGGACCATTGTCATATCCATCCAAAACTACCGAAGCTTTTCCAAATATAGAGGTGACATACTTGACGCAACTTTCGCAAATGAAGTCAAATGTAGAGTTGGGTTGCCAAGTCAATTTCTGGAGCAGCCAGCCGCCGTCAACGACATAGTGGCACGAGTCTAAGCACTCATCCGAATGGTCACCTGATGCCTTTCGAATTGCGTTTGACAGAGATGGTTTGTCGGCAGGACGCAGAACTTCATAGGATCCAAAAAGGGATGGGGGATACGTACAAAGCTCATACGACAAAAGGTCTCGAAGATCGAATTCTTCCCGGTTCGCCACCGTAGCTAAGCACTGGAACAGAAGCCCTTTATCTAGATGAACCGGTTCACCATCGATATTAACAGCTGATTTGGATGCCATTGTAACAGCCTTGTCTTTCTTCCGGAACGAAAAATGAATCAGCTACCTTCCCAGTCATTTCGTCTAGAATTTGGGCTCCAACTTCTTTCCCGGTGTCCGCATCTACATAAGCTAATGCAGTTACGCCGATAACGATGTCGAGGAGCCCTCCATGTTCTCTGAATGGAATCAGGATTCGCAAAAAGTCTAGGACCGCCTCCGTGTCATCAGCATCTCTCTTCATCCGCCACTGGAGCGTTTCGACGTGTTGATCACTTGTTGAGTAACTCAGGCTAGTCAGACCTTGCATTGAGGCATTTTCTTCAGAACAGATCGGCATCGAAAAAGCCCATATTAGACGTTGAGTTTGTGTGATCCCCCGTTCACGAGTTAGTCCGCCTGTTGTCTTCAAACTGCGTATTAGAGCTTGCTCAATGACTAGATCCGGTGACAAACCAGCCCAGTACCGACTGCTTCTTCTTATAACAAACTGACCGATTTTGAAACTTGAGTAGAACTCTGTATTGTTTTCTTTCAGGTCAACCATAGTCTGGAGATGAAGACGAGCAGACTTTGCGTACAGGTTGTGCCCTGTTGCCGCATAGTACGGAAGCATCTGTTTAAGGCTATCCAAATACAGATCCCAGTTCCCGCACCTCTCTGCTCTAGTAAAATTGCGCAATACTTTCACCATGTCCATGTACTGAAACCACAAGCATGCTGTTCGATTGCCCCTTAGCTCCTCCTCCTTCTTTCTTAGTTTGTTAGCAGCACTAGTTACGACTTCGCACGAGTTGGCATCTTCTATAGAGACCTCGCCAGCATTAAGACCCACGAAGATCACAAGGGCTTCATCAATATCCTCGTGGGTCTCAAATTCCCTGTCTTCATTGTGTTCCGTCGAGTTGTACTTGTCGTCAAGTATCAAAATGGCAAGAGCTCGATCAAGATATTATGCGCACGAACTGCTCGAGATAGTGCTTTCCCGCTCATGATATGCTTTACTGTATTCTTGGCATAAATTTGCTCAAGCACTTCTTCTAATCCAGTGTCTTCCATAATGTGTCCGATTGAACCCAAAAAGCTCATGCGAGCGTGAAATCCTCCAAGTAAGATAGTGAGGTCTTTCAAAGAGCTTCCAGTCGGCTCAGAGTCCGCAATTGTCATAGCCTTCCAGTAAAGGGGCTGATCAAAAGTCCCTACAGCCGCGACATTTATATTCCTTGCCTGTTCACAGGTAAAGCAAGGTTGAGTAGACACAAGACTGGTCAATTGGGTTATAGTCAATCATTGGATGGAAGAAGACGGCAGCTTTGCCAGGGTAAGATCCCTTGTGTACTGATTGCATGAATCCAGACCAGTTTGGACATGGCTGTTTGAAAAAACCAAGAAGAATACCATAATAAGTCGGTGTTAGAATCGCGAGGCTCATCCAGTCGTGACAGCAAGGGTTTGTACAGGACGTTGGGGCCCGTCTCTCGTGCTCTGTTGTAAAAGTGAAAGGACAAGGATGACCAAGCTTTTATATCTTCAACAGAGACCTCTTTTCAAGGAATGGACCTTAATACTTTTCCAGGCACCGGAGTGATGGCAGAAATAATCCCCATTCCGTGGAAAGTACCGCGTCCGTCTATAGCACAACTGTCATGGTCGATATTGTCAGCGAAAGTAGTGGAGAAAACTGTTTTCAACGTCTTTAGGTCCTGGTTTTCGCTGACTGCCGCACATTTTTCGAACCGAAGCACTTCGCTATAAGACGAACAGAAACCAAGTTTGTTTCAGCCTGTAGATGAGAAAACAAGAAGCAAAATGGTGGTGCATCTGGACTGCCAGTCTTATCTGCAAGGGGGCGAGTAAGGCACGTGATCGCATCGCTTGCATTATTGCTTGTCCAATTGAGGCTTGAACAACAGTGCGGTTTTCGTCCGGCATAAGTTTGGCAAGTAGCAGGCGCAGGGATGCTGAAACCAATTATAAGTTTTTATCTACTGAGTGCAATTCGTCGATGCCCTGATAAAGGTCTGAGGGAGTATTCACTTGTTTTACTTCGTTCTGAATAATTTTGACGTGAGTGTCTCGATCAGATTTACTTTTTCTGTCTCAGGATCCTGCTCTTTCGGAAGATTGTAGTATTCGTGGAGAATGGACTTTGCGGTTTCACAGAAAGTAATTACATTGTGTTTACCATTCACATCAGCAATTAAAATTCGTTCGCTATAATGCTCTTCCAATACTCTCTATCAAGTCTACTTACTCATAATAATGTGTCTGCAAAACTAGCTGATATAACAGTCAGGTACTTTTGAAGATAGATGGCGATCCTGTTGTGTGTGCGCTGTGCAGCCTGTTTGTTTTCGAAACCTAACTGTACCTAGTCTTTAATGAGCCGTTTAGACTAGAATATTCAAGTTTCTATGCGTCTATGCTTAGTCTCTCTTTTTCTAAAGTCTAGTTTTCACAAGTTTGATTCTCATCAGATAACCAGGTTCCCGACGAATAGCGAAGCAAAAAAGAGTGTGGTACTTCTCTGCTCCTTTAAGTTCTATATTTTCCTCTATTGCTTTTCGCAGACTGTTCGAAGTATTTCAGGCGTCCATTGATCTGATCTTTCTGTAAAACTTCGGAAGAAAAGCTACTTCCTTTATTTTGGCAAAGGAGCTATTAAAATCTTATTTTTTGTAGTTTAATATAAGTTAGAGAAGTGTTACAATAAAAGTGACATCATTTTCGGTTTCAGCGAGTTGATTTATACCAGAATCGAGTCTCCAAACGTACCGAAATCACAAAATCGAAAAAAAAAAAAAAAAAAAAACGATTTATCACCCCCTTTAAGCAGCCTCAGAAGGTTTTCCCGGTGGGCAATTTTAGCAGATTTTGGATATGTTGTTCTGCAATTTTTTCTGAACATTTTAGTGTAAACAAAGCTTCCCAAATGTCAAAATTAATAAACCTATTTTTTCACCCCTTCCACCCTTTTTAAGCAGACCCAGAGAGTTTTCCCGGCGGGCAATTTTAGCGGATTTTGGATATGTTGTTCAGCGATTTTTTTATAAAAATTTTAGTGTAAAAAAAAACTTGCTAAATATCAAAAATGTAAATACCTAATTTTTCGCCCCCTTCCACCTCCTTTAAGCAGCCCCAGAAGGTTTTCCCGGCAAGAGATTTTAGCGGATTTTGGATATGTTCTTCAGCGATTTTTTTCTGAACATTTTAGTGTAAAAAACTTTCTAAATGTCAAAAATGTAAATACCTAGTTTTTCGCCCCCTTCCACCCCCTTTAAGCAGCCCCAGAAGGTTTTCCCGGAGGGCGATTTTAGTGGATTTTGAATATGTTGTTCAGCGATTTTTTCTAAACATTTTGGTGTAAAAAAACCTTTTGTTGCAATTTTGTCCCGGTCAAACCGTACTTTTACTGGTCTAAAAAAGAAAAGTTGTCGCTTACTGCATCAAATAGAGGCAAAAAGCTTGTTCCTATTCAACAGTTTTTAAATGTTAGCTGTGAAAAGGAAGTAAAGGCATAAATTTCAGTTAGGATAAAAGTAATAGAACTATCTTAAAATGGAATCCATATTCTTTCTCTAAAAAAACAAAAGAACAATCTTCTGCTAAAGGAAACTAATTAATTTTATAAAGTTCTTAATAAGCAGCTAAGGCCTTAATAGGCCTTCCAAATCTCAAAACGGATTACTGACATATACTCTGAGAGCTTTGGCGCCCAAGGATATTCGAAAGATGTTTTGATTTCCCAGAAGGCTATGCTGTGACTAGACGAGAAATTAACTGTCAAAATTCAGCATATTTGAAACCAGAGGCTAGAAAACAGACAAATAAGAAGACAACCAGGAAAAAAATACAAGAAATAGGCCAAGGAAAGCTACAGTAAATTATTTTAAGAAGGAAGGAAATTGGACTTTCAAATTGAGTTATTCAAAGAATAGATCAAATTTAGCCAGACTTGTAACAAATCGTTGAAATTTCCTCCTTGCCACTGACATAATCTAAACCATATTTCTAAAACAGAAATCATAGAGCCTAAAATTGTACTAAATGAAC
The DNA here is from genome assembly GCA_027921565.1 of Artemia sinica. Taxonomy (NCBI): domain Eukaryota; kingdom Metazoa; phylum Arthropoda; class Branchiopoda; order Anostraca; family Artemiidae; genus Artemia; species Artemia sinica. The sequence continues at coordinate 24,087,016 of CM051268.1, forward strand.
CCTTTTTTCTAACAGTTCGTGGTAACGAACTGTAAGTAAGGAGTGACCCGGCTCAATAGTAACCGAAACTCTAAAAAACAGATTTTGGTAACAATAGGTTCATCAAAAGAATCCGATTTTTATGCTGATTTCAAATATATAAGTTTTATCAATCAAAATCTAACCCATCAAAAGTTACGCTGCTGAGAAAAAATATGCCTTATTTTCGAAAAAAAAGGGAGAAACACCCCTAAAAGTCCTAGAACTTTAATGAAAACCACACCATCAGATTCAGCGTATCAGAAAACCCTAGTATAGGAGTTTTTAAGCTCCTATCTGCAAAAATGTGGAATTTTGTATTTTTTGTCAGAAGAAAGATATGCGTGTTTAATTATTATTAAATAAAAAAAACAAGTTTTTTAAACTGAAAGTAAGGAGCGACATTAAAACTTAAAATGAACAGAAATTTCCGTATATGAAAGGGGCTGTCCCCTCCTCAACGCCTCGCTCTTTACGCTAAAGTTTTTTTTTTTTTTATTGTTTTAAAAAATAAAGTTGTGAGACAGAGTCAAACTTTAGCGTAAAGAGCGAGGCGTTGAGGAGGGGACAGCCCTTTTCATATACGGAATAATTTCTGTTCATTTAAGTTTTAATGTCGCTCCTTACTTTCAGTTTAAAAAACTTTTTTTTTTATTTAATTTCTGATCGTTTTTTAGTTAATGCAGCTTTTATTTTGGCTCGCCGTCATTGAATAAGTAAACAAAATTTGCATAAAAAATTTACTTTTCTTTTGCTAAATGGCTGTCTCTAAATTTGGTTCTGACGTAATTTACAAATTAACTTACGTAACGAAGTTCTATATTCGTATATTTTTCTTCTGGCAAAAAATACAAAGTTGCAGATTTTTGCAGATATGAGCTTAAAACCTATGTTATAGGGTTTTCTGATACGCTGAATCTGACGGTGTGATTTTTATTAAAATTATTTCACTTTTAGGGGATGTTTCCGCCCCTCTTTAAAAAATCAGGTAAATTTTCACAGGCTCGTAGCCTTTGATGAGCAATACTAAACTTAATAAAATTCATATATTTAGAATCAGCATTATAAGCCCATTCTTTTGATACACTTATTGACATCGAAGTTCCGTTTTTAAAAGTTTCGATTACTATTGCGCCGTATCGCTTGTTTTCTTTATTGCTTTTTTTTATTACGTATATGCTATTACGTATATGATGGGGTTCTCCTCTTAGTCAATACCACGCTTTTTTACGTTAAAAGTTAAAATTTTTTTAAATTCACAAACCCCTGAATCACAAAGGCCGTTTAATTAGAATAGATAGCTCTTTTGAAAGCACTAAAAAAAAAAAACTGTAGCGTAAAGAGCGAGGTATTGACTTGGGGAGAACCCCCTCATATACGTAATAATTTCTTTTCATTTTAAGTTCTAATGTTGCTTCTTACTTTCAGTTGAAAAAACTTGTTTTTTTTTAATTTAATTTCTGATCGTTTTTTAAATAATGCTTGGAAATACGGCGCCCCCTTCATAGAAATGTCCCTTACCCCAAAGAAACATCCTCCTCGGAAACATTCTCCCGAGTAACCCCCTCCTCCATCCCCCCCCACCAGAAAAAAATTCTTCCTGAAAATGTCTGTATACTTCCCAATAACCAATACAATATGTAAGCTAGACCCCAAAGCCGCGCCGAAAAGTCGGCGGCGTGCCACCGAAAAAAAAAAGATGGCGCGCCGCCGAGCTTGCATCAGCGCGCTGACGCCGCCGCTGATTCTTTCGGCGGTGGCGTCACTAATACGCCGCCGTTTTTTTCTCTTTTTTGCTTATCGATATCGACCTCCGAGCTTCAACCGTCATCCCGGCTAATCTGTTTCTTAAAGATAAATACTGTTATCTTGGGCTCACCATGTATATCGGTTCGTAGGAAGGAGAAGAAGAAATTTTTCTTGAAACAAAAATTCTACTTCCACTTTAAAATTCTGTTCATTTTACTTTCTGATTTTTCGGATGAAAAGAGGTAGGTAAAAGAGCATTAGGCGGTTCAGGATGTTATCATAGGCAGCGCAATCGCGCTGCCTAAGCAAAGAACAATGTTGGCACAATGTATCATTTTTTTTTCATACCAGGGCAATTCGTGTCGAAGGAGTTGTCGTAGAAACTTCGAAAAGGGCTCACTCGATTGGAAAATGGAATAACTAGTGCCCTTTTTAATAGTCAAAAGTGATTGGAAGGCAGCTAACACCCTTTCCACGCCCACCATTTTCCCAAACACATCCAATCAAAATTCTAAGATGGCCATTTTGTTCAGAGTAACTGATTTTCAGAGAGAAAATATGTTTTTGAGGAGGCTACTCCCCCACAACCCTTAGGGCAAGGGTTTTAAGTTATGCCCTGGGGGTATATAAGAACGATGTTGGCACAATGTATTATTTATTTTTTTTTCCTTTAGACCAGGACACTTCGTATCGAAGAAGTTGTCGTAGAAACTTCGAAAAGGGCTCATTCAATTAGAAATTGGAGTGGCTTGTGCCCTTTTTAATAGTCGAAATTGATTGGAAGGCAACTAACACCCCTTCCACGCCCACCATTTCCCCAACACATCCAATCAAAATTTGAGGCAGCCATTTTGTTTAACGTAGTTGAGAGTTCTGGAAATTAGGTCTTAGAGGATGACAACCCCCTCACAGCCCTTAGGGTAAGCGTTCGTAATTTATGCCCTAGGGGCATATAAGGTGCTAATAGAAAGCGTTGTCTTAGAAACCAAAAAAGGGATCATTCGATTGGAAATCGAAAGGCCCAGTGCTCTTTTTAACAATCAAAAGTGATTGGAAGGCATGAGAATTTTATAGTAAAGATAGATGTGGGTATAATGTATCATTTTTGTTGTTGTTGTTGCTGTTTAGACCAGGGCACTTCGTATCGAAGGAGTTGTCGTAGGAACTTCGAAAAGGGCTCATTCGATTGAAAATAGAAAGGGCTGATGTCCTTTTTTAATAGTCGAAAGTGATTGGAGGGAAACTAATCCCCCTCCCTTCGCCCACCCTCCCATTTGCCTTTATGTTTAAAAAGTTAATGTTGCCTTAAGATTAAATCAAAATGCACTGTGTTAATGTTAATTCCCAATAAGGCATCTCAACAGTATCCCAAGAACGACTGAGGGTATTATGTTCAAACTTTCGGGGCTACTTCTGCTCTTTAAATTTAACCAAACCAAAATAGCTTAAGTGTATCCAAGCTATCAAAGAAAGTAAACAGATTTTTTTGCGAATAGTATCAAGTTTTCCATTTCAGGTCAACTAGATGAGGTATGAAACTAAATTAAACACTACTATTTGTAACCAGATTTTTAAAAGGGTCTGTGTTGTTAAAAACTTGCTGAAAAATTTTTTCCAGCATACAAATAGCAGGCCAAACTATAAATTCTTAATAAAACGAAAAGGTTTAAAGTATTATTTTCCTTTTCCCTGAAAAAGACTATGTCAATATAAAACGAACAGAAATTAATTAAAAAAACTGTTTCCACAAAATAAGTTTTTCAAAGAAAAGTAAAGAACTCCATTAAAAAAAAATGAGCAAAAATAAAACCAAATAATCTACCAAGCGTGAAACTACCACAAATAAGCATCGATAAATAAATGAAACACAAAACGAACAGAAATTACAATAAAAAAACTTTTTCCACAAAATAAGTTTTTCAAAGAAAAGTAATGAGCTCCATTAAACAAAAATGAGCAAAAATAAAATAAAATAATCTACCATGCGTGAAACTACCACAAATAAGCATCGATAAATAAATGAAACACAAAACGAACAGAAATTACAATAGATAACCGAGTCAAACTTAAAACGAGCAGAAATTAACATAAGTTGGGCTCAAAACCCCTATGCCTTCCCAAGGCCAGAATATAATTTGCCCTTTACTGAAAAAAAATACAAATGAATGTGCATTGTCAGTTTAATATACATATACTGATATTTAGTAATCAAAATGTTAATATTATTTGATTTATTAAAGTTATAAAAGTAAAAACATTTATATTTTTTTTAATAAAGTGCAAATTATGCTCTGACCTTGGGAAGGCATATGGGTTTTGAGCCCAACTTATGTTAATTTTTGCTCGTTTTGAGTTTGACTCGGTTATTTATTGTAATTTCTGTTCGTTTTGGGTTTCATGTATTTATCGATGCTCAATGGCTCCACGCAGAGCGAACAAACTCACTTTTGTTACATCAGTTGTAACTGAAGTGATGTAACCGCTGATTTAAAATAGTTGGTGTTGTTAAGCCATGGTATCTGGCTTGTATGCAGTGTTTTTTTCGATGTTGTTATTTGTTTTTTTTTTTCACTTCCTTTTCGTATGTATTTGATGAACAGGAGATGTTTGAACCTCAAAACTTTGAAAGTTATACACACATTAGCCGAAATCATTAACAAGAAGAAAAGACTAAACACAGGATTTTATAGGAACAATGCGATGTTAAACATAAACACAACATAGGTTTTCCTGGGTCTAGTGGCTAAAAATGAGGATTCTACTTGCTCTGATCGACGGTGAACATAAGCACTTTCCGCACGGCACAACAAATTCCTGTTTTGTCATATTGTTCTTGTATGTTTTTAGCCAACCATTTTAAAAATCCTTACTAAAATCAAGTTGAGGTTGAACGTGCTTGGTGAACTGGAATTTTTATTATTATTTTTAATCAGAAAAATCGGCGCACCGTGGCGCGCCGCCGGTCAGAAATCGGCGGCGCGCCGCAAAAAGTTTCGCCACGCCTGCCGGCGCGCCGCCGCCGATGCTAAATCACATATTCGCCGCCGTCATGTCGGCGTGGCGTGGCTTCGGGGACTAATGTAAGCAATGGGCAAAGTTCATAACTTGCAGCCCTTCCCCTGGGAACTCTGGGGGATTAAGTCATCGTAAAAGACATATTTATTAGATTTTCGACTATTTTGAACAAAATGGGTGATCTATCTCAAAATTTTAATTGGGTAACTTTGAGAAAAAAAATGAGCGTGGGAGGGGGCCTAGTTGCCCTCCATTTTTTTGGTCACTTAAAAAGGGCACTAGAACTTTTAATTTCCGTTCCAATGAGCCCTCTTACGATATTCTAGGACCACTGGGTCAATACGATCACCCCTGGGCGAAAAAACAAACAAAAAAAACAAACACGCACCCGTGATCTTTCTTCTGGCAAAAAATGCAAAATTCCACATTATTGTAGATAGGAGCTTGAAACCTCTACAGTAGGGTTCTCTGATACGCTGAATATGATGGTGTGAATTTCATTAAGGTTCTATAACTTTTAGGGGGTCTTTCCCCCTTTTTTTCGAAAATCAGCCAAATTTTCTCAGGCGCGTAACTTTTGATGGGTAAGATTAAACTTGATGAAACTTATATATTTGAAATCAGAATTAAAATCTGATTCTTTTGATGCATCTATTGGTACCAAAATTCCGTTTTTTAGAGTTTCGGTTACCATTGAGCCGGGTCGCTCCTTACTTACAGTTCGTTACCAAGAACTGTTTGATTCTTTTTTCCCAGGGGTGATAGTATCGACCCAGTGGTCCTAGAATATCACGGGAGGGCTCATTCGAACGGAAATTAAAAGTTCTAGTGCCCTTTTTATGTGACCAAAACAATAGAGGTTAACTATGTCCCTCCCACGCTCATTTTTTCTCCAAAGTAACCCGATCAAAATTTGATATAGCCATTTTGTTCAGCATGGTCGAAAAATACAATAACTATGTCTTTGAGGGTGACTTCATCCCCCAAGTCCCGGGGGAAGGTCTGCAGGTTAGGAACTTTGCCCAATGTTTACATATAATATTGGGAAATATACAGAAGTTTCCTTGGGGGGATTTTTTCTAGTAGTAGGGGTGGGGTGGATCGAGGGTTACGTGGGAAGATCTTTCCATGGAGGAAGTCTTCATGGGGGAAAGGACATTGCTATGAAGGGGGGCACCGGATTTCCTGGCATTATTTAAAGAACGATCAGAAATTAAATAAAAAAAAGCAACTGAAAGTAAGGAGCAACATCAAAACTTAAAACGAACATAAATTATTATGCGTATGATTGGGTTCGCCCCCTAGTCATTACCTCGCTCTTTACGCTAAAGTTTTTTTTGTACTTTCATCAGAGCTATTTATTCTAATTAACGGCCTTTGTGATTAAGGGGTCATTCTTAAAGAATTGGAACAAAAATTTGAACTTTAGTGTAAGGAGCGAGGTATTGACTAGGGGGGGGGGGGGAAGCGCCTAATATCCAGAATAAAATATACGAATATAAAAGTTCGTTACGTAAGTTAGTTCGTAAGTAACGTCAGAATAAAATTTCGAGAGAGCCATTTAGCCAAAAAAAAGTAAAATTAACATGCAAATTTTATTTTAATTATTCCTGTACGGTGAGCCAAATTCAAAGCTGCATTAATTCAAAAACATTCAGAAATTAAATAAAAAAAACACAGTTTTTTTTTTTACTGAAAGTAAGGAGTGACATTAAAATTTAAAACGAACAGAAATGATTCCATATATGAAAGGGGCTGTCCTTTCCTCGACGCCTCGCTCTTTACGCTAAAGTTTGACGCTGTCTCACAATTTTATTTTTATATCAATAAAAAAACTTTAGCGAAAGCGTTGAGGAGAGGCGAGACGTTGAAGAGAGGACAGCCCCTTTCATGCACGGAGTAATTTCTGTTCGTTTTAAGTTTTTAATGTCGCTCCTTACTTTCAGTTAAAACTTGTTTTTTTTTATTTAATCACAATGACAAATAAAATTTTTCCATTTTAACTTGCAACACATGTAAAAAAGGGAAACGAAAGAATTGCTGAATCTGTTGGTGCGGCATTCAAGCATGGCTGCTAACTGCTCACATCCAAACAGATTGCAAGTTAAGGCCAAAAAAGAGTCATTTTTTATCAAAAAGAGTGCAAGCAAAACAATTTGCTTGCAGACGATTGCCGATGCTTGCACATTACCTCTGAGGTATCAAATAGTGCATTCAAACGAAAAGTGTGCAAGTTGGTAACCCTATTCCTTGGGTTAATTACATTTCTGACGAAGTTGCCAACTACTGACGTTCCAAGAGAATGAAAACCAACACCCAAAAAGAGTGATTTCACCATACCGCATCCCCTCTGTGGTAAAAAAAGAGTGCATTTCACACGAAAAGTCTGCAAGTTGGCAACCCTGCATTCAACTGGTTTCAGTTTATTAGGCCTTGTCTTTATTATGGCTTTTTCAGGCAAAGTCACCTGTGCTTGTTTTGTTTTTTAGGCAACCCCAGTCTCCTCTGATACTTTTTAAGGCTCAAAAAGGGTAATCAGGCGCATTTGAAATGACTTTTTTCAGGAACTTTTGTTTTTCGAAGAACAAAAAGCTGTTTTTACTCTGCTCACTTCGCCTGAAAAAGCCAGAATGTAGAAAGGGCTTAAATCGAGCGAATGTTCACACGGGCTGGCATCGGGGTCGCCAATTGCTGACGTCTAAAAAGATTGTATATCAAGGCCAAAAAAGAGTGATTTTTACTAAAAACAAGTACAAGTAAAACATATTTGCGCTGCCGTGCTGCCGTGTGCGCATCCCCTCTGCCGCATCCTCTCTGAGGAAAAAAAAGGAGCGCGTTTCACACGAAAAGTGTACAAGTTGGCAGCCCAGCTTGGCACAGCAGGTGGTAATTATATTCAATATTGGGAACTTGAACAGAAGGTGTCCGAAGCGGGGCATCAATTTAAACAGTCCTCACGGACAGGGTTACCAACTGCCGACGTCAAAGAAGAGTGCAAATCAAGGCCAAAAAGAGGGTTTTTTTTTCTCAAAAAGAGTGCTAGTCAAAAATTTGCGCGCGCGTGTAGTCAAGCCAAGCACCGTGTCGTAGCAACAAAAAAAAATTGTTAACTCATTTTTAGTCGCAAAAAAAAATGTTAAAACACAAAAAAAAAAAAAAAAATGTTAGTCGCAAAAAAAAAAAAATGTTCTTCTTCTTCTTTTGGATTTTCTCCTCTTTCCTTTTCTTGTAAATTTATTTCCGATTAATAATAAAAAAGCTAATAGACTAAATTATTAATTATATGCCCAAAGAATGGGTGCGCCAAACAGCTTCCGACTTCAATTTTATTTACTCGTTAATTTCAATTTGATCAACTTCTTCTTAAATGTTTGAAAATACTGGAAAGACGACTAAGGGACGGCACAGGCAGTGATAACAAAGATCACACTAGGTAGCTGTCGTATATTTTGCAATGAAATGATTTAACTTGAAGTTTTTTATTTCGCTCACACTTTTTCTATCATCATTTCGTAAAAGAGTGCAAAGAGCTAATAATTGGCAAAAAGAGTGTAATTCCAGTCTAAGGAGGAAAAGAGTGCAATGAGGTAAAAAAGAGTGCATTGCACACGAAAAGTACGCAAGTTGGCAACTGTGCTCTCAGATATTAGTAGATTAAGTGACTTCAGAGCTAAATTGTGGCCAACATATTCTCCCGCAAGAAACAATCCTTAGAGCTTGTTTCTGGATCTTCTACAAATGATATGATCTATAGAAAGTAAAGTAGAACTTTATACATACACCATTCGGTTCAAAGGTTTATGATATACAGAAAGGGACCTAATTTGGTGTGTGGAGGGGTAGTAGCTCAATTTCGTCTAAATCTTAGGGGGAGGGAGGGTAAAATTTGGAGCCAATTGGCTAAGTCAAGGGAAAAGACAGTGAAAATGAAAAATGAGACATTTAGTACCATCCAAGCAAATGTATAAAGAAAACTGATCTGTGTCTGTGGCTGCTTGAATTATGTAGTCCCGTCTTAGTTGTGACAAGATTTTGGAAGACGCTAAATTTCTGCTAAGAGGGCAAGCTGGGGTCTAGGGGGCAGTTGCCCCACTTACCCTATTGCAAGTTACGCCCCTGAGGAGGAGGAACAGAAAAATCATCAGAGTGATGTTTATATATATATATATATATATATATATATATATATATATATATATATATATATATATATATATATTATATAAATATGTATATATATATATATATATATATATATATATATATATATATATATATATATATATATATATATATATATATATATATATATATATATATATATATATATATATATATATATATATATATATATATATATATATATATATATATATATATATATATATATATATATATATATATATATATATATATATATATATATATATATATATATATATATATATATATATATATATATATATATATATATATATATATATATATATATATATATATATATATATATATATATATATATATATATATATATATATATATATATATATATATATATATATATATATATATATATATATATATATATATATATATATATATATATATATATATATATATATATATATATATATATATATATATATATATATATATATATATATATATATATATATATATATATATATATATATATATATATATATATATATATATATATATATATATATATATATATATATATATATATATATATATATATATATATATATATATATATATATATATATATATATATATACTATATATATATATATATATATATATATATATATATATATATATATATTCGAACGTGCAACCAAGTGGACAGGCTGTGGATTTTATGCCCTATTTTCTGTCCGAGAAATCAACTGGAATAGATGCTTTGAACTTGTTTTTTCTCTGAGTGGAAGCTTTTGGTTGCTATACATGCAGACATTTGACGGTTGGAAGTTTATGAACAAAGATGTTAGATGAGATTCACATTCACACTGACCCTGTGGGTCTTTTACCTACTCAAAAATGGTAGCGGGCTGATTTAACCAAGAAAATTAAAAGGGATTTTTCAAATTTCCCTTCATCTGATCAAGAAGTGACAGATGTATGCAGGAAGATGGTTGTTGCCGTATGGGGTATACGGAAGAAAGAAAGACAATTTTTGATTCACTAAATGCTCTCCGAGTCTACCTTTTCCATAAGAAAATAGGCCTTGAAATGTTCACAGACTGCGAACACTTTCGGTTCCACTTAAAGTACGACGTCTTCAACTCTAATTCCCGCCTCATGATTAAGAACCGCTTTAGATTATTCACAGCCCATTCAGCTTTTGATGAGATTCACAAAATCACTGGCGTCAGTTCATGAAGATTTAGGGAAGGAAGGAATATATTTTCTAAGATTTAGGAAATAGGGGCAAATTCCCTCTGCCCCCTCTAGTGGCCTGTTTCGATCCAGAGATTGTCATCATATTGTGCTTTTGCAAGTGGTGGTAGGTCAAGATTCGCTTGTGCTGAACTCAGAAATATCGTAGTTTGATGGGCATTTGTGAACAACTATGTATGTATCAATTAAACAACAACTTTCAGAAAAAGAAGTTTTTTGAAGAATAGTAAAGAGTCATAATAAACTTAAGTCCAGCAAAAATAAATTCCTATAACAATTGAAACTCAAAACAACCAGAAATTACTATTAAAGAATAAATGAAACCCAAAACGAACAGAAACTGAATAAACAATCATAGAAAATAAAACACACAGCAAATACTAATATAAATGAATAAATAAATCTTAAAACGAGTAAAACTTATACTAAATACTCAAACCAAACTTAAAACGAACAAAAATCGCTACAAGCAAGACTTAACCTACTGCCTCTTTCTCTAACTGTAAAAGTCTAAATCCTACTGCGTCATTTGCGTTTTATTGAAAAATATACGAGTCTTGGAAGTCCTTGGAAAGAACTAACAAAATTAAAACGAATGTTTGACATATAATGATATTAATTGCTGAAAACTCAGTAGTTCAAGATTTTATTTCACTGTAATTCTCTTCTTATTTTCAATGTTATAAATACAAAAGAAAATATTGTAATATAATTCGTTTTCAGTGAAGCGTAAATGACGCAGTTATTTACGCTTTATTGTACTCAAATACTGTACTTTATTTGACTCAAATACAATACTTTTTTTACTTTCGGATTTTTTTCGATTAAAATGGCTGTCTAAAAATTTTGATCGGAAGCATTTGGGGGAAAAAAGGCGTAGGGACGGCTCACTTTTGACTCTTAAAAGGGAAATAGAACATTGGATTTCAAATTAAAGGAGCCACCTCCGAAGCTAATAAGACTACCCCTTCCATAAAAACCTTATACCATAACAGATAGAAACTTGCATAACTTACAGCCCTTGCCCTGAAAGATGTGGGGGGGGGGTTTCGTAAACCCCAGAGGCATATTTATTTGACACTTGGACTAATTTGAACAAAATTGTATTCGCAAAATTTTGGTCAGATGTATTTGGGGAAAATATGGCTTGGGGGGGGGGTGTTTGCCTTCGAATTCCTATTGACATTTAAAAAGAACACTAGAGCTTCCAATTTCTAATCAAGTGAGCCCCCTCCCCCCAAATTTTATACGACCACCCCTTCCATATGAAGTGGTTCTGGGGAAAAACATTATAGGCAGCGCAATAGTGCTGCCTAAGTAAAAAGCGAAGTGGGCATGTTGTTTTATTATTATTATTATTTTTTTTTTTTACCAAGACAGTTCTCGTAGAAACTTCAAAAGGGGCTCATTCAATTGGAAATTGAAAGTTCTAATGCTTTCTTAGAGTCAAAAGTGATTGGAGAGCCACCAGACGCCCCCCCCCCCCCCCCCCCCCCAATGCCTTTCATTGCCCCAAATGCATCTTATTGAATTTTGAGATAGCTATTTTGCTCACCATGGTTGAAAGGTCCAAGAAATACGGCTTTAGGGATGTCAACCCCCCTCTCCACAGTCCTCAGATCAAGGGCTGTAAGCTAGACAATTATCAGGAAATGATAAGTGAGTTGATCAATTGACAAAAAAGGTAATATTTGCACACTACTACTACGACCATACTACTACTGCTACTACTACTACTGCAACAACAACTACTACTATTATTACTGCTACTGCCATACTAAAACTACTGAATTTGTAGCAAGTACTACCAAGGTTGAGGATATAATATTGAACTAAACATCTGAGGAAATGCTGAGAGGAAAGTTGAATTAAATCAAAAGAGATTGTGTATACAGATTGTCAAAACTGCGTATCAGCAATACTTTTGGAACGACTTACAAGATGAAACTTCCGGGGCATCATGAAGAAGATGCTCAACTGACCAAGAAGCGACATGCACTTGCTACTACTGCTATAAATATTGTTGCTACTGATGTTACTACTACTACTAATGCATCAGTATTACTGCTGCTAGTTCTTCTACTACTATGAATACTACTATAATACTTGTACTATTAAGGCTAAGCGTATGAAGGTGAAAATTTGAGAGAATTTTGAGGATAAATTTTAACTAAATCAAAACACAGTAAGTGCATGCAGCTTGTCAAAAGGGTGCATCTCAGGAATGGATTGGGTATTAAGTTGGAACTTTCAGAAAATGCTTAAAAAGGAAAATCAATAGACCAAAAGGCAACAAGTGCATGCTACTACTACGAATACTACTACCCCTGCTACTTTTGCTGCTACTATTGCTACTACTACAACAACTACTACTACTACTAACACTACTACTGCTATTACTACTGTATTACTACTACTACTACTACTACTACTACTACTACTACTACTACTACTACTACTACTACTACTACCAATAATAATAGTAATAGTGATAATAATACTACCGCTACTAATACTACTACTACTGCTACAACTGCTGCTACTACTACTGCTACAACTGCTGCTACTACTACTGCTACTACTACTAAGGTAATCCAACTAGGCTAAGAGCACTAAGATGAAAAGGGCGTCAAAAGGGTTCAAAAGGACGTTTCAGCAATATTTTTGGAATGGCTTTCTGCATCAGGATGAAACTTCCAGGGCATCATAAGGGGGATGTTTAACTGGCCATCATGTTATGTGCAAATGGGTTGTCAAAAGAGTGTAACTCATGAATGACGAAGTGCATTAACTTGGAACTTCCAGTAAATGAGGGGGATGACCAATTGACCAAAAAGACAATATTTGCACGCGACTATCACTATTATTACTAATACTAATGCTACTACTACTTCTTCTACTACTATAATTACTACAACTACTACCACTACTATTACTACTACCACTGCTAACACTACAACTAGTGCTTTTGAGGAAGTGCTTTTGAGGAGAAAATTTGAGGAAGTGTTGAGGGAAAACTTGAACTAAAATCAAAATATACTATGTGTATAAAAATTGCAAAAAGGGCGCGCCAGCAATATCTTTGGAACGGCTTACCGCATCAAGCTGAAACTTCTAGGACATCTTAAAAGGAAATTCAACTGGCCTAAAGGTGACATATGCATACTACTACTGCTATTAATATTACAGCTTCTACTGACGCTACTACTATTAATACAACACTACTATTGCTAATACTATTGCTGCTACTACCACTACTAATATGATACTAGTACTATTAAGACGAAGGGAATGATGGTGAAAATTTGAGAGAGAATATAGAGGAGAAATATGAACTAAATAAAAGCATAGCCTACTCTGTGCATGCAGATTATCGAAGAGGCGTATCTTATGAATGGATTAGGATATTAAGTTGGAAATTTCAGCGAATGCTTGAAGGGGAAGATCAATTAGCCAAAAGACAATATTTGCATGTTACTACCACTATTACTACTACTACAACTACTACTACTGCTACTGCTACTAAAACTACTGCTTCTGTAGCGAGTGCTGCCAAGGTTGATGATATTGAAGTGAAAATTGGATTATGTGTATACAGATTGTCAAAAAGGCATATCAGCAATATCTTTGGAACAGCTTACCGTATCAAGCCGAAACTTCTAGGGCATAGTGAGAGGGATGTTCAACTGGCCAAAAGGCATTAGCCTATGTTTATACTGCTACTGCTATTAGTACTGCTGCTACTACTGCTACTAATACAACACTACGACTGCCACTAATCCTATGATACTAGTACTATAATGGTAAGGTTATGAAGGTGAAAATTTGAGGGAATATTAAGGGGAAGTCTGAACTAAATCAAAAGACAGTATTTGCATGCAGATAGTAAAAAAGTGTATCTAAGTAATGGATTAGGGAATTATGTTGGAACTTTTAGGACTCCTTAAAGGGGGGAAAATCAATTGACCAAAAGGCAATATGTGCACGCTACTACCAGTAATACTACACACTGCTACTGCTTCTACTACTGCTACTACAATTGCTCCAACAATTATTTCTATTGTAACTTCTTCAAACGCTAAGAGTATTAAGATGCCTATTCTAATTAAACGGCTCCTTGTGTTCAGTAGCCACTCTTAAAAAATTGGACAAACAATCAAAATTTATCGCACAGAGCAAGGTATTAAGGAGGGAAGGAGGGGGGCAACCCCTTCATTTACGGAATAATTACTGTTCGTTTTGAGTTTTAATGTTGCTCCTTACATTCAGTAAAAAAAAAAAAACTTTTTTTTTGTTAAACGAATCTGAAACAAAAACGATTCACAACGAAATCTGCGGTCAAAAGACAAGCAACAGCGAGAATCGTAACGAATCACAAAAGAAAATGACACACAAGAAAATTTGTGCTTAGAAGACATATACAAATGAGCCTGATCATTCGAATAGGAAGCAGGCGCATGCGAACTATAAAAGGTGACGAACGACTCCGGACAGCTAAAGCAAAAGGGCAAACAAAAATGACGTTCAACGAGTGAGGATCCACAGCAAACTGCAAAAAAAAAAAACTGAACTATGCAATAATATATAATTAAGGAAACAAATGTGACTGGGGAAAAATCTGGAAAAGACGTCAAATTATTCTGCGGTTAGAAGACACGCAACAGCACCAACCATGTTTCTACACCTGAAATTTGTTCTGCATGTTCAAAATCTTTAAAATAAACAAGGTACTCAATAAAGTACTGCAAAAGAAAACTAAACCCTTATAGAGTATCATACCTTTTCGGCATTGTTTTCTTCTTGCAACAGACGATGTAACTTCGCTCGTTTCTATGAATGATGTCTCCATTAGTTCTTCGCCCAACTCCTTAGCGAGTGCCTAGAAATGAACTTGATTATATTTCGTTTAGTCTGGTACACGAATAAACGATTACAGCCAAATTATATTCATAACCCGCGTGAATGTTCAGCAGAGACAAATCCAGAGGGGTAAATTTGACCCCCCCCCCCATGCTGTACTAGATTCAATGGTGCTTCACATGTTTCATTAATGCCCTTCATTATTTCTTAACCATTTCAAATATTACAGATTAGGGGTTCAGAGGTACGTGGGCTCAGAATCAATGAGGAGATGTTAGAATGAGATTATAGTTCTCCCTATAGAAAAAGCCGGAAATTTCTCTAAACAGCCTTTCAGCATAGAGATCCTAATTATAGGTCAATCCCGCACATCACTCCTTGACCCATTAAACATTATAGCAATCACAGAACTTATTTTGCGGGCTTGAACATCTTTGAAGGTATTATCCAGTCCGCAAATATGGCATCTATGTTTTTATTAATTTTCAAGTTTAATACTTGCATTTTGTCATATAGCATGAAATGTTGATACCAAAGTTGATTAAAAACTCACCTGATAACTGTAGATAATGTTTGTGCTTTAAAATTTTTAAACTCGCTTTGGCCGTAGTTATGCAGAAAAAGTCAAACCCACAAAAAATTTGTTCTTTGCACATATGCAGTCCCCGAACCAAGGTTTGGTCCAACAGTAAATACCAAATGCAACCAACAAAAATGTAATTGAGTAAGTTCCTCAATGATTCTGAGGACCATGTGGCTGAAGCATGATATCTGAAGTCTATATAGACATTACCATTGGACAGTTGAGTCATTGAGCTGCATTCCTTAGAATGACGAGAGAATAATTTGCATTTTTTAAAGATTGGAGTCAAAATACACCTTTAGATTTTGATTCTTTGTTAAAGTAAATGCTCGACTAATTTCCGAGACAATATTCTTTCTTATGCAAACTAAACTTCTATAAATTTTTTCTCACCAATTTTCTTTTTTTAGGCTAATGATTTTCTAACGCAATATGCTTTTCTGCTAACTGAACCTAAATGTAATTTTTATCACTAAATTTTTGTTTGCTAACTAATTCTAAACCTCTTTTTCTGCTAACTAAACTTTAATACTTTTTTCATCAATAAGTTTTTTTTTTATCGTAATTAGTTTTCTAATATTGTTTTTTTTTTTTTGCGTAACTGAACAATTGTAAACATTTTCTTTAACAAGTCTTTTTTTAATCCTAACTAGCTTTCTAAGACAATATTTTTTTTCAGGTAACAGAATTTCAATAAAAAAAAAAATCTCTCTACTATGATTTTTTATGCTAACTAAACTTTAATATACTTTTTTCTTCACTAAGTTTATCTTGGATAACTAAATTTAAAACGCAAATTTTTTGGTAACAAAATGCTTACGTGTGTTTCTTTTGAAGTGTTTTTTTCATAAAGAAAGAAAAACGAGCAAAAATGGGGTTTTTATAGGCCAAATGAAAATACTGAAAAAACAAAGCGAATATTTCGAGAGGACAAACGCCTCTCTTCTTCAGCACGAAACGAAACGATGTATCCAAGGAAAGTGCCGAAGAGAAAAAAACAAAAACAAAAAAAAAAGTGTTTTTTTTTTGTACCTCTTTATAGAATAGTATTAGACTTTTTCATATTAACGGTTGTTTTGTGATGTGTTCGTTGGTGAAAACTTAAAATAAAATACCAACTGAACTTGTTTTATTCACTTTCTTTTGTTATTTTATAGTTCTCCCTTTGTAGGTTTATTATAAACTTTGTAGGATAATAAGAAATATTCGTTGACTTGACGGGGAGTGTATTTAATTGGTAAATATAGTGTTTTAATTGGTAAAGTTATTATGATGAATTATTTCACGTAGAAAATGAAAATTTAATGGAGTTTCTGTCGCCATGAAATACAATTCAACCCAACAAAGGGACCCAGGTTCCAAAAATAAATCAATTGGACGATATTAATGCTGTTTCTTCAAACAGTTCGTGGTAACGAACTGTAAGTGAGGAGCGACACGGCTCAATAGTAACCGAAACTCTAAATAATAAAATTTAATAGATACATCAAAAGAATCAGATTTTAATGCTGATTTCAAATATATAAGTTTGATCAAGTTTAGTCCTGCCCATCAAAAGTTACGCACCTGAGAAAATTTGCTGATTTTCAAAAAAAGGGTGAAACATCCCCTAAATATTGTAAAACCTTAATGAAAATTACACCATCAGATTCACTGTATCAGAGAACCCTACTGTAGAGGTTTCAAGCTCCTATCTGCAAAAATGTGGAATTTTGTTGCTTTTTTTTTGCAAGAAGAAAGATCACGGATGCGAGTTTATTTGTTGTTTTTTTTCCCAGGGGTGATCGTATCGACCCAGTGGTCCTAGAATATCGTGGGAGGGTTCATTCAAACGGAAAATTAAAAGTTCTAGTGCTTTTTTAAGTGACCAAAAAAATGGAGGGCAACTAGGCCCCCTCCCACGCTCATTTTTTCCCAAAGTCACCCAATCAAAATTTTGACGTAGTCATTTTGTTCAGCATAGTCGAAAATATAATAACTATGTCTATTAGGATGACTTAATCCCCCAAAGTCCCCGGGGGGAGGGCTGAAAGTTATGAACTTTACCCAATGTTTACATATAGTATTGGTTATTGGGAAGTATACAGAACGTTTTCAGGGGGGACTTTTCTTTTAGTGAGGGGGGGGGAGTGGGTCGGGGGTTATGCGGGAGGATCTTTCCATGGAGGAAGTTTTCATGGGGAAAGAACATTGCTATGAAGGGGCGCCGGATTTCCCAGCATTATTTTAAAATACGATCAGAAATTAAATATAAAAAACCAAGTTTCTCAACTGAAAGTAAGGAGTAACATCAAAACTTAAAACGAGCAGAAATTATTACGTATATGATTGGGTTCGCTCCCTAGTCAATACCTCGCTCCTTAAGACAAAGATTTTTAGTACTTTCATAAGAGCTATTTATTCTAATAGGCGGCCTTTGTGATTAAGGGGTCATTTTTTAAAAAATTGGAACAAATTTCGACCTTTAGCATAAAGAGCGAGGTATTGACTAGGAGGCGAACTCCCTAATATACGTATTGAAAATATTTGAATAAAGAACTTCGTTACGCAAGTTAATTCGTAAGTTACATATAATTATTACTAATAAAAAACGTTCGTAAATAAAATTAAACAACTTTCGAGAAAGCCATTTAACCAAATAAAAGTAAAATTAATATGCAATTTTTTTCAATTATTCATGTAAGGTGAGCCAAAATCAAAACCTGCTTTAATTCAAAAACGTTCAAAAATTCAATAAAAAACAAGTTTTCTAACTGAAAGTAAGGAGCGACATTAAAACTTAAAACGACCAGAAATTATTCCGTATATGAAAGGGGCTGCCCCCCCCCCTCAACGCCTCGCTCTTTACGCTAAAGTTTTCTATTGTTTCAAAAATTGAGTTGTGAGAAAGAGTCAAACTTTAGCGTAAAGAGCGAACATTAACACTTAAAAGAACAGAAAACTGTTCCTGATTTAATATCCTCAGGTAATTTGATTTCATTGAAGTAACTTTTTTGGAGAGATTTCCGTTGACGCTCTATAAGTTTAATTGAAAACGGTCGACTCAAAAAAATCATTTCCACTTTCTCCTACGTTATCCTGATTTATGTAAATTTATTTTTATTGGATATTTCACATTATTACAAAAATGAGCCGTCTCTTGATCTTATAGTACCATAGGTTCGATACGATCCCCCCTTATTTGTCATCTGACAAAAGACAAGCTGGGGGAAAAGTCGAAGTTCAACATTTTATAAAAGCTCCAAGCGATGAAATCAAACAGTTCGTGGTAATGAACTGTAAGTAAGGAGCGACCCGGCTCAATAGTAACCGAAACTCTAAAAGAGGGAATTTTGATACCAATAGATACATCAAAAGAAAGGAATTTTTATGCTGATTTTAAATATATAAGTTTTAAAAGTTTAATTCTACCCATCAAAAGTTGCAAGCCTGAGAAAATTTGCCTTATTTTCAAAAAAAAGAGGGAAACAACCCCTAAAAGTCATGGAATCTTAATGAAAATGACACCATCCAATTAGGCGTACCAGAGAACCCTACTGTAGAGGTTTAAAGCTCTCATCTGCACAAATATGGAATTTTGGATTTTTTGCCAGAAGAAAGATCACGTATTCGTGTTTATTTCTTTTTTTGATTATTTTTTTTCCCCACGGGTTTTTTCGTATTGACCCAGTGGTCCTAGAATTTTGTGAGAGGGCTCATTTGAATGAAAATTAAAAGTTCTAGGGCCCTTTTTAAGTGACCAAAAAATTGGAGAGCAACTAGACCCCCTCACACGATCATTTTTTCCCAAAGTCACCGGATCAAAATTTTGAGATAGCCATTTTGTTCTGCATAGTCGAAATGTCAAATAACTAAGTCTTTGATTACAATTTAATCCCCCACAGTCCCCGGGGGAAGGGCTTCAAGTTATGAACTTTGCCCATTGTTTACATATAGTATTGGTTGTTGGTAAGTATACAGATGTTTTCAGGGGGATTTTTTTCTGGTGGGGGGGATAGGATTAGGTGGGAAGATATTTTCATGGAGGAATTTTTTATGGGAGAAGATAATCTCCATGAAGAGGGTGCTGGATATCCCAGCATTATCTAAAAACGATCAGAAATTAAATAAAAAAAATAAGTTTTTTTAAACAGAAAGTAAGGAGCAACATTAAAACTTAAAACGAACAGAAATCATTACGTATATGAGGGGGTTCATCCCCTCGTCAATACCTGGGTCTTTACGCTAAAGTATTTTAGTAATTTCAAAAGAGCTATTTATTCTAATTAAACTGCCTTTGTGATTCAGAGGTCATTCTTAAAGAATTGGAACAAATTTGAATTTCAGCGTAAAGAGCGAGGTATTGACGAGGGGCGACCCCCTCATATCACGTATATAAGGAAGTTTTTCCCCTAGTCAATACCTCACTCTTTACACTAAAGTTCAAATTTTGTAAAATAATGGCCGATATAATCGATAATTTGTTGTGTTATTTTCCGGCTATTCCTTAACATTTAATTTTACTTTAACCAGCTTCATAACTATGATTTTTATGTGGTAATAAACCAAAGATATTGTATGTATTCGGCTTGTGGTTGTTATTTAATAAAAAAAAAAAAACATTTTTTTTTCCAACTGAAAGTAAGGAATGATATTATAAGTTATAACGAACTTAAATTATTACGTATATCTTTTAAAGATCTTTTCTTTCATTCATTTCCGTAATTTGAGAATTGCTCAAATTGTGTCTCTCATTTTCATAAAATGGTTTCTCGACATTATTTAAAAAAACGATCAGCAATTAAATAAAAAGCCAGTTTTTTCAACTGAAAGAAACAAGCAACAATAAAACTTAAAACGAACAGAAAATATTACGTATATGAGATGGGTTGCCTCTATTCAATAGCTCGCTCTTACGCTAAAGTTTCTTTTTTAACTTTTATTAAATAAAAAAACATGTTTTTTTTTAACTGAAAGTAAGGAACGACGTTAAAACTTAAAATTAACAGAAATTATTCCGTATATGAAAGGGGCTGTCCTCTCCTCAACGCCTCGCTCTTTACGCTAAAGTTTTTTTTATTGTTTAAAAAATAGAGTTGTGAGAAAGTCAAATTTTAGCGTAAAGAGCGAGGGTGTTGAGGAGGGGACAGCCCTTTTCATATACGAAATAATTTCTGTTCGGTTTAAGTTTTAACGTCGTTCCTTACTTTCAGTTAAAAAAACTTGTTTTTTTTTTTTTTATTTAATTTTTGAACGTTTTTGAACTAATACAGGTTTTGATTTTGGCTCACCGTACATGAATAATTAAAACAAAATTTTTATATTAATTTTACTTTTATTTCGTTAAATGGCTTTCTCGAAAGTTGTTTAATTTTATTTACGAACGTTTTTACTGGTAATAAATATACTTAACTTACGAATTAACTTACGTAACGAACTTCTATATTCATAGATTTTTAGTACGTATATTAGGGGGTTCGCCCCCTAGTTAATACCTTTCTCTTTAAGCTAAAGTTCGAATTTTGTTCCAATTCTTAAAAAATGACCCCTTAATCACAAAGGCCGTTAATTAGAATAAATAGCTCTTATGAAAGTACTAAAAAATTGTTTGGCTTAAAGAGCGAGGTATTGACCAGGGAGTAAACTCAATCATGTACATAATATTTTCTATTCGTTTTAAGTTTCTGATGTTGCTCCTTACTTTCAGTTGAAAAACTTGTTTTTTTTTATTTAATTTCTGATCTTTTTCTTTAATAATGATGGGAAATCCGGTGCCCCCTTCACAGCAATGTCCCTTCCCCCATGAAACTTCCTTCATGGAAAGACCCTCCCATATAACCCCCACCCCCACCCCTACTTACCAGAAAAAATCCCCACTGAAAATGTTTGTATACTTCCCAATAAACCAATACTATATGTTAACATTGGGTAAAGTTCATAACTTTCCGCCTTCCCCCTGGGGACTTCGGGGGATTAAGTCATCCTAAAAGACATAGTTATCATATTTTCGACCATGCTGAACAAAATGGCTATCTCAAAATTTTGATTCGGTGACTTTGGGAAAAAAATGAGCGTGGCAGGGGCCTAGTTGCCCTCCATTTTTTTGGTCACTTGAAAAGGGCACTAGAACTTTTAATTTCTGTTCCAATGAGCCCTCCCCACGATATTCTTGGACTACTGGTTCGATCCGATCACCCCTGGAAAAAAAAAAAAATAAAATTAACACGCATCCGTGATCTTTCTTCTGGCAAAAAATGCAAAATTCCAAATTTTTGCAGATAGGTGCTTGAAACCTCTACAGTAGGGTTCTCTTATACGCTGAATATGATGGTGTGATTTTCATTAAGGTTCTATAGTTTTTAGGGGGTCTTTCCCCCTTTTTTCTAAAATCAGCCAAATTTTCTCAGGCGCGTGACTTTTAATGGGTAAAACTAAAACTTGATGAAACTTATATATAGAAATCAGCATTAAAATTTGATTCTTTTGATGTATCTATTGGTATGAAAACTCCGTTTTTTAGAGTTTCGTTTACCATTGAGCCGGGTTGCTCCTTACTTACAGTTCGTTACCAAGAACTGTTTGAAAAGAGGTTATTATTCTAATTAAACAGCCTTTTTGATTCAGGAGTCATTCTTAAACACCTGGAAGAAGAATCAAACTTAGGTTATTATAAGGTTATTATTAGTTAAAAACAGTAAAATTAATATGCAAATTACGTTTTAATTATTCATTGAGGGTGAGCCAAATTCAAAACCTGCATTAATTAAAAAACGATCAGAAATTAAACAAGAAAAAAAGTTTTTTTTTAACTGAAAGTAAGTAGCGACGACATTAAAACTTAAAACGAACAGAAATTATTCCGTATATGAAAGGGGCTGTCCCCTCCTCAACGCCCCGCTCTTTACGCTAAAGTTTTTTAATTGTTTTTAATAAAGTATAGAGTTGTGAAAAAAAGTCAAACTTTAGTGTAAGTTTTTTCGTTTTAACTTTTAATGGTGCTTCTTACTTTTAGTTAAAAAAAAACTTTTTTTTTAAATCATAGACAGCGCAATCGCGCTGCCTAAGTAAAGAACGATGTTTGCACAATGTATTATTTATTTATTTTTTCTTTAGACCAGAGAACACCGTATCGAAGGAGTTGTCGTAGAAACTTCGAAAACGGCTCATTCGATTGGAAATTGGAGTGGCTTGTTACCTTTTTAATAGTCAAAAGTGATTGGAAGACAACTATCATTTCCCCAAATACATTCAATCGAAATCTTGAGATAACCCTTTTGTTCAGCGTAGTTGATTTCCAGATAGAAATTATGTTTTTGAGGAGGACATTCCTCCACAGCCCTCAGGGCAAGGTTGTAAGTTATGCCCTGGGGGCATATAAGTTTTTTTTATAGAAAGCGTTGTCGTAGAAACTTCAAAAAAGGCTCATTCGATTGGAAATTCAAAGGACTAATGCCCTTTTTAATAGTCAAAAGAGATTGGAGGGCAACTAACCCCCCTCTCACGCCCACCTTTTTCCCCCAAACACATCCAAACAAAATTTTGAGATAGCCATTTTTTTTCAACATAGTTGAAAGTTCTGGAAATTAGGTCTTTGAGGATGACAGCACCCCCCCCCCCACAGTCCTCAGGGCAAGGGTTGTAATCTATGCCCTGGGGTCATATTTGGTTTTTATAGAAAGCGTTGTCGTAGAAACTTCAAAAAGGCTCATTTGATTGGAAAGTGAAATGGCTAGTGCCCTTTTTAATAGTCGAAAGTTAGTTGGAAGGCAACTAACACCCCTTGTACGCCCAGCATTTATCCAACCACATCCAATCAAATTTTGAGATAGCCATTTTGTCCAAAGTAGTGGAAAGGTCCGGAAATTATACCTTTAAGGATAACACTCCCCCCATAGCCCTCAGAGTAAGGGTTGTAAGTTATGCCTTGGGGGCATATAAGGTTTTTATTGCAAGCTTTGTCGTAGAAACTTGAAAAAGGGCTCATTGGATTGGAAATTCAAAGGGCTAGTGCCCTATTTTAATAGTCGAAAGTGATTTGAGGGAAACTAACCCCCCCCCTCTCACGCCCACGTTTTCCCTAAACACATCCAATCGAAATTTTTAAATAGCCATTTTGTTCAAAATGGTTAAAAATTTTAGAAATTAGGTCTTTGAGAATTATAACCCCCTTAGAGCCCTCGGGGCAAGGCTTGTAAATTATGGCCTAGGGGCATGTAAGGTTTTTTTTTCATAGATAGTGATGTTGTAGAAACTTCAAAAACAGCTCATTCGATTGGAAATTAGAAGGGCTTGTGCCCTTTTTAAAAGTCAAAGGTGATTGGAGGATAACTAACACCCCTCAAACACCGACAATTTCCAACCACATACAATTAAAATTTTGAGACAGCCATTTTGTTCGAAGTAGTTAAAAAGTTTGGAAATTATTTTTTTGAGGATGACAATCCCCCACAGCCCTAAGAGCGAGGGCTATAAATTATGCCCTGGGATATATAGTTTTTTTTTATAGAAAGCGTTGTCGTAGAAAGTTAAAAAAGGAATCATTCGTTTGGAAATTGAAACGGCTAGTGCCCTTTTTAATAGTCAAAAGTGATTTGAGGGAAACTAACCCCCTCTCACGCCCACCTTTCCTCTAAACACATCCAATAAATTTTTTTAGATAGCCATTTTGTTCAACGTAGTTAAAAGTTTTAGAAATTAGGTCTTTGAGAATGATAACCCCCTCAGAGCCCTCGGAGCAAGTGTTGTAAATTATGTCCTAGGGGCATATAAGGATTTTATAGATAGTGATGTTGAAGAAACTTCAAAAAGGGCTCATTCGATTGGAAATTAGAAGGACTTGTGCCCTTTTTAATAGTCAAAAGTGTTTGGAGGATAACTAACCCCCCTCTCACACCCCACCATTTCCCCAAACACATCCAAAAAAATTTTGAGACAGCCATTTTGTTAGTTAAAAAGTCCAGAAATTATGTTTCTGAGGATGACACTCCCCCACAGTCCTCAGGGCAAGGGATGTAAGTTATGCCCTTGGGGCATATAAAGTTTTATAGAAAGCGTTGTCGTAGAAAGTTAAAAAAGGAATCATTCGATTGGAAATTTAAACGGCTAGTGCCCTTTTTAATAGTCGAAAGTGGATGGAGGGCAAGTAACCACCCTCTCACGCTCACCATTTCCCCAAACACATGCAATCAAAATTTTGAGATAGCCATTTTTTTTTCAACGTAGTTGAAAGTTCTTGAAATTAGGTCTTTGAGAATGACAACCCCCCCCACAGTCCTCAGGGCAAGGGTCGTAATTTATACCCTGGGGTCATATTGGGTGTTTTGTTGTCGTAGAAACTTCCAAAAGGAGTCATTTGATTCGAAATTGAAATGGCTAAGCCCTTTTAATTATCGAAAGTGATTGGAAGGCAGCTAACACCCCTTTCACGCCTAGCATTTATCGAAACACATCCAATCAAAATTTTGAGATAGCCATTTTGTTCAAGTAGTTGAAAGGTCCGGAAATTATATCTTTCAGGATGACACTCCTCCCACAGCCCTCAGGGTGAGGGTTGTAAGTTGTACCCTGGGGCATATAAGGTTTTTATTGAAAACTTTGTCGTAAAAACTTGAAAAAGGGCTCATTCGATTGGAAATTCAAAGGGCTAGTGCCCTTTTTAATAGTCAAAAGTGATTTGAGGGAAACTAACGCCCCCCTCACGCCCACCTTTTCCCCAAACACATCCAATCAAAATTTTTAGATAGTCATTTTGTTCAATGTAGTTAAAAGTTTTAGAAATTAGGTCTTTGAGAATGATAACTCTCTCAGAGCCGTCGGGACAAGGGTTGTAAATTATGCCCTAGGGGCATATAAGGTTTTTATAGATAGTGATGTTGTAGAAACTTCAAAAAAAAGCTCACTCGATTGGAAGTTAGAAAGGCCTGGGCTCTTTTTAATAGTCAAAAGTGATTGGAGGATAACTAACACCCTCTCTCACACCCACAATTTCCCAACCACATCCAGTCAAAATTTCTAGATAGCCATTTAGTTCGACATAGTTAAAAAGTCCGGAAATTATGTTTTTGAGGATGACACTCCCCCAACAGCCCTCAGGGCGATGGTTGTAAATTATGCCCTGGGGGCATATAGTTTTTTTTTTATAGATAGCGTTGTCGTAGAAAATTAAGAAAGGAATCATTCAATTGGAAATTGAAACGCCTAGTGCCCTTTTTAATAGTCGAAATTGATTTGAGGGAAACTAACCCCCCTCTCACGCCCACCTTTTCCTCAAACACATCCAATCAAATTTTTAGATAGCCATTTTATCAACGTAGTTAAAAGTTTTAGAAATTAGGTCTTTGAGAATGATAACCCCCTCAGAGCTCTCAAGGCAAGGGTTGTAAATTATGCCCTAGGGGCATATAACGTTTTTATAGATAGTGATGTTGAAGAAACTTCAAAAAGGGCTTATTCAATTGGAAATTGGAAGGGCTTCAGCCCTTTTTAATAGTCAAAAGTGATTGGGATAACTAACACCCCTCTCACACCCACCATTTCCCCAAACACATCCAGTCAAAACTTCGAGATGGCCATTTTTGTTCGATGTAGTTAAAAAGTCCGGGAGAGTATGTTTTTGAGGATGACACTCCCCCCACAGCCCTCAGGGCAAGGGATATAAGTTATGCCCTGGGGGCATATACAGTTTTTTTTATAGAAAGCGTTGTCGTAGAAAATTCAAAAAGAAATCATTCGATTATAAATTGAAAGGGCTAGTGCTCTTTTTAATATTCGAAAGTGACTGGAGGGCAAGTAACCCCTCTCTCACGCCCACCATTTCCCCAAACACATCCAATCAAAATTTTGAGATAGCCGTTTTGTTTAACGTAGTTGAAAGTTCTGGAAATTAGGTCTTTAGGATGATAACCCCCTCACAGCCCTCAGGGCAAGGGTTATAATGTATGCCCTGGGGGCATATAAGGTGTTTATAGAAGGCGTTGTCGTAAAAACTCAAAAAGGGCTCATTCGATGGGAATTGAAAGGGCTAGTGCCCTTTTTAATAGTCGAAAGTGATTTGAAGGCTTACCATTGTTATAGTGAAGAGCGACGTGGGTACAATTCATTATTATTAAATTTTTGTTTATTTAGGCCAGGGCACTTCGTGTCGAAGGAGTTGTCGTAGGAACTTCGAAAAG
The DNA here is from genome assembly GCA_027921565.1 of Artemia sinica. Taxonomy (NCBI): domain Eukaryota; kingdom Metazoa; phylum Arthropoda; class Branchiopoda; order Anostraca; family Artemiidae; genus Artemia; species Artemia sinica. The sequence goes on from CM051268.1 coordinate 24,113,815, forward strand.
GGCTCATTCGATTGAAAATAGAAAGGACTAATGCCCTTTTTATTATTTTTTGAAATAAAATTACACGGGAAACATTTTTCAATTGAGTTTTTTTTAAGTAGGTTACTATAGGCCGTGGGTGGCTCTTTACAAGGTTAATTGGCAAAAGCAAATTAGAGATCTCGACAAGCATGAATAGCCAACAGGATGAAATTTTCCCAAGACTGAAGATATTGATTCGTTTATGGCCAAATTTGAAAACACTGCTACAGCTTGCAAATGGCTAGGCCAGAGTAGCCTACATACACCCTTACCTAACTTTACGGCCTAGAAACTTTCCAAGAAACTTTGCCGCAAAGTGAAAAGTCATATATGGAATCAATTATTCTAATACAAATTCAATGTGGTCAGTTCCAAATTTGTTAGGTATGTAACATGGTTTATCATTCAAAATGCATTTTCTCTTTCAATTCATTTAAATCAAAAATATATTCATGGCAAGTTCTTACATTTATATATAAATTACAACCGATTCCAAAAAACCAACAATAACCTATAAACAAAAATGAAACAACTTCATGTCACATAAAATATATATTTTATTTTAAATGGCGTTAATCTGAGGAAGATGAAGAAATAGCAACCTGCAGATCACTGTCGTCATCATCATTTTCAAACAGTTCGTGGTAAGAACTGTAAGTAAGGAGCGACCCGGCTCAATGGTAACCGAAACTCTAGAAGACGGGTTTTTGATACCAATAGATATATCAAAAGAATCAGATTTTAATGCTGATTTCAAATATATAACTTTCATCAAGTTTAGAGCTACCCATCAAAAGTTACGCGCCTGAGAAAATTTGGCTGATTTTCAAAAAAAGGGGGGAAGACCCCACTAAAAGTTATAGAACCTTAATGAAAATCACACCATCATATTCAGCGTATCAGAGAACCCTACTGTAGAGGTTTCAAGCTCCTATGTACAAAAATGTGGATTTTTGCATTTTTTGCCAGAAGAAAGATCACGGATGCGTGTTTATTTGTTTGTTTGTTTGTTTGTTTGTTTGTTTTTTTTTTTTCCCCAGGGGTGATCGTATCGACCCAGTGGTCCTAGAATATCGTGGGAGGGCTCATTGGAACGGAAAATTAAAAGTTCTAGTGCCCCTTTTTAAGTGACCAAAAAAAATGGAGGGCAACTAGGCCCCCTCCCACGCTCATTTTTTTCCCAAAGTCACCCGATCAAAATTTTGAGATAGCCATTTTGTTCAGCATGGTCGAAAATATGATAAAAATGTCTTTTAGGATGAATTGATCCCCCAAAGTCTCCAGGGAGAGGGCTGAAAGTTATGAACTTTACTCAATGTTAACATATAGTATTGGTTATTGGGAAGTATACAGACTTTTTTCAGAGGAGATTTTTTCTGGTAGGTGGGGAAGGAGAGGGTCGGGGCTATATGGAAGGATCTTTCCATGAAGGAAGTTTTCATGGGGGAAGGGACATTGCTATGAAGGGGGCGCCGGATTTCCCAGCATTATTAAAGAAAAAGATCAGGAATTAAATAAAAAAAAAAAACAAGTTTTTCAACTGATCAACTGATTGTGATTAAGAGGTCATTTTTAAAGAACTGGAAAAAAAATTCGAACTATAGTTTTAAAGAGCAGGGTATTGACTAGGGGCGAACCCCCTAATATACGTGTTAAAAATTTATGAATATAGAAGTTCGTTACGTAAGTTAATTCTAAGTTACGTATATTTATTACTAATAAAAACGTTCGTAAATAAATTAAACAAGTTTCGAGAAAGCCATTTAACCAAATATAATATGCAAATTTTGTTTTAATTATTCATATACGGTGAGCCAAAATCAAAACCTGCATTAATTCAAAAACGTTCAAAAATTAAATAAAAAAAACAAGTTTTTTTAACTGAAAGTAAGGAACGACGTTAAAACTTAAAACGAACAGAAATTATTCCGTATATGAAGGGGGCTGTCACCTCCTCAACGCCTCGCTCTTTACGCTAAAGTTTGACTTTCTCACAAGTCTATTTTTTAAACAATAAAAAAACTTTAGCGTAAAGAGCGAGGCGTTGAGGAGGGGACAGCCCCTTCATATACGGAATAATTTCTGTTCGTTTTAAGTTTTTAACGTCGTTCCTTACTTTCAGTTAAAAAAACTTGTTTTTTTTTTATTTAATCAGTGGTAAGGATAGGCCTGACTTAAAAAACTATCCAATTTTGTTTGGTAGCTTTTGATATTTCCTATTTCGAACAATTAATAAACATCCTCCTTAAAAACGATCCTGACGTCTGACGTAGCAAAAAAGTTCCCGAGGAATTAGCTCAGCTATTAGCTGTTATAAATCAATGAAGAACGAAATAGATAAGAAGGCAAGGCAAACAAAGTTGGATAATTTTTTAAGTCAGGCCTATCCTTACCAGCGAAAAATGATGACGACAGTGATCTGCAGGTTGCTATTTCTTCATCTTCCTCAGATTAAATGGCGACTATTTTTTGATATTAGCTGTTTGAATACTGAGTCAAATGCCGGTTCTACTTGCACCTGAATGAGTTCTTCATATGAAAGGGGGTTCCCTCTCAGCTTCAAGTAGATCAAGCACATCACACTCGTCCAAACTTTCACAGCCAGGATCAACTGCTATATCCAACATGTTTTGCTTAATTTTGGAAGGAAATTAACTTCAGCGTAACAATCAGTAATAAATATATATATAAAACACTCACAGTCAAGTTTAAACCAGTCGCTTTATGAGCACACTAGAGCTTCTGCTCGGCAAGGTCCAGAAAGAAGTAAAAAATAAGTAGATTGGAAATAGAAGCGGTTTCAGATATAGTTGAAATTACGTAGTTTAGGTATTTAAAAATTTGGATAAGAAATTAAACTTTCAGAGACCACATACCTAAGGTTATTCTCAGATAAATGACTTTAATTGTAAAGTTGGCACAAAAATGGAAAGGAATAATATACTGAATAACACTCGTAAACAAGAAAAAATCGAAAAAAGGGTCAGCAATTTGTAGATATATCAAATTAAAAAAAAAAATGTTTTTTGCTGTTAGAGCGAAGCATTTTAGACTATAAATCAAAAACGTGCCTTTACTGAAGAGGGCCGTTGTAATCGGATCAAATGGGACTGGTAGGTCGGGGGGAGGGGGGGGGGTTAAACTCGAAATGAAGAGGTTGCCGTATTTTTTCATCATTTCCTTTGAAATGAATGGTGGCGAATTCAAAAACAAAGTTAAAAACTTGATTATACGTAGTCAAGTACCTCATATTACCTGAAACAGTTGTGAAAATTGACCTGTATGAACTAGTTATTTTAATCATTTTTGGTCGATTCACCATTTCCTATCAACCTAGGAATGCCTACTTTGGTTCTCATAAACGAACGCGTGCAGAACCTGACTGACCTTACAACGCAGAAGCGACTTCTTCGAGGAAAGCTAGAGATCTGGTGGACATGAAAAGATATTTCGATATATTGAGCCCTAGAACCCTTCATGCAGAATTCACAGCTGTTGAACGTGGTTACTGGTGTCCGTGCTTCATCATATGCAAACGTAGATGATGCCAAATCTGCAGGAAAATAAAAATCTGAAGGACATGGAAGCAAAAAAAATTGACAAATATGTTTCCAGGAGAAAGGAGAAAGTTGTAACTATGGCTGAGAAGTCACCTGTTGTGATAGATAGCGAGAGAGAAATTGTCAAACCAGCTCTAATCTTTTAACATCTAGCCGCAGTGGCTAGTACCAGTTGTTCTGACTTGACGAGATTCTGTCGTTCGAGCTCTGTACTTTTCCATCCCTTCCACCTCTTCCACCTCTTTAGTTCGTTCGAGGTAATGAGGACAGCCAACAAAGCAAATCTAACAAATACACTGATGAAAATTGAGCGAATCGAGGGTCCAGTGATATTGCCAATCTCTCAGAGAGCTATGGAAGGTGGCTGGCTAATCCACAAAATACCATGGACAGCCGGATCCACATTCTCTAAGGTGGCAGAATCTGAAATAGATAATGTCAAAAGACATTTCGGCCAGGTATTGGTAGTTTTTGACTCTTATAATGATACATCAACGACGAAAAATTGCAAACAGCTGAAGAGAACCAAAGGTTGTTGTGTCTAACGGTTGAATTCTCTCCTAACATGAAGATCGTCAAAAGTAAGGAGGAATTTTTAGAAGTCCCAAAAACAAACAACGCTTTATCGACCTACTAACTGAGAGGCTGGCGAATTCAGGATGTCAAGTTCTACATGCTCAGGATGATGCCAATGTCTTAGTTGTACAAACTACACTCAGTTGTGCTGAAACTTTGCCGACCACTTTGATTGGGAATGATACCGACCTATTAGTCCTTCTGCTGTACCATGTCGAGCTTGATGCATATGATATCTTTATGCAGACAAATCCGCATGAAAATAAACGACGAATGTATGATATGAAAAGGATCAATCTGCTAAGGATATAAATCAGAGACTAAGAATTTAAACTAAACTAAGAAACTACTAAGGATATAATAGTACAGTCAATACAAGGTTTGACCGCAAACAAATTGCAACATAAATGATTTTTACACCATCTTGTAGAGAAAAAAACAACTGTACAACATATCAAAAGTTGAGAAACCTAGCGGGGTGCAAAATTAGTGTTTTTTAGCGTTTTGTGTTTTATTTTTCGTTTTTAAGCCTAAATTTTCGATTTTCTCAAGGCTTAGAGTTTACTTCATGGGAAACACATTTCTGATGTAGTTTTATGTGCTGAACTCGAATATTACATCAGATTTAAGATACGGTGAACCAAAAGTGTTTCACATTCATCACCATTCACGAAGTTCGCGATTCTATTATAACATAGTCGTTTGACCACATTTCTTGAGTAGTTTTATGTGATGAACTCGAATATCACATCAGATCAAGGATATGTTCAACCGACAGTGTTTCACATTCATCACCAAAAGTTTTCTTCAAAATAATCAATCATCTCTTAATGTATTAACTGACTAAAATCACAGGTAACAAAAATCACATTGGTAAAAGGCAGGCAACTTTTCAAATGACTTGCGACATTAATCACTGGCAGTGTAGTTTGAAACTTCGTCGTCGAGATCGTCGATGAGATCTTCTGATTTGGGAGAATTATCACATTCTGCTCCCTGACAAGTTTTGCACGCGAGAGTGCAAGACATGCCGTTTTCTGACACAAGTGCACCGAGCAGAGGTACAGTTTGAACGGCAAGAACACTTAACAATCTTAAGAAGTTGGGGAGGTACTGGGGGTAGTAGTGGTTAGGTCCGTCATCACAGGGTATAATATACCATTTCGGTCCTTCCAGCCCCACTCTTGAGGGTCCAATTCTAGATTACGGTCGTCATTCCAGGCGTGTACCTGAAAGTAAACTCTATAGCTGTGAAATGCTGCAGAGTTGGATGTGGGAGGTAGCTGCTCTGGGTGAACAAAAGCCGTTGCTGTGACGAGCTTTCTTTCGAAGAGCTGCTTTCGAAGCTCGTTCAGATTTCCCCCCTTCTTTCCACCATATATTAAGACGTGCGTCTTGTCCGGCTTCCTTGACTTCGATTTTTGTTGCTGCCTTCTTCATAAAGACCTTGGCAGATGCTCAAAAACTTTCGTCTTCTATCACTTTTTTCAGGGTAAGACCTTTTCCGATGTTGTGGACACGTAATGTAGAATCACACCCAAGGAATGCATGGGCAAAGAGGATCAGACCACATACTTCTTGGCCTAATCTTTTTTTCATTTCATGAGCATCCCAGCACCTTCGCTCTTTATTTTTCTTTGGCTTGTTCTGGGGCGAAGTACACCTTGTTAGTGGAGACATCACAGTGGTAGCAGAGAAGGACCAGAAGATCCGTATCTTCTCCAATAACGGCAGTTACCTTCTGTTTCGCTGATTCGATAGCAGCTTTTACAATAGGCACGTCTGCATCACTGGGGGCTTGGACTACAAAATAGCCTTTTTGCCGGGGATGAACTGCAAGCGCACTAATGAATCTTGACTTGTTTTTCTTGTTCCCGAGAAATTCTTCTTTCTTAACTTTCAGACGCATGTCATTCGTGAAGAAAACCTCGCGACCAATCGTTCGATTACGATACGAATGGGCCATATCTTTGATGGAAGGTCCACTATCATGCCCATCGAAAACAACAGTTGCGCCAAGGTACTTCCGCGAAATATACAGAGAGTAGCTCTGTATGATACCCGCATACGTGTCATTTTTTATCCATGGGACTCGGTGCAATAGAGATCCGCCGTCAAGTACGTAGTGTGTCCCGTCGTTCAGCACACACGGAATTTCTTCGAGTTTGCATGCAAGTGCAATGGCCTTGGCGAATTCGGCCTTGTTCGGCACTCTCGGCATAAATGAGCTGTCAAACAGAGCAGCGGGATACGAACAAAGTTCATACCGGAAGCACTCTGATTCAGGAAGTCTTGTCCTTTTGGCTAACGCAATGAAGCGTTGAAATAGCAAAGCTGGATCCAGTCGCTTGCAATCTCCTCCAGCTGTTTGCTTTGTTGTTATCTGGACTGCCTGTTCCTTTCTTCGGAAGACAAAATCCTTCGCCACTTTTCCAGTCATAGCATCAAGGATTTTTAGCCCGACAGCCTTTGCACAGTCAACGTTTGCAGATTCATATGCAGTCAAACCGGTAGCAATGCTTCTAAGCTGGGTATCCCCTCCGAATGGTGAGCCATTTTCAAAGTACGTGACCATCGCCTGCGTCTCCTTGAAGTCTCGTTCTTGTCTGGGGCCTGCGTTCTCCTTGTGCTGCTCGCTTGTCCATAGAGAATTTGCGTCAGATCTTCCATTAGGAGGTTAACAGCAGAGCAGGTTGGGCGTGCTAAAACCCACAGCGACCTCTGGGTTTCGGTCATGCCCGTACCCCTAGTCAGTCCGCCTGCTGTTTTCAACGAGCGCATAAGCTCTTGTTCAATAACTAGATCCGTCGACAAGCCAGCCCAATAGCGATCAGATCGTCTGACGACGTGCATTCCTTGTTGGAATGAACTATGAACAGTAGGATGGGTTTCTTCAAGCTTCACCATCTTCTGAAGGTACATTTGGCACGATTTGGCATAGTTGTTGTGACCACAGGCCGCAAGAAAAGGTAGCATTTCAGACACAGACTTTAGGTGTAAGTCCCAAAGCCCCATCCGCTCAGCTTTGATGAAAGAACGAAGTATCCCAACCATATTCATAAGCTGAAACCACAGCTTTGAAGTTCTGTGCTGAGACAGATCAAGTATCTTCTGGTCGACGAAACCTTTGATCCGCTTGAGTGCAGGATTTTCTTCAACCTCCGTCATTGTTGCCTCTCCATTCATTAGCTAGCTGTATAGTGTTTTAAGGTCTGCAACTTCTTTGGTGCCTAACTTTGTTTCAGGTTCTGAACAGGGATGATCGTCAAATAACTCGGAGAGCAGCACGGCATGAAGAGCACTATCAACTAGCAAGAGACCTCGAACAGCTCGTGAAATAGCCTTTCCACTTAGGAGATGGGGAACAGCCCAAATGTTATTGAGATTCCCGCTCTTACCCCAACGGTTCCTTTATACTAACGTGATTGGGTGGTCTATGGCCACATTTAAAGCCAAAGTTTACCGATAAGATTTTCTAATTAACCCTTTAGTCTCGGCCTAAGCTGAAAAGTAAAATAGGTACATAGAAAATTCTTACTATATTCACAGTTACAGGTATAAAAAGAACTGAACTGAAAAAGGACAAATTCTCCCAGCCCGCTAACCGCAGCACGCGGTGGGGTTACTAGGGGTGGTAATGAACCTTTCCAACCAATCCCAGGGCTCCTAATATACTGGCCAATCTCCCTAGGTGCGCACTTTTTCCCTCGTGGTGAATTAAACACGTACGCAGTTAAGAGGATCCAAAATGGCGTCAAAAAATAATGGAAAATTAACATTTATTACAAAAGGAAGGAAAATAATTAAGGGGCCCATAGAAATGAATCTGGGAGGACATTTATCTGACAAAACTGGGACCAAGGGTTCCAACAACGACAATCTTAGAATGTACGGAACTTTCCAAAAATATAGTATTCAGTCGATAGGGCGACGTGATTCCTGACTTCATTCGCCCCAAAGGACGAAAAAAAAGGGAAATATGGCCACGAAATACGAATTTCCTGTTTGGTGATGAATGTGAAACACTAACGGTGGGACATAACTTGAATCTGATGTGATATTCGAATTCAGCACACAAAACTAGTTCAGAAACATGTCTCCCATGAAGTAAATGCTAAGCTCTAGGATAACGGAAAATTTCTGCTAAAAACAACAAAAAACAAACGGAAAACGCTAAAAAACACTTATTTTGCACCCCGCTGGGTTTCTCAACTTCTGATATGTTGTACAGTTTTTTTTTTCTCTACAAGATGGTGTAAAAATCATTTCTGTTGCAATTTGTTTGCGGTCGAGTCCTATTTGACGCTAGATTGACTGTACTATAAACAATCTACTAAGGATATAAACCAGAAAATCTACTTGTTTGCCACGCAATGTCTGGCTACGATACAACATCTAGACTTCACGGCGTAGGGAAACCAGCAGTGGTTTCCTTGTCACTTGAAGATAGTATTTTTAAGAATGCTTGCAAGATCCTCCAGACACCAGGATCCAACCACTAGGAGATCATCGAAGCTGGAGAGAAAGCTTTGTCCGCATATAAAAAAGGAAAAGTAATGAGAAGCCCCGAAGGATGTCGGGGTGCAGCTATTTACTATGCGGGTGGCAAGTTCCAATGCTATCGTTTAGGCAAAGCAGTTTCCGCCAACTTTGGCTGCCACAACGTACCACTTTTACAGGTGCTATTTTAAAATAATAAAGTGGAAAGATACGTCCAATTCGCTAAAGCCCGAAGAGTGGGGTTGGTGCCCTCTCTTCGTCACGGAATGTGTATGTTCCCATTATGACAGATGCTTCACCAGTACCAGAATTTCTGCTGAAGATGGTGGGGTGTCAGTGCACCAGCGGGTGCGAGGCCCTCAGATGCAGCTGGCGCTGGAACGGTTTACCCTGAAACTTTGCCTTTGGGGAGTATAGAGGGGCGTTATGTGCTAACGCTGCAGCAAGACAGGATGAGGACGATAAAAAAGCCGATAAAGACGAGCAGGAAGAAGAATTAGCTTTATTTTGTGCTTTAAAATCAAAATGTTTTTGTGATTAATTACCTGAGTTCTAAGGGTTCCTTTTTATAACTGATTGATCTGAAGTTTTGACCTCTATTAACGAATTGGTTTTCTAGAAGTTATACTTATCAACCCCTCATATTACAGTGCCCTCAGAGGTGGAAATCAGGTAAATAGTAAAACAAAACTGCTTTTTGACCTCATATTTGGCAACTCACTACTTTATTTGATATAAAATGGTTCTTTAGTCGCAAAAATCCGTCAGATAATGATCTACGTACTTTACCCACTCCTACGCCCATTCCATGAAGGTGAAAATTGACACCCTGATACGTAAAACTGGATTTCTGACGCTGTATTCGGATTCGTCATGCTTGATTTGATAGGGAACGACTATTTAAACTCCAAAACATTTATAAACACAAAAATCGATCCCCCTTGATTTCCCCCTTCAAAGGCGAATTTGATACACTTTGGCAAGAGAGATTTGGGTGGATTGTTTTTGTGTAATTCAGCGGATTTTTGTGAACATTTTGGCGTAGAAAAAAATGTTGTTGCAATTTCCCCAAGGTCAAAACGTATTTTTACTCCACTAATAACAGAATACTACTACTACTACCAACTCACCGCAGCACCAAGCCGCCTGAGGCCGACACAGCTACGCACGCTCCTCCTCCACCCCAATCTATTCAAAGCCTCCCTTTTTACACCCACCCATGAAGTTCCCATTTCCTTTAAATATTTCTTTATGACGTCCTCCCAACCCACACGGGACGACCTAGTTTCCGCTTAGCCCTAGATGGTTGGCCGAAAAGAACAATCTTCGGCAACCTGTCATCCTTCATCCGCACAATGTGCCCTAGCCACCTCAACCTTTTCTTTCATTATAGCCCTAGAGAGCAGTATTGAACCACATTTTTCGTATAGCGTATTGTTTGAAATACGGTGAGTCAGCCGGGTACCCAGAACAATCCTTAAGCAATTTCTCTGTATATAATAGATAATATATAAATTATCTATTATATATACTTCGTTATATATATTTATGCCGTTATATCTACTAGATATCTCTATTATGGACAACACGGACCATCAGGTTAATCTAGGTGTGTAATCATTTTATTCTTTTTCAAAAATGTTATTGAAAGATTTATTTAAGGAAAAATTTATAATGAAACATAATATTGATCAAAACCTTGATTTTGGTCATTCTAGGTATTTCGCAGTCGTTTTTATGCTACGTCAATTAAGAAAATGGCAGAATCTCATTTGTTGTTGCATTTTACCTGTTTTTTAGTCTCTAGAAAGCGCTTTCTAAAAGTAGATAAGAGTTAACTTCGTTTTCCGTTCATCTGTCATTTTAAGGTCTGGGTACTGTCAATTTAGAAAGCAATTTCCGCAGAATACTGGATGTTCGATCGTGGTTCGTTTAGGATGCTTGAACGATTAGTCCCAACGTGCATGGGAAAACTTATTCTGATTAATGAAAATTATTGTTTCGTATTTACGTATATAGTTTGTACACTGTGAAAAATGTATTCAGCTGAAATATGATTAATTGTACTGCCATCATGCCATGCCCAATATGTTAAGGAGCTTTTATGTTTTTGTGCCACATTGCTCTAGCCTTAAAGTGTAATATTTACTTATAGACTTTTGTACTAGTCTATAAGTAATATAAGTAATGCGCATGATGGATATGAATATAAAAATTTCGACATTCTGTTTTAACACTGTCAGACGACCAAATGTCATAAAGACACGCAGGAGTCTATTTAGGGGGGAAGTGGAAAACACAATTGAAGCTGGCTTTGCAAAAGATATATGTATTAAAGGTGACATATTAAATTTTGAAATATTGTCGAGGACTGAGCTTGTAGTCCTCCCTTCAATAATTTTAGGCGTCCTCTGAGTGTGCCACAATAGCAACTTTAAGACTACACCAACATTTTCGTACAAAATATTTGTGTTTGAAGGTATAAAAATAGCATTTTAGGTTAAAATTCTATGTCATAAATTGGAATCTAAATTCATACCACCAACATATGATTAAATATATTAAAACACACCGAACTTTTTATATTACTGGTGGAGAGTAGTTCAAATTTCATATTAAGAAACTTCCTGCTTTTGTTGAGAAAAGCGTCCCTAAAGTAACATTATAAATGCTCATTTTTTAATTGCAAAGGGAATCCAAATCCTGATTTTGCGACTCAAGAATTTTTAATAGATCCGACCATGCCTTTTTAAAGGTCACAATTCAATTTGATAGCCTCAAACAACAATAGAAATTAAAACCAACTTTTTCTTTGTTTATCTGTTTAGTGATTTCTTCTGGTCAAGTGAATGTTGGACTATTTGTCTTGTAATCTTATGTTGTTGCATGCAGTGGCAACCCTAAGCCTATTAAATCGTAAGTTGTTTTTATTGTCTTTGCGTATGGAGGATTTAGTACAATTTACATTTATGTTTAAAGAATAAAAACATTAAATTGATGACTCGGAAAATCTGAAAGCTTGCTGATTCAATCTCTTTATTTGGTAAACAAAGGTAATACATGGTATTGGACTTTCATAATTGGAGAGAAGAAGGAAGACATAGATTCTACAGTTTTAGAATCCATCACACTATAGATTCAGGGCAAGGAAAGTACGTACCATATATGGATACTTCCTTAGTCTTCCTTTGTGAGCAGCAAGCTTAATTTGAGATAAAGAAGAGCAAAAGGCAGGAATAAAGAGAACAATAGTTAAAACAGACAAAATTTTAATTGCTCTTTTTTTCTAAATTACACAAAATAAGGATTCAAAGTAAAAAAAAAAATCTGCCAAAAAGAGGAAAACGACCAGAAGAATGGGAATCTGCAAGGTATTGAAAGAGACTAAAATTGTCTGAAAAACAATTCAAAATAGCCATATTATCAATGACCTTGAAAATAGCGCCTATTTATAGATTTATTGTTCTGTGGAGTTGGAGAGCTTCTAATAAGAGATAATTCCAAAGACAATAGGACTTCCACCTACTTGATCTGCTCTTCTTTTCATTTTATAAAAAAAAAAAAAAAATCTGGCCCAAAAAGAGGAAAGGAAAAAACGGGAACCAGGGGGGAAAAAGGAAATGTGGGGGGGGAAAATCTGCCAAAAAGGTCTTGAAAGGGGGGGAGTGACTAAAAAATTGTCTGGAAAAACAAAAACAAATGCCAAAACAAATTTAAAGCCCATTATTATCAATTGAAACCTTGTGGGGGGAAAAAATAGCGGGGCCTATTCTTTTATAGATTTTGATGTGGTTTCTGTTTGGGGTTTTTAGGAGAGGGGCTTTTCTAATAAAAGGAAAAGATATTTTCCCAAAAAAAAGGGGGGGGGGGGGACAATAGGGTGGACTTCCCCCCCCCCAACCTTTACCCTGTGATCTGCTTCTTTCTTTTTTCCACGGGGGAGTTGTTTTTTCTTTTTTAAAAACATCCCGCCTAATTTGGAATCTTTGGCCCCTTTTCATAATCATTTTTTTCGGTTTTACCCCCCCCCGTTCTTAACGGGGGTTATTTTTCTCGTTTTTGCTTTGTCTTTACTTTGTTCTCGGCTTTTATTGTTAACGGTTTAAGAAAACCCAAACCCCTTTTTTTTCCCTTGGGTGGGAATTTCCTTTCGTTAGTTCGGATAAACCTAAAAAAGGGAGGGAACAAACTTTATTGATTTTCGTATAATTGAAAAAAAAATTTTTCAAACCCAGTTTAACCAACGGGGGTTGTTTTTTACATATGTTGGGACCGATTTATTAAACATTTGTACAATAGGGAGTACAAGAACCTTCAAAAATTGGGGGCGTATGGTAGGGGAGCATTAAACCTTTGGGAAGGGCAAAAAAGGGGGGATATTTGTGGCTTTTGCTCGAGGAGGGGGAGGTGGCCAGTAAGCAAAGCAAGGGTGCTTTTTATTTTTGCTTTCAAAAAGGGGGAATTGGGAGATTAAACAGGAGGGGATTTAAAAGCCTTTATGTTTTTCAACTATTATTAAAAATGCCAAAAACGATTTACTTAATTTTTAAAATTGAAAAAGAGGTTGTCCCCCACCCACCTTTGTGGGAAAAACATTTAGGGGGGAAAACTCCATTGTACAAAAGGCTTGTCTAAAATCACCCTTGTTTTTCCAATTGATAAGGAGTTAAAACGGCCTTCTCAAACCCCCCCCTTGGGGTTTCGGGTGGGGGAACCCCTCCCCAAGGCTTCTTCCATTCCGATTTCCACAATTTCAAAAACACCCCCCCCCAACCACATCAGACCATTGTAGACAAACCCCAATTTCTCTTTTTATAAAAAAAACCCCCCCCCCGATTATTCTTGGAATTTTTTCATGTTTTTCCAAAGAGGTGTGGTTTTCCAAGGGGCTTCTTTTAAACAACAAAAAAACTTAGGGGAAGGGGGGGGACAAAAAAAAACATGTATTTTTTTCGAAAAGGTGGGTAGTAAAGGGGGGGGCAATTTTTGTTTTCTGGATCAATTTTTTTGTTCTGGGGTATTTTTAGGAACTTTTCGTTTTTAAAAATTTACCTAAAAAACCCAAGGGTTGTTCATTGTTTTTTTTCAAATGGGGAAAAAATTAATTCCAAAAAAAAAAGGTATTTTTCAACAAAAAATTGCTTAGGGGAAACAAATGGAATGGCAGGGTGGGGGGGGGGGCTAAGGGAAAGGGGATTTTTTAGCGGGTAAGATGAAAGCTTTTAAAAAACCTTCCCAAAATTTAAGGATCTATAAAAACACCCCCCATTTTTTTTTTCCGTTAAGGATTTTTGGTTTTTTACGGAATTACAAAAAAACTTTTAATTTGTTTTAGGAAATTACGAAACATAAAAAAACATATTTAGGTGTGGTCTTAGGTCCTATTCGTATAGGTTTAATAAAAAACAAGGAAACAATTTTTAATATTTTTATTTTTCTTTATTTTTAAAAAATTTTCTTAGGGAAAAAAAAAAATGGTCCCACCCGCTTTAGCAAAACAAACTTAGTGTCGTTTAAAAAAAATTACTAGTTTGGAAAGAGGAAGGGGGAAGGTTTAAGTAAATTTTTTTTTGCTTGGAATGGGAGGCCCCTTGAAAGGGTTTGGGGGGGGGACCTTTTTGGCCATTTATTTGAAAACAGCCCAACCAGGTTTAAAAATTTAAGGAATTGAACTCGGTTAATAAAGTTACCCACAAAATATTAGTTAAAAGGAAAAACTTCAAACACCAGGATTTTCTAAAAGGTTGGGAGGTTTTCCCCCCCCCCAACGGACATTTTATTTTTTTTTTGGACTGGGGAAAAATGGAGTTTTCGGAAAGGGGTGGGGTTTGGGGACTCGGGGCCCATATTGGAACAAAGCGCAGGAAAAAAATAGAAGTTTGAAAATCGGTTCATAAATTTACCCAAAATATAGTTAAAAAGAAAAAACCCCTTTTTTATAAACAAGGGGGGGGGTGGGGACTTTCTTGAAGTTAGAAGGTTTTTACATTGCTCAACCCCCACCCCCCCTAGCCAAAATCCCCATTTTTTCAGGGAGGGGGCAAAGGGTTGATTATTTATTTAGATGCAAATTTTTTAGGGGGGGGCAACTAAAAAGTGGAATGGGGGTTTTTATTTCGATTTATTTTTAAATTTTTTCTAATTGCTTATTTTTATTTTTTCCAAACTTTCCCCCCAAAGCCCCCTGTATTACCACTGTTGTGCTTTTTGGCTCTGGCAAACGCCAACCCCTTCTGGGACACAAATTCCCAAACCATTTCCCCAATTAACATTTTCTTAAGGGGAACATTTTTTCCGGGACCAGTTTCTTGTTAAAAAAAAAAAAAAAAAATTATTGGTGCTTTTTCCAATCCTTTGATTCCAAACGGTTTTTCCAAGCCATTAGAGTCCTTTTTCATTTTAATTAACCTCCCCAAAAAAACCCCCCCCACCACACCCCCGGTCCCCCCACTTGCGACATGTTAACCCACCGCCTTCCCCCCCCCTTTTACCATTGCCCCCACCCGTGGGGGCATTGGGACAAACCAACTGGGTAAACCTTGGGGGACAATTTTTCAATAACAACCGGAAAAACAAAAGTGAATAATTTTCTAAAACACAAATCCAAACGCCCCACAAGGTAAAAAAACCGCCACTTTTTAATTTTCTTTTCGGGCACCCACCCCCATGTCCCTCTCCCTCCCCTCTCGGGTTGGGAAACCAACACCCCGTAATTCCCCAATATTTTTAAAGTGTTCTTTTCTAGCATTTTTCGGAAAAACACCTTCCCAATGGGAAGGATAAAAAAAATTTTTCTATGTTTGCTAATTCAATTTTTTCCAACGATTTCCCCAAGGCCCTGTGTCCCCAACTTATTTTTTTAACTAGTTTGCTCTTGGCAGCACCCAAAAAACCCTTTTTGTGGTTTTTTGGGGGGGGAACTCCCCCCACTCCATCATTTTCTCAAGGGGGGTTGGGACAATTTTTCAGGAAAATTTCATTTGTTAAAAAAAACATTATGGTTTTCAAAATCAATTTGTTTCCAAGTTTTTTTGTTTTTTTTTTTTTTTTTTTTTTTTTTTTTTTGTTTTTTTTTTTTTTTTTTTTTATTCTAAATTTTGTCATAAACAAAAAAAAAAAATAACCCTAAAAAACCCAAAGTAAATTTTTTTTTTTCCCCCCACAAATGAAAATATCCAAAAAAAAACAGGGTATTTTTTTTCCACAAATAATTCTTGAGGAGGGGAACTGGGAAACAAATGGGGGGGGGGCTTAGGTGAAAGAATTTTTGAAAGGGGGGTAGGAAAAAAGTTCAGCGAATTGGGGGGGGGGGCCTCCATGGGGGAACTAAAAATCATAAATTTAAAAAAATAAATTAAAAATTAAAAAAGGGAATTCACACACAAGGCCTCATAATTTTTTTTCCCTTTATAACGAACAAAACTGAAATTAGGGCAGAGATGTTTTCACAACAAAAAAAAGGGAGTTTTTAAATTTCAGGCGAAAATTTGGTTATTTCTTCCAAGGGACTTTTTTTTTCGTAAAGCTTTTTCGTGGGATTTTACATCATTGATCAGATGGTTCTAATGCGAGTCTTTTGGGCCAGTGTCTGATCCAACACATATAAGAATACAGTAAGTATAAATTTAAAAATTAAATGAATTCAAAGTATGTATTTCTCACCATTTTTGCCATTTAAGTATTTCTGAGGATGTGGATTTTGAACTTAAAGCTAATATTGCATTACATAAACCCAAATTAAACTATGTTGCGTAGACATCTCACAGATAGTGGTTTGATAACACCGAGACGAGTTTGTAACAACTTCTGTGGTTTTGTTTGCAAATTCGAGGCTAATACAAACAGTAAAATTTTAAAAATAAAAAACATTAAATAGATAGTTCACAAAAACTTCTCACGAGTCCAAAGACTCCCTCATCCCTCCATATTTTTCTGAGGGTGTTGATAAAATTTCGAATGCTTAAATCGAAATATTGAAGCCAGAAATAAAACACGGTAATCTAAGTTTTCCATAGATGAGTTAGAGAACTACCAGACCACCCCGACTATAGCTAAAGCTGCTTGTTGTACAATTCATACTATTACCATTGCTATTCCTATCAAGATTTTTTCTCAATAGGAGTGCCCAAACCTAAGCTCCTTCTGCAAAGGATAATTCTACTACGATACTCCCAAAAGGACAACTACCACAATGTTTCTGCTATCTATTAATATTAATTAGCCTTATTAGCCAACATTTATACTATTGCTTCATGAAAATGCTGTGCTATTAAAAACGAACACTAAATAAATTTTCAAAAACAGAGTTTTGTTATGAAAAGTCCACAGCGAATTAAAGACTCAAAATTTGCAGAGATTAGTTTACATAAGAATTCAACCTAACACGATCAAAATCAAATATTGAATTAAACGTAAAATTAGCA
This sequence comes from Artemia sinica, assembly GCA_027921565.1. Taxonomy (NCBI): domain Eukaryota; kingdom Metazoa; phylum Arthropoda; class Branchiopoda; order Anostraca; family Artemiidae; genus Artemia; species Artemia sinica. The sequence goes on from CM051268.1 coordinate 24,130,895, forward strand.
TAAATTATAATGAACAAGGAAGCCAAACTAAAAACGAATGAACACTGCCCAAAAATAAGCCGACTGTTATCGCCTCTCAAATCATCCCAAAAGACTAAAGTACCAGTTGTCCTTTACGGAATACAAAATACATCAATCTTTCTTTATTTTTTAATTATGAAGAAAGATTAAATACAGCTCAAAATTCTAGGAATTTAGAATCGATTTAGTTACTGGTTAAATACTACTAATGAAAACTCACTGCGACACCAAGCCGTTTGAGGCCAACTCAGCTGCAGACGCTTCTCCTGCACCCAACCTATTCAAAGCTTCGCCCAAGAAATGGCATATTCTCCTCACCTTTTCGAAGTGCAGTTGTTTCACAAACCTCTCCCTCATGGCTGACATTATCATAATCTTAGTTCAAAGAATCACCTATCTGTCATATAGAGATTAATTAGCTGCGAAAAGACTCCATTCGCCTTTGTTTCATACAACTTCACAACATCCACCATCTCTACTAATAATCCTACCCTAATGAGTGAGGCTGCTCACTTGATCAGTTTTCTCGTTACCTAATGTCACATCTTCACCCTTATTTATTGACTTGGTCTCCTTAACATTAATTTTCAAACCTACTGTTCCTTTCAAACAAAATTTACTGACTTAATTACTTAACTCCCATCCGGCCGTGTTGGCTGATTCGGGGCTTCTCCTCCAATGGCATCATAAAAATATTTTCGGTATTCCTCCCTGTTTGTTGCAGTCCTCAGCAGTATTGGGGTGGGATGGTAAGAACTGTTATCTCACCAGCGCTTGGGAGGTCACTCGCTTGTCTGAGAGGCATTTCTTCTTCCTTCAAAGGCTATTTTGGGCAGTTGGGCTAGGGACATACGCTGAACGTGTCCTAACCATCGAAGCTGCTGGAGTTTGATGGTCTGCATGAGGGTTTGAGGGTAATTCAAGGAGGACAGCAGTTGTTTGTTTTGTTCTTGGTAAGTAATGCCACTTAGCTTTCGGAGTGATTTAGTTTAAAATACCTCCAGTCGGTGCTTGTCGTAGGCTTTTAGAGCCCGTATCTCTGCTCCATACGTTGCAACTTGAATCACTAAGTAGCGAAACAGTCGCATCTTCAGTTTTAAGGGTAGGTATTTATTTTTCCAAATAAAGCGCAGTGACTTGGAGCGTGCGGAGGCAAGAGTCAGGCGTCATTTGGTGTCTTTTGAGGAGTCGTTTGTGAATGTCGGCACACTTCCTAGGTGAAGAAGAAACTGGTCAACCCATTCGATTTTCTTCGCCCTGAATAGTGACTTTGGTGAGGGGAGGGGGCGACCAGTCTTTGCATGCCGTGATACTCTCATTATCTTGGTCCTGCTGGCGATTATCTTCATTCCAAAGGAACTAACTGTTGATAGTGTTTGCACTGGATTGGAGCTCCTGTATTTTTCTATTCTGACGATTAATGTCATCAGCATATGCAAGTTAGTCAAAAGGTACCCATCCAAGACAATTCCCGTGTTATTAGGGACAATTGCCAGATCACTATTTAGGAATAGGCAGAAAAGAGTGGGTGAGAGGAGGCACCCTTTGAGAACACCTTTAGAGGTAGAAAAACTCCTCAGTAAGTCCTTCACTAGTCTGCACCATGCTTCTCACCTTCTCGCACATACTCCTTATAATATCGATAATATCAAAGGGAACTCCGTAGTGAGCGAAGGTATGCCAGAGACCATCTCGCCAGATTAGGTCGAAGGCTTGCTTAAAGTCTATGAACAGTATAGTTCCATTAACATTGGTATAATCCAGCTTGAAACTCAAGTATCGCATGTCTTGTCATGTTTCTTATGCGGTCTGGGCGTCATTTCATGAGGATTTTAACGCAGTGCCAAGTAAGTGATATAGGTCTGTAGTTGTCGCAATTGCTTTTGGATCCTTTCTTATGCAAGAAGACTATGACAGATGTTGACCTGAACTCGGGGTAGTATTTGGTTTCCCACAAAGCTGTTACTATTCGATAGTACAGATCGATGACAACTTCAGATTATACTCTGAGCAACTCTGCTTGTATACCGTCTATCCGGGTGCTTTATTGGATTTGAGTGATTTCACAGCGGTTTCTACCTCTGACCTTAAGGGTGTTAGCGGTGTTTTTTTTTCAGACTAATAGAAAACCATTTGCTACATTTAATTGCTAAATTAAGCTACGGATTTAGTAAACTATGAAGTGCAAATGACACTCTATGCTTTCGAGTTTGAGAGTATGTAAAAATACAATTACTCACGGCAAAATTGCTCGGCAAAAGAACATATGCGACAACTTAGTTCTTTCTTCCTTTTGAATTTATTAGCTTCAAATGTAGAGAGCAATAAAGTATAAAAATAAAAAATTTTAATCCAAGCAATTTCTTTAGTTTATGTAAAGTGGAAATGACAGTCAAAAGCATTTTGACGCGTTGAAAGGCAGCAACACTGAAATTTTTCAGTAAATGTTCCGTTCTTTACTAGTTAGACTTCATTGTTCATTTTAATTTCTGTTGTTTTACATTTCGTTTTTTTTAGGTGTCATTGCAGTTTCTGCTCCTTTTGGGTTTGAAATTTTAGATAAGCTATCCCACTCCTTTTCAATTTTAAATTTTCAGTATACTTTTCATGGGTTAACTCTTATGTCAAAAAAATTAAGCATTTTAGACTGTAGGGTCGACCTATAATAGTATGCCTTTATGAATGTCCGAAACCTCTTTAGAGGGCCTGAGGGGGAGAACTTCAGGTTGGCAAATATCGAGGTCCATAAAATTAGATTTATTAGGAATATAAACAGAACAAAGTAGCTTCTTTTTTTTTTTTTTTTTTTGTAAAGATAAAGCATCTTACAAAAAGATATAAATATTTTCTTCTCAAAGTTATCCTTTTAGTTTTTTTTTATGTCTTGTTTATTACTCTTTTCTATAATAGAAAAAAACACCTGGTGTTAATTCTAAGCTTCATAATTTCTAATAAATTCACGTTGAAATTGGAAGCTAGCAACGTTTACAAGGCGAATGCACGATCGGAATAAAATTTAGTATGCTATTTGATGCCAAGTTCCGAGTAACAAGAAACTCTTGAAGTCTTCAGCCTTTCAGGGGGGGGGAGGGGAATTCAAGATTTTGAGGATGACGAGGGGAAAGAAATTTGAAATTTTCAATGAAACAAAAAACTATATTTTTTACAGAAACGAAGTCTAAAATGCAATTAATTCCGCAATTTTTAATGCACCATATATAAGTTTAGAAATTTTTTACAGCCCGAGTGCAAAAATTAAACTTGTAAAAATATTTTCCAACCAACCTCACTCTTCATCACTTATTTCAAAACCGTAGGGCTTTTTATTAAAGAGTTTCAGTTGAAATATTGTAGGTACACCTGTCAAAGCGTCACCCCTAAAAAGAGAACGTGAATTATTTGAGTGGTCTAAAATTGAATAAGGGTCTGAAGTTTGAACTTTTAATTTTTATTATTAGAAGCTGCAGTCATTTCCTAAAAAAATTAAGGTAAGTTTCATTATACAAAGGTTGCTAGTTAAGTCTTTTCTTTCTCAAGCTTACGACCTGCAACTAATGACTTGGATGACCTGACAAGCTATTTCTGTTCATATCTGTTCGTTGGAAAAAAAAAGAAGCATACACTGAAAATACGCGTGAAGTGTTGTACATTCGGATTGTTCGTTTGTACATTCAAATCGAATTGTTTGTACATTCAATGAGGAAGTCAGTAAGGAAAACTATGATTCAAAGGACAAACAAACTTACGAAACAGATTGAATACTTCAGATCCATGCCCAAACAAATGATCTGTTTATGGAGTCGAGATGACAAATTCAGAAGGAAGCAAAAGAAATGGAGAATTATGTTCAAAATATAAGGAATTATAGGGCGAATGGAAAGTCTTGGGTAATGGGGGGAAAGCTTTTCCCCTGTTTTGTTCTAGAAGAAATTACAATTACTGAAACCTAGTTTCCTTTATCTGTGCCAAATGGCTTTTGAAGAATAGAATTGATGTATTAGTGATGGAAAATATTATCAAGATTGTATTGTTCTATAAAGTTGCTTCATTATTCATCATGTTATCAAGGTATAATTGATAGTGCCATTTTTACACCTAGGGTTTAGTTTATATTCACAGGCTTGTATAAATAATGCCTTGTGTAATGAACCACTTAGTTCAAGACACTTCTAAGCAATATTTATTTTATTTGTGTTTTTTTCTAGACTTTCTAGATCTTCAATAGACAATTTATGTTCGAGTATTTTTCCAGTTCGTGAGGATCCAAATCTAACTTCAACACATAAATAGACGCTTATTTATCCTAAGAGGATATAGGAAATGGGAAAAAACCACAAAAAAAAAAAAAAAAAAAAAAAAAAAAAAAAAAAATTCTGAAGTAGGATTTGGGATAGTTTTTAAGAGCGGAGTTTAATTATGGCCGGATGCAGAAAATGGCTAGCACGAAATTGTATTGAAAGAAAATTATCAACCTCCAGGTGGTCTTTAATTAAAAACTATTGTATATTCAGAACCGCTCCCTTTCAGAAGAACCAATCAAGATTGAAAAATAAGAAGGAAAGCTTATTCGCAACAATGATTGAAAAAGTCTACTTGCGATATAGGCTTTCAAAAAACATCTTATGTCAAAAGACAAATTCTAAATTCAGCACAAAGACTAATCAGTTTTCTGCATTTGTGGTTGCAATCCATTTTGAACTAATTTGTAGATAAGATAGTGTCATTCCGATTCAGAAAAAAAAAACAAGGAACAAACTAGTACTTCAGATGAAAGTAAAGGGCAACAAGTTAGCTCAATAAACAGAATATTTTCTTTATTTCAGGAGGGCTGTGGTCCCAATAGTCCCCACTTTGTGGCGGAAGCTTAGCTAGTGCTTAACTGATGACATCTTAGAGTACAAAGAAATACATTGTCAGTTGGTATTCCTCAATGGTTTATTCGCAGACCGCCTTTAAAAATACTTAAACAAAATTTTATTCTTTAAAGCAAATGCATATGAATAAATTCATCTATTTTTGGGGCATTATAAAAACAAAACAAAAAAAGTTTTTTATAAAAACGCTCTTTTGGAGAGCATTCATTTTTGAAGTACTAGGAGGGGGATTAAACTTTAGTATTAACAGGGGAGGGGGTGGTTAAGGCAGCAGCAGCCCTCCTAATTTACAGGATGATTTATGTTCGTATTAAATTTTAATTTCGCTCTTTACTTTCAGTTGAAAAACTTGTTTTTTGTTTAGTTTTGTCCGATTTTAGTGTCCAATTTTGTGTAATATAAATACGAATAGAGACCCCCCCCCCCCCCACAACTGTCCTGGCCTTAAAGTTAAAGTGTCAGTTGTGCAAAGCAATGCGTCAAAACGAAAATAGTCCTTGATAAAGGTAACCCTCAAGGTAATTTTAAAAGGGGCCTGACATGCGAAAATGATTTTAAGAAAATAATATTTAGGTTTTTAGGGGAGGTTTTGTCAGAAAGACATAGCTTAGAAGTACCCCCACCCCTCTGCTTTCTGCTTTTGTACAGGTAAGCCTAGCACATGATATTTATTATAAAAGAGCCACTGAGGGTCATCACAAAAAAAAAAAAAAAATCTAATTACTACTTGACCATCTTATTAATATAGTAGATTTACATAAAAATTAGCCAACATTAGCCTTCAATTTTCAGCGTGTTTCTGAACAGTCATCCCAGTTACTTAATAGCTACATGTGAATTTAGTTTTGTTTCACATTAAAATATTTCTGCAATAATAGGGGAGTCATCCCTCACTAGAATCAGTAGTAAGAGCTTAATCCAAATATATTATTCCTAATGAGGGAATATTAAAGGTGGGGTTAACCTCCTTTTGCATTGATCGGGAGGACCTCTCACAAAAATTTAGAAAATTCAGCCTATAAAATTCACATTTTGGAACTTCGCGCACTACCTCAATAGTACATATTGTTTCAGTATTTTCATACGATTAATATGAGTTTGGTCGGGAAGATACACAAGTACCAATAATAGAAAATTAACAAGGGAAATGGGGTTCATAGTCCCTCCCACCTGGGCAATGCGGTTTCAGTTGTTCCAATTTTGTTTCAGCATTGGCAAGATTCCTGTGAGAACCCCTCGCACTTTAAATAGGCCCATAGGAAAATAGCAATTGACTTTAAAGGCATCCCTAGAAAACTAACATAGGATTTTAAAGTCATGCCCTCCCCTTTCCCATAGGATTTTAAAGTCATGCCCTCTTACGTCACGACACCCCTGGCAGGCTTCCTGGGATTCCAGGTGTTCCATATATTGTTTCAGTATTTCTATATGATTGTTCTAACTTCTGGAGTGTGGTCGGGATATTTAACAAGTACCAGTAATAGGGAGTTAACAAGGGAAGTCAGATAAGTGGAGCTATTAGTCCCCCATACCTGGGCAATGCAGTCGGCTGGCAGGCTTCCCGGGTTTCGAGGTGTTCTATTAAAGGGAACACAGCTGACAAGATTCCCAAAACACACCCTCGCCTTTTAAACGGTCAGATAGGGATATTAGCACGGGATTTTAAAGGGTCAGATAGGGAGTCTATAAGTGGAGCTACTAGCCCCTCAAGTCGTTGCACCTATGCAATACGGCTCCTCTTTCCAGATGTAATATGTTTGACGGAATCTTGTTTCAGCTGGAAAGATTCCAACGAAACATCCTCGCCTTTTAAACGGCCAGATAGGGATATTAGCATGGGATTTTAAAGGGTCAGATAGAGAGTCTATCAGTAGAGCTAATAGCCCCTCAAGCCATCGTCCCTGTGCAATGCAGCTCCTGTTTCCAGGTGTAATATGCTTGACGCAATCTTATTTCAGATGGCAAGATTCCCACAACACACCCCTCTTGACTCCATGACGTAAGACGACGCACCCCTTTTAAATGGTCAGTGCAATATGGATGACGCAGTTTTATCTAACCTTGCGTCAGGATCCACGGGGAATCCCGCTTTTATCTGCGTACGAGACACACGTGGATGTTGCGTAATTACTGAGTCTTATGTAAGGACAGCGCACACCTTGCGTAACAACAGCACACAATTTATGTAAGGTCGGCACACACCTGGGTCTTATATAAGGACGGCGCAAATATTACGTAATGACAGCGCAAAACATCACTGTCACAAAGTACTTTTTTGACATTCTATTTTTCGCCGAAACATTCAACGCGTTTTCTCATTCTTTCTTAAGTTCTTCGTCATCGCTGGGACTCGAAGGGTTAATCTCCTTCTAATGGAACAACGTCAGGACTAAACTGCTATTTCCAGTATTTTGTCCTGGTCAATATATTCTAGAAAAGGCACTGAGATTCCCGTGACGTCACAAGACACATCTCTGTGGATTCCAACACCTGGTAGAGTTCTGACCTCATACCGTCATCTCCTGTCCAGGTGCAAAATAAATGCGCAAAACACGCAGAGGGAAAATTCTATTTCTAGACACAACTGTTTCCAAGGCAAACATGCAATTAGAGAAATTTTTAGCACTCCTTAGCCATTACGAGATAGCTAAACCTCAAAATTAAGGATCTATAACCCCATTTTTCCGTAAGATTTGTTTAGAATAAAACTGTATTTTAGAATAGAAATAAACATATTAGCGGTCTAGTCCTATCGTATAGGTAATAAAGGAACATGTAATATATTTTTCTATTTTCATAAATTTTCTTACAAAAATGGTCACCGCTTTGTAAAACTTAGTCTTAACTAGTCGAAGAGAGAGTTTAATAATTTTTTTTGGCTGAATGGAGCCGGAGTTGGACTTGTCATATTGAAAGCACCAGGAATTAGATGAGAACTCGGTTATAAGTTACAAATCTAGTTAAAAGAACTTCAAACAGGATTCTAAAGTTGGAGTTCCACGACATTTTTTTTTTGCTGAATGGAGTCGGAGTTGGACTCGCCACATTGAAAGCGCCAGGAAAAAGAGTTGAAATCGTTTATAAATACAAATAAAGTTAAAAGAACCTTTAAAACTGGACTCTGAAGTTGGAGTTTTACATCTGCACCCTCTAGCAATCATTTTCAGAGGGCAAGGTTGATATTAGATGCTAATTTTTAGGCACTAGTGAGGTATTTCCGATATATTTTCTGTTGCTATTATTTTCCAACTATTCCCAGCCCTGTATTACACTATTGCTGCTCTGCAGCACCCTCCGATATCACATCGTTAAGTCTAAGACATTTTCCCGACATTTCTTGTTAAAAATTATGCTTTCAATCCTTTGATTCAAGGTTTTTTCTGGAGCCTAGCCTTTCATAATTACCTCCAAAACACACCCCGCCACTGCGACATAACACGCCTGCCCCCTACCATCCACGTGGCATTGAACAACGGAATTTGGCATTTCACTACAAAAACGTGATACTCCAAGCAATTCAAGCCACAGTACCACACTCTTACTGCTCTATGACACCCTGCAACACCCGTCATCAACACTGTATGCGCCTTTTAGCGTTTGAACACCTTCAATGCATATATTTTCTATTACTATTATTTCCCAACGATTCCCAGCCCTATACACACTTGTACTGCTCTGCGACATCCTCTGACATCACATCATTATACCTAAGACATGTTTCGGACATTTCTTGTCAAAAATTATACTTTCAATCCATTGATTCAATTTTTTTTTTGAAAGCTTAGCCTTTCATAATAATCTCCAAAAGACATCCCTTCACTGCGACATGAAACGCCTGCCCCCTACCATCCATGTCGCATTGAACAAAGGAACTTTGCATTTCACTACCAGAACGTGATATTCCAAGCAATTTATGCCACAGTACCATACTCTTACTGCTCTGTGGCTCCCTGCGACACCCGTTATCAACATTTTAAGCGTCTTCTAGCGTTTGAAAACCTTCAATGGATATATTTTTCTAATGCTATTATTTTCCAACAATTCCCAGCCATGTGCCACACTATTACTGCTCTACGGCAGCCTATGACATCACATCGTTATTGCTAAGAAAATTTTCAGATATTTATTGTTAAAAATTATGCTTTCAGTATATTAATTAAAGTTTTTTCGCAAGCCAAGCCTTTTATAAAAAACCTCCAAAACACCCAACACCACGACGGCATTACAAGCCTGCCATCTAGATGGTACACCCCCTCATTACACCTATCACTTTTTCAACCTTTTCACTCCAAAAATAAGCTTGTGAATGTAAATTAAATACTATGTTTTTTGTTGAAAAGCGGAACTCGGCATTTCATTGCTAGAATGTGAAACTCCAAACAATTCACGCCACAGTGCCATTAATTGACTGCCCCCCTCTGACATCTCCTTCATCATTTTTAAGACATTTTCAGACTTTACATAATTAAAACTACACATTCAATCCGATAATTCAAGTTTTTCATGGGGTAAGCATATCATCACCCTCTCCAAAACACTTCACACCTCCACGGTATTACACGCCTACCATTTTTCTTAATACGAAGCAACAAGTTTTTTCTTAATAAGAAAAAAAGTTTTACTATCAAATTTATCTTGGAAGTAACAGGTTTTTCTTAATAGTAACAAATTGTTTGTAATAGCAGCAAGTTTTCCGTCAAAGATAACATATTTATCTTAGAAGTAACAATTTTCTGTTAATTGTAACAAGTTTTCTCTTAGAAGTAGCAAGTTTTTCTTAACACTAACAATTGGCTTCTTAGAAGTAACAATTGTTTCTTAATACTATAAAATTTTTGGTAGAAGTAACAAGTTTTTTTCCTAATACGAACAAAAGCTTTACTCTATACTAACAATTTTTTTCTAATAGTAGGAAGTTTTCTGTCAAAGGTAGCAAATTTTTCTTAGAAATAACTATTTTCTGTTAATAGTAACAAGTTTCTCTCTTAGAAGTAGCAAGTTTTTCTTAACACAAATAAATTTTTCTTAAGAGTAACAAGTTTTTTCTTAACACTAACAAAGTTTTACTTAATAGTAACAAAATTTTTCGCAGAAGTAACAAGTTTTTTATCTAATGCGAACAAAAGTTTTTTTCATAATAACAATTTTTTTTTCTAATCGTAGAAATTTTTCCGTCAAAGGTAACAAATTTCTCTTAGAAGTAACAATTTTCTGTTAATGGTAACAAGTTTCATATTTTTCTTAGAAGTAGCAAGATTTTTCTTGACACTAACAAATTTTTCATCAGAAGTGACAAGTTTATCTTAATACTAACAAAGGTTGTACTCAATACTCACAAAATCTTTCATAGAAGTAAACATCTTCTTTTGAATAGTAACAAATTTTTGTTGGATGTAACAGTTTTTCTGAAAAGTAAAAAAATTTAAAAATAGTATCAAGCTTTCCGTCAAAAGAAAGAAATTTTTCTTAGAAACAATATTTTTCTGTCAATGGGAAAAAATTTGTTTTAGAACTAGCAGCTTTTTCACCAAAAATTCTAACATCACCCCCAAATACTTCTTATAGAATACAAAAGTTCAGTAATAACCCAAAATCATTTCTACGAGTGAGGCTTCCTTCTCATCGTTGAGAAAATTCATAATTGAACCGGAACTTTTTCTCTTCATCGAGAAAATTCAGAATCGAAGTGTAAGTCTTTCTTATCTTTGAAAAAACTCAGAATTAAAGTGGAACCTTTTCCTCTTCGCTGGAAAAAATTCAGAATTGAAGTGACTTTTTTATCATCAGACGAAAAAAATCTGGAACCGGAGTATATTTTTTTTTCTCTTCTATAGAAAAACCAGGAATAGAACTCGAAATTTTTTCTCTTCTTTCAGAAAATTCAGAAGAGAACTTGAACTTCACTTCATTTCTGAATTGTCGGTAGAAGATGGAAAAGTTAATATTCAATTCTGAATTTTTTTCAATGAAAAAAAAAATGTTAAACTTCGACATTTTCTCAAAGATAAGAAATACTTACACTTCTCTTTTCTCCGCTACACTTCTCTAGAGAAAAAAGTTGAAGTTCTGTTCCTGGTTTTTCTATAGAAGAGAAAAAAGATATACTTCGGTTCTGGATTATTTTTCTGAGATGATAAAAAAGTTCTACTTCGATTCCGAATTTTGCGAGTGAAGAGGAAAAGTTCCATTTTAATTCCGAGTTTTTTCAAAGACGGGAAAGACTTACACTTCGATTCTGAATTTTCTCAACGATGAGAAAGAAGTCTCACTTGTAAGAATGATTTTGGGTTATGAATGAACTTTTGTATTCTATAAGAAGTATTTTGGGGTGATGTTAGAATTTCTGTGGAAAAAGTTGCTACTTCTAAAAGAAATTTTTAAGATTGACATGAAATTGTTTTTCTAAGAGAAATGTGTTTACCTTTGACGAAAAACTTGCTACTATTTGAAAAAATTTGCTACTATTCAGTAATACCTGCTACATCCAAAAAATTTGTTACTATTCAAAATAAGATGTTACTTCTATGAAACATTTTATTAGTATTGAGTAAAACTTTTGTTAGTATTTAGAAAAACGTGTTACTTCTACGGGAAAATTTTTAGTGTCAAGAAAAACTAAATATTTCTAAGAAAAATAAAAAAACGTGTTACCATTAACAGAAAATTTTTACTTCTAAGAAAAATTTGTTACCTTTGACAGAAAACTTGCTACTATTAGAAAAAAAAAATTGTTACTATTAAGAAGAACATGCTACTTCTACGAACAATTTGTTAGTATTAAATACAAATTTTGTTTGTGTTAAGACAAAACTTGTCACTTCTAAGGACAAAAATTTTTAGTCTTAAGAAAAACTTGCTACTTCTAAGAAAAAAAAACTTGTTACCATTAACAGAAAATTGTTAATTCTAAGAGAAATTTGTTACCTTTGACAGAAAACTTGCTACTATTAAAAAAATTTATTAGTATGTAGTAGAAATTTTGTTCTATTAAAAAAAACACTTGTTGCTTCTACGAAAAATTTTGTTAGTATTAAGTGAAACTTTGTTAGTTTTAAGAAGAAGAAACTTGTTATTTCTAAGAAAAAAATTGTTAGTGTTAAGAAAAACGTGCTACTTTTAAGAGAAAACTTGTTACCATTAAAAGATTGTTGTTTACTTCTAAGAGAAATTTTTTATCTTTAACGGTAAAACTTGCTGCTATTAGAATTTTTTTTTTACTATTAAAAAAACCTGTTACTTCCAAGATAAATTTGATAGCATTGAGTAAAACTTTTGCTCGTATTAAAAAAGCTTGTTGCATCTAAGGAAACCAAGTTCCGCTGTTCAAAAAAATGAAATGTTTAATTTAGATTCACAAGCTTATTTCCAGGATACAATGGTTGAAAATTTCCTATGGGGTGATGAGGGGGTGTGCCACATGGGTGGTAAGCATGTAATGCTGCGGTGGTTTGAGTTGTTTTTGGGGAGCGTCGTGATACGCTTGCCCAATTAAAAACTTGAATGATCAGATTAAAAGTGTAATTTTAAGTTCGTAATGTCTGAAAATATTCTTAGTAATGATGAAGAAGATGTCAGAGGGAGACGGTCAAATAATGGCACTGTGGCGTAAATCGCTTGGCGTGTTACATTCTAGCAATGAAATGCCGAGTTCCGTTTTTCAACATAAAATACAGTGTTTAAATTACATTCACAAGCTCTCTTTTTGGAGTGAGAAGGTTAAAAATGTCCCAGGACTGATGAAGAGGTGTGCCATGCGGATGGCAGGCGTGTAATTCCTTCGTGATGTGAGGTGTTTTGGATGTTATATAAAAGGCTTGGCTTACGAAAAACTTGAATTAATAGATTGAAAGCATATTTTTAACAAGAAATGTGTGAAATATGTCTTAGAAATAATGATGTGATGTTAGAGGGTAATGTAGAGCAGTAATAGTGTGGCACAGGACTGGGAATCGTTGGAAAATAATGAACAATAGAAAATATATCCCTTGAATGTGTTCAAACGCTAGAAGACACTTAAAATGTTGATGAAGGGTGTCGCAGGATGCAACAGAGCAGTAAGAGTGTTGTATTGTGGCTTGCATTGCTTGGAGTATCACCTTCTGGTAGTGAAATGCCAAGTTCCATTGTTCAATGCCACGTGGATGGTAGGGGACAGGCGTGTCATGTCGTCGTGGTGTGGTGTCTTTTGGAGGTTATTATGAAAGGCTAGGATCACAAAAAAAAACTTGACTCAATGGATTGAAAGCTTAATTTTTAACAGGATATGTCCGAAAAATATCTTAGGAATAGTGATGTGATGTCAGAGGGTGCCACGGAGCAGTAATAGTGTGGCAAAGCACTGGGAATAGTTGGAAAATAATAGCAATAGAAAATATATTCATTGAAGGGTGTTCAAACGCTAGAAATCGCTTAAAATTTTGACGAAGGGTGTTGCAGGGTGCCACGGATCAGTAAGAGTGGGGTACTGTGGCGTGAATTGCTTGGGGTATCGCGCTCCGGTAGTAAAATGCCAAGTCCCGTTGTTCAATGCCATGTGGATGTTAGGGGGCAGGCGTGTCATGTCGTGGTGGCGGGTTGTCTTTTGGAGGTTATTATGAAAGGCTAGGCTTCCGAATAGTCTTGAATCAATGGATTCAAAGTATAATTTTTAACGAAAATGTCTGAAAAATTTCTTAGAAATAATGATGTGATGTCAGAGGGTGCTGCAGAGCAATAATAGTGTGACATAGGGCTAGAAATTGCTGAAAATTATAGCCATAGAAAATATATCCATTGAAGGTGTTCTAACGCTAGAAGACACATAACAACTACTACTTCTACAACTAACAACTCACCGCAGCACCTAGCCGCCTGGGGCCAACACAGCTACACACAGTCCTCTTCCATCCCAATCTGTTCAAAGCCTTCCTTTTTACGCCCGCCCATGAAGTTCCCATTTCCTTTAAATCTTTCTTTATGACGTTCTCTCAACCTAGATGAAGACGACCTGATTTCCATTTAGCCCTAGACGGTTGGCCGAAAAGAACAATCTTCGGCAATCTGTCATCCTTCATCCGCACAACGTGCCCTAGCCACCTACACCTTTCTTTCATTATAGCCCGAGAGAGCGGTATTGAACCACATTTTTCGTATAGCCTATTGTTTGAAATACGGTCAGTCAGCCGGGTACCCAGAACAATCCTTAAGCAATTTCTTTGGAAAAAAATTAGCAAATCTTCATCCGCTTTTTGAGCGCCAATGCTTCAGAGCCATATTTGACCACTCTCATCACTGTAGCTTCTAATGTTCTAATCTTGGCTTGCAGACTTATCTTCCTATTCTTCCAAACTTTTTTTAACTGTGAAAAACCACCCTGAGCCTTGGCTATTCTACTTTTGACATCTTCACTGCTCCAACCCTCTTTACTAATAATACTACCAAGGTAAGTGAAGCTGTCCACCTGATCAATCTTTTCATTAGCAGACTTCACCTTTTCATCTTCATTTATTCCTAGCCTTAGTGGCTTAGTCTTTTGAGGATTAATTTTGAAACCTATTCTAGCACCCTGAACTCGCAAAAAACCCTAAAACCTCATTCATTTTGCTGACACTTTCACCTAGGATGCTTAAATCATCAGCATAATCTAAGTCCAGGAGACTTTTTCCTCCCCATTTGATTCCATGGTCTCCCATTGCCTTTCCTGTGCTTCTTAAGACAAAGTCCATCAAAATAATCCATATCAAGAAGGATAGAACACAACCCTGCTTAACTTCTGATTTACTACAAAACCAGCTGCTAACCTCATTTCCTACCTTAACCACAGCAGTGTTATTCTCGTACATAGCACTAATCACTTTAATGTATTTGTCTGGTATACCATACAAGGATAAAACCTTTACTAAAGCTCTGCTATCAACAGAATCGAAAGCTTACTCATAATCTATAAAACTGAGGACCAAAGGTGTTTAAAAACTCAGGCACTTCTCAATTATTAACCTAAGAGTGAAAATTTGGTCGACACATCCTTTACCTTTTCTAAACTCGCACTGTTCTTCTCTTAAAACTTTGTCTATGGCATCTCTCAGTCTAAAAAGTATAATATTACAAAGGAAGTTACTACCTACAGAGACCAGACTAATCACTCGATAATTACCACACTCACTTCTATCACCTTTCTTATAAAGTGGCTTAATTAAGGTTTTCCTAAAATCGTTAGGTACTTCCCCTTTTTCAAAAATCATATTCATAATCTTCAGTAACTTATTTCTACCTCAGAGCCACCATATTTAAGAAACTCATTTACCACCCTATCACCACCTGGAGCCTTATATTTTTTAGTCCTTTTAGTACTGTCCCTAATTCCTCCTCACAAAACAAAACTTCCTTCACATTCAAGGTATCAAAAAAATTTTTCATTTTCCTCTATATCTCTTCTTTAAACTCTATCTCGGTTAAGCAAATTCTAAAAATGTTCGGCCCGTCTCTCTTTAGATTTTTCCTTATCGCTAATTGCGGCCCCATTCCTATCTTTAACTGGGCCGAGTCCGCATTGACTACTCCCTCTCAATTTGTTAACATGCCAGTACAATATTTTACTATTATGCCGTCTAGCTGCATCTTCCAGATCTTCGGCAATTTTATCCATGGGCTATACTTCACACTTGCTTAGTTCATAATTTAATACTTTCTCCACTTTTATTACATTCCTTTTGTTTTCATATTATCTGTCACTAAGGTAATTCTTGTACAAGTCCTTTCTTCTTTCTATCAAACATAAAGCATTTTTACTAATATTCTTAGCTGCAGTTCTAGCTTTCTTCCCTAAGACACCTTCAGCAACTTCAGAAATTATTTTTTCTAAAATTATTCCAACCATCTTCCTGATTATCAAATTTTAAACTCTCAAGTTTAGTATTCAACTGTTCCTGGAAAGTTTCTCTCAAATTCTTATCATGGAGTCTTCCAACCTCATAACTTCCCCGGGAGTATTTACCCTTCCGATATTTCAGCTTTAAATCAACCCTTGACACTACTAGATGGTGATCTTTACTCCTAACATCAATAACGGCACTCCTATATACGGTAGTATCTTGTATTGATCCTGCCAGTCTTCAGTTTACAATAAAATAATAAATAAGGTTTGCTGTCTTACCATCGCATGAATGCCATGTTAACTTATGAGCTATTTTATTACCAAACACCGTATTGGTTATAACTAGATTGTTATACCTAAAAAATTACAAAAGTCTGTATCCATTACTGTTTTCTTTTCCTACACCAAATTTACCTAGACTAGGGTACCATCTATCCCTTTTTCTACCAACCTGGGCATTAAAATCTCCCTGTAAAAGCATCATATTTCTACCTGGGACCCTGTCTATTTGCTCCTGTAACTGTAAGTAAAATCAGTCGGTCAGTCGGTTAGTCGGTTCTTATCTCCGACTAGTCGGTTCTACAGGGGCATATACTACTATAACTAATACTCTGAACTTTTTAGTCATAAAATGAGCAATTAGTATTCTATTATTAATACCTTCCCACCCTAAACAAGATTTAGCAGCTTCCTAATTCATCATGAGTCCCACTCCCTGTCCATGGACCCCATCCTTCCTGCCTGAGTAAACAAATTCTATATCACCTAATTTCATACTTTCTACCTTTGGGATATGAGTTTCTGAAACTCCTAATAAATCCAGTTCGAATCGTCTGAATTCGTCAGTTAAAATATCGATACGATAGTCATTTTTTAACTTCGTAACATTCCAAGTTCCAATTTTTATGTTCTTTAAATGATTGAAATTATATTCGCCTCAGGAAAAGCAATGATCCTGGATACCAGTGCAGGAAGGGGATCACATATCGTTTCAAGTCTACACCGAAGTGCTTAAGCCGGCTTAGAACCGGACAGCAAGAAGTCCCTGGGACCTCCATGAATGGGGGCTTCGTGCAATCCTGGGCCCATTTTGATCACAACATTGTTTTCAGCACTTGGCGATGCTATTCTTTCAACAAGAGTCGAAATCCTGCACAGACAATCTCAAGCCTATTATTTCCGACTCATAACATATTCATGCCTACAAATATTATGCTACTATGGGGAGGCAGCCCATAATAAATAAATTAGCTAGGAAGAGGTTTTTCAGCCCGAAAACACCCGTAAAAACATACCAAGTCCAGAAGTATTATCCATTATTCAGAATCCCGTGCGAATGCTGTGTCGTTTACTAGGTTATAATTTCTTCGAGGGGCGCCACTTTTCAAGTACACAGAGCAGTAAGAATGTGATACTTTGGCGTGAATTGCTTGTAGTATCACGTTCTGTTAGTGAAATTCCAAGTACTGTTTTTCTTTGCCACGTGGATGGTAGGGGGCAGGCATGTCATGTCGCGGTGGTGGGGTATCTTTGAAGGCTATTATGAAAGGCTGGGCTGGCGAAAAAATTTAATCAATGGACTGAAAGCATTATTTTTAACAAAAACTGTCCGAAAAATTTCTTAGAAACAATGATGTGTTGCAGTGCAATAATAGTGTGACACAGGGCTGAGAATCGTTGGAAAATATTAGCAATAGATAATATATCCATTGAGGGTATTCAAACTCTAGAAGACGCTTAAAATGTTGATGGCGGGTGTCGCAGGTTGCCACAGTTCAGTAAAAGTGTGGCACTGTGGCGGAAGTGCTTGGAGTATCACGTTCTGGTAATGAAATGCCAAGTCCCGTTGTTCAATGTCATGTGGATGGTAGGGAGCCGGCGTATTATGTCCGCGGTGGTGGGGGATTTTCGGAGGTTATAATAAAAAGCTTAACTCCCAGAAAGCTTTAATTAATGAATTGGAAGCATAATTTTTATAAGAAATGTCTGAAAATGTCTTAGGAATAATGATGTTATGTCAGAGGGTGCCGCAGAGCACTAATAGTGTAGCACAGGGTAGGGAATCGTTTAAGAATAATAGCAATAAAAATATATATCCATTGAGGATGTTCAAATGCTAGGAGACACTTAAAATGTTGATGAAGGGTGTCGCAGGGTGCCAGAGAGCAGTAATTTTATGGTACTGTGGCCTGAACTGCTTGGAGTATCACTTTCTGGTAATCAAATGCAAAGTTCCACTGTTCAATGCCACGTAGAGGGCAGGCGTGTAATGCCATGATGGCGGGGTTTCTTTTGGAGATTATTATGAAAGGCTTAGCATGCGAAAAAAACTTTAATTGATAGATTGAAAGCATAACTTTTAACAGGAAATGTCTAAAAAATGTCTTAGAAATATTTAAGTGATGTCAGAGGGTGCCGCAGAGCAGGAATAATGGAATCGTTGAAAAATAATAGCAATAGAAAGTATATCCATTGAGGGGGTTCAAACGCTAGACGACGCTTAAAAGGTTGATGATGGGTGTTGCAGGGTGCCACAGAGCAGTAATAGTGTGGTACTGTGGCTCGAACTGCTTGGGATGTCACATTCTAGCAATAAAATGGTGAGTTCTCTCTGTACAAAAAAAAAAGTGTTTAATTTTGATTACAAAATTCACTTTTGAGAGAAAATGGTTGAAAATGTCCTAGGGGTGATGAAGGGGGATTTTTATGCAGATGGTAGGGGAGAGGGTCAAGTGCTATATATTGTGGTGGTGTGGGGGTTGTTTTGTGGAGCATCATGAGTAACTTGCGAAAACTTGAATCACCGGATTCAGGGCATAATTTTTAACAAGAAAGGTCTGAAAAAAATTTCTTTGGAATGGTTTGTTAGGGGGTGTGAGGGGAGTAAAATATTGGTACTGTGGCGTGAATTGCATGGAGTAACGGTTTCGACAGTTTAAAAGTCAAGGTGGAGGTGTTAAAAGATTTTTTCCGTGGAGGGAAGGGGGAGAGTGAAAATCTAGCATGCGTTCAAAGAAACGCTGTATTTTCGTTAAGGGCTCTCGGAAATACCTCAATAGTGCCTAAGAATTTGCATCTAATATCAACCCAGCCCTCTAGAAATGATTGCTAGGGAAGCGATGATCAAATGGCGGTGTGAATTGACATGGTGTATCATGTAGGGTTGGGTTGGGGGGGGGGGCAGCCGTATATTGTCACGATGTTGTGAAATATTCATAGGTTTGGCTCAAAGAAACGCGGTGTTTTTGTTAATAGCTCTCGGAAATTCCTCAATAGTGCCTAAAAATTGGCATCTAATATCAACTTTGCCCTCAGGAAATGATTGCTAGGGGGAGGGGGTGGCAGTCGTAAACTCCAACTTCAGAGTCCTGTTTTAAAGGTTGTTTTAACTAGATTTGTAATTTATAACCATTTCAACTCTATTTCCGGGCGCTTTCAATATATCCATTCCAACTCCGATTCCATTCAGCAAAATAAAGTCGTAAAACTCCAACTTCAGAGTCCTATTTTAAAGGTTCTTTTAACTAGATTTGTAATTTATAATTAATTTCATCTCTAATTTCTCGCGCTTTCAATATGGCGAGTCCAACTCCGACTCCATGCAGGAAAAAAAATTTACTAAAATCTCTTCGACAAGTTAAGACTTAGTTTTGCGAAGCGGTGACCAGTTTTCTAAGAAAACATACGAAGATCGAAAAATAAATTAAATGTTCCTTTATTACCTATACGATAGGACTAGACCGCTAAAATATTTATTTCTATACTAAAATAGAGTTTATTCTAAACAAATCTTACGCAAAAATGGGGTTATTGATCCTTACTTTTGAGGTCTGGCTATATCGTAATGGTTAAGGAGTGCTAAAAATTTCTCTAATTGGATGCTTGCTTTGGAAACAGTAATGTGTAGAAATATCATTTCCCCTCTGTGCGTTTTACGTCATCCATGTTACACATGGACAGGAGAAGACGACATGAGGTCGGAATTCTGTCAGGTGTCGAAATCCATAGAGGTGTGTCTTGTGACGTCAGGGAATCTCAGTGTTATATGTAGAATATATTAATCAGGACAAAATACTGGGAATAGCAGTTTAGTCCTGACGCTTGGGGTGCTGTTCCATTGGAAGGAGTTGAACTTTTGAGTCCCAGCGAGGACAAATAACTAAAGAAAGAAAGAAAAAACGCGTAGAACGTTTCTGCGAAAAAGAGAATGTCAAAAAGTATTATGTGACAGTGATGTGTGTGCTGTCATTACGTAAGATGTGCGCCGTCTTTAAATAAGACCCAGGTGTATACTGACCTCACATAAGGTGTATGCTATCGTTACGTAAGATGCACTACCATTAGGTAAGGTGTGCGCCGTCATTACGCAAGATGGGCGCTGTCCTCACATAAGACTCAGTCATTACGTAACATCCATGTGTGTGCCGTACTCAGTGACAAGTGGGGATTCTGTATGGATTCCTGAAGCATAGCTTGTCATATACGATGGCATCATCCATATTACACAGGTCACGGGAATCCTGTGTGTCTTCCAGAAAAGAATAGTTTCTATGACAAAAATGGCTACGATTCGTGACAAAACGATGGTTGCTAGGCTTCTATTTATAGAGGGAGGAACTGGGCATCTGCCAGGGAAAACATTAGAGAGGGAGGATAATACAAGAAAACAATAGACGTGTCAAAATGACTACGAATCGTGACAAAATAGTGGCTCCTAGGGGGAAATATTGGAACACCTTGAAACAGCTGACTGCATTGCCAAGGTGCGAGGGACTAGGAGCTCCTGCGAGGGACTAGGAGCTCCACTTGTACACCTCCTATCTGACTCACTGAAATCCCATGTTAATCTGCTATCTGACTCACAGAACCTGAAATGCCCTTACTACTGGCACAAGTCGTTTTTATTTATAATTCGTTTTACCATGAACTGTTTGACACTTTCAATACTAACTCTGGACTGATGCCCGTAATAATTTCGCATTTTCTAAAAACCAAAGTAACGAATTTTTCTAGATTTTTTTTAATTTACATAATTACGTAAATTTAAATTTACGATGCCCATCAAAACCATTTATTGTACCAAACACCCATATCTCGAATGCGGCTGTACAAAATCAACTTAATTTCTTTTCGTGATAAAAAGAAAAGAAAAAAAAGGAACTACTAAGTATCTGCTATTCCCCGCTGATATGAATTGGAAAATACAATTTGACTCTTTTGTTGTAAAAAAATTATTTAATATAAACGTAAATTATCCAATAATTACGGTAGAAATTAATACTACGTTGACATCATGGAAACATTTTAGGATTCCTTAAATGATATTATAGCCCCCAAAAGCCCGAACATAATTGAGTGTTAATAAGGAAGACGAGAGAGCCAATAAAACCAAGAGATTGGTATAATAAGTTAAATTTCGTCACCCTTATGCCAAAAAGTCATATCCAAGAATTTCACACTCCTGACATAATGAAGATAAAATGTTTAATGTTTAATGACCATAATGACCATTAATGACCAAGCCGCTCTCAAAGGGGGGATTAGCAGGGCAATATTTGTCAGGAGGACCAAATTATGATTGAACATACACTGCCCTACTAATTCTCCCTTTGAGAACAGCGTGGTACATAACTTTTGGCAATTATCTCAGAAACATAAAATGTTAGATACGACTTTTAAACGGGACAGAAACAATTTTTCAATTATGAAAAAAAAAAAAAAAAAAAAAAACACCCACAAACCAATAGCTCTTCCAATCACCCAAAGTCACACTTGTATTTTTGTCATAGAATCTATAATAGCCCAACAGTTTTCTAGATTCCAGACACAGCTCTAGGTCCCAGACTGTCTGGGGTTTTCCAAGATTCATTTTCAAAATAACTATAAAGATTATTCCAAGTGGTGGCCGTCGCTTACCCCCCCCCCCTCCCACAATAACCCCCCGGAAAATAACCCCCGCGGAAAATATCCCCCGGAAAATACTCCCCGCCGAAAATACCCCCCCGCGTTACCCCCCCCCCCGGAAAATATTCCCCATGGAAAATAAGGCTTTCTAAATTGAGAATTCTATTTGAGTTTTTTTTTTTTTTTAATTTCTGTTGGGGGAAGGAATTTTGGTACTTGTGTATTATGCACCACTCACTCACGTTTACGCTGTGTAAAATTTGAAAACACACCGGTTTTTTCGCTAGTTTCTTCGTTACTTTAGAAATAAATTTGGGCTATAGATTTGCACATTGGGGGGGGGGAGGGGTAAAGTATAGTGGGTCTGCATGCAAAATGTGTTTGATACAATTATTCTGCATATTAGATAGACAGATAGATAAGTGTATTTTAAAGCCAAATATACGGCCATGAACACAGTAAAATAACATAAATGAAAGGCACAAATAACATAAACTTTGATCAGCGATCATCATAAAACACTTAAATGAAACACTTCAATAACCTAATAATAGTACTTAAGGCTTGCAAAAACGGTCATTGAAAAAAAAATTCATTCAACACTTGGAAAAAACACTTAAATGAAATATTACGTTGCTTTATACTGGGATATTTTTTTTTTTTTTTTTTTTTTTTAACAAAATTTCCAGATACCTTGCTATTCTTCTGTAATTTTTAGCGGCCAAATACCTAGAAAAAATTGCTTTTTGATTTCAAACTATCCAATACTTTACCCCCCCCCCCCTCCCTATGTGCAAAGATATAGCCCAAATTATATATTTCCCATATATTCTGTCACTTGTCTTTGTCTTGTCTCGCGCTAAGCTGAAAAAAAACTAACGAAGAAACTGGTTTTGTTCTCGAGTTTTACACAGCGTAAACTTGAGTCAGTTGCCCATAATACACATGTTTTAGCTTAATTTTGATGATTGTTTGCCTATATTTTTTTCTTCTCCATTTTTTTTTTTAATTTGGCACCCGCTACTGCCGAAAATTGCAGAAGTTCGTTTTGAAGCCTTTTCAACACAAATGGATTTGTGTTTTTTTTCTAAGTTTTCAAGATACTTCTGGTGTGTAAATTCATCTTTTTCCCGTTCCTTAGCACTTTTCAACGAAACTAAAAAAAAAAAAACTCAAATAAAAGTTTCAATTGTAGAAACCTTATATTCCAGAGGGGGATGGTATTTTTCCACGACAATATTTTCCAAGGAGGGGTATTGTCCGCATGGGTTACTTTCCGTGGGGGGGGGGGCATTTTCCGCGGGGGATTTTCAGCATTGGGGTATTTTCCGGGGGGTGGTGTTAAACATACCCGATTCAATATATATTCATTTATGTTATTTATGTTATATTATGTTATTTTCTTATACTGTGTTATATATTCATTTATGTTATTTTACTATATTCATGGCCGTGTATTTGGCTTGAAAATACACCTATCTATCTATCTATTTATCTAATATACAGAATAATTTTACCAAACACATTTTGCATGCAGGCCCGCTATACTTTACCCCCACCATCCCCAATTGGCAAATCTATAGCCCAAATTTATTTCTAAAGTAACGAAGAAACTAACAAAAAAACCGGTGTGTTCTCGAATTTTTACACAGTGCAAACTTGAGTGAGTGGCGCATAATATACAAATACCAAAATTCTTTCCCCCTACGGAAATTAAAAAATAAAACTCAAATAAAATTGTCAAATTTGGAAAACCTTATTTTTCACGGGGGTATTTGTCGGGGCTATTTACCGGGGGGGGATATTTTCCGCAGGTTTTTTTTTCTGCGGTGCGGTATTTTCAGGGGGGTATTTTCGGGGGGTATTTTCCGTGGGGGTATTTTCTGGGGGGGGGGGGGGGTATTTTCTGGGGAGTATTTTCCGCGGGGGTATTTTCAGGGGGGTATTTTCCGGGGGGGGGGGGGGGATAAATGCCTAGAACCATTCCAAGTGGTCAGTGTCGATTTTTTCATAAAATGTGCTAAAGATTCTATCTTGGTCAGATTTCTTGACCACAGTTTTCATTTCGTAATTTACTCACATAAAGTCAATCAATTATTGTAGTAAATATGTTCTGTTCGAACAACGTGTTTTCTATGTTACACGAAACTCTGATTGTAACTCAGATCAAATATTTTTTTTTTAACCAGCGACATCTTTTTTTTGGGAAAAAGAGACTACACCTAAATGTATTAACTTAGCAGCTTTATCGCCGACAATTTCTAGTGTAGTGTTTCATTGTCTTTTTCGTTTTGACAACTGTGTAGGCTACTGGTAGGAGTTCCTACTTACTCCAGGGTTGCCACCCCTAGTGATTTATCACTATTTCCAGGGATTTTCTTATATTTCCTAGTGATTTTCTTCTAGCTAGTGATTTATACTGATTTCTGTTCTAAAACGAGTGATTTTTTCCTAAATCTAGTGATTTTCCATGATAAAACGCGTATATTCATGATTCATCGGATAAATCATACAAGAAGCTAATTAATAAAAAACGCAAAAGAGTGATTCACTACAGTTTCTAATATGTTCCAGATTAGCATTTATGCAAATATAGCGCCTTTTAGACTTCCGATTTCCCACCATATGTCTATATCAGATATAGACCCCAGAGCGTTATCATCAAGATAAAAGGCGAACCTAGTTAATCGCAAAATCGCAAATACGTTCAATACTTCCTATTTCACAACAGCTGCTTAGGTCAAATGCTTGTCTTCATGTTTATGGGTTTTTTTTTTTCTATAATCTATCAGTTCCAAATTAAATTTTCTTCTGTTAAAACGTTTGAAAGTGAAGTTAACGGTGGACATAAATACACCCTCTACATCTGCAAATAGAACAGATATGGAGTCACTGAAAAATAAGAAGGTAGGTATATCTTAAATATAATTTTCTAAATAATAAAAGGAATCATTGAAAAAGAAATTAGGATTTGGTGCTTTATATAATAGGATTTGGAATATAACGAGACAGATTAAATAAAATATAGTTTTATAATTGAATTCGGTTGGGAGTAAAGGGGGGGGGGTATCTACTCTGGAATTGCCTAATGTGTTTAATCTTTACTGCTAATATCTAATCGAAACTTAAATACTTCTCTAAATTCTCTTATTTGTAATTGAAACGCCTAATAAGCGCAGATAACGTCCTATTCTTTAAGTTTTTTTGGATTTATGTGCTAATATATCAAACAGTTTATGTTAACTAACTGTAAGAATGGAGCGACACGGCTTAATAGTAATCGAAACTCTAGAAGCGGAATTTTGATATCAATCGATATATCATTGGCTTATTATGTTGATTCCAAATATATAAGATTCATTAAGATAAGATAAGATTTATTCCTAATCAATTAATCATACAAGAAAATACATTGTGCTAATCCCCCAAAGGCTCCTAGGCCTGTAATAGAGGGGGAATACATATCGTTTAAATCAAACACTAAATCAATAGAAAAACATTAAAATAGGCCTACATTGAATAATCCAATCAATACATACAAACCAACCACAAGACTCCTAATCCCCCTCGAAAGGCTCCATGGCCAGGGATACAAGGGGAATGAGAAAAAAAAGAAAATACAATATATCCAAACAACCATAAAAAAGAAATCAATCGCCAAACAACATATAAAATTAAAAAGAGACCATACCTGAGGCCTGGGAGTCATAGCGCAGAGAAGATCACCATAAAACAGAACTAAACATTCAGGGGACATCAACTCCACAAAAAAAAAAAAAAAAAAAAAAAAAAAAAAAAAAAAAAAAAAAAAAAAAAAAAAAAAAAAAAACTATTCTGTTTGATTCTTAACTAAATGGTCCTTAAGAATCCTCTTGAAAGTGCCAAACGAGTGGCATTTCTGTACTGAAGAAGGCAGGGAGTTCCAAACCTGATGACAAGCGATGAGGGGATTGAAATCTGACCGCACAGTGGGAGTAGGAGGAATGCAGATATTATGTGACGAACGAAGGTTATATGGAGCTGAATCAGAAATAAACTGAGGAGTTTTTTGAAGAGATTTGGAAGATTGCCAAGAAGCTGATGAAAAACAAAAGAAGCGCAAGAAAGAATGTAGATAGACTGTAGATTTAGAAGCGGTCTTGGTGAAGAACGGTTGGTGTCCATAACCAGACGCCGTGTTTTATCATACATGACAGAAAGCAACCGCAGTGTAGAAGGAAAAGTAGACATCCATACTATGGGGCAATAAGAGACATATGACTGGACAAGGCAGAAAAAAAGAAGCTTCAGAATAGATCCAGGAAAGGTGTGTTTGAGTTTTCGAATGACAACCAAACTCCGTGAGACCTTAACCCTAATCATGGCTATATGGTGTCTAAACGAAAGGTTCTCATCAAAGCAGGATACAAAGAAACCGAACCAACCGATTCTTTGGTCTACACAAGGAGCCTTGTGACACCTGAAGCTGTGTCAGTTGAGGGAAAGCTACACCAATTCGAGAAAAAATAAGAAAATGTGACTTGGCAACATTCAAGGCCAAGTAATTCGCCTCAAACCATGAAACTATTCTCTCAAATATTACCACCAGATTAGACCTGATATCACATTTCGTCCTCCCTAGAGTCCCAAAAGTGCTGTCGTCAGCAAAAGCAACGAGGGAATCTTCATTAGAAGTAGCATTGGGACACGAAGCAACAACCAGATGACACAGATTGCAGCATACTAGAGGACTGGTGTTCTTGACTGCTGAAATCAGATCATTTACGTAAATCAGAAATAAAACGGGGTCAAGAACAGATCCCTGGGGGACGCCATATTCTACTTCAGAAGGGCTCCGGAAAAGCGGATCAATTGAAATAAGTCTACCAGAAAGATATGATTCAAACCAAGAGAAAACATTTGATCTTATACCAATATGCGATAATTTCCAAAGAAGAATCTGATGAGTCAAAGAATCAAAAGCTTTACGAACATCCAAAAATAAAGCTGCCGGGATAAGACCAAAATCTATTGCCGAATGAATTAAATTCAAGAGAGATGCGCAAGCATGCTCTGTAGAGTGATTCGCTCGGAATCCGAACTAGAAATCATGGAAAAAATTTTTGACATCCAGAAAACTAAGAAGCCTGGATAGCATAGCCTTCTCAAAAATTTTGCTGAAAACAGATAGAAGAGAAATTGGCCTATAATTAGCAGGATCACTCCGGGACCCACCTTTATACAGCATTATAACCTTAGCTCGCTTGAGTGATTCAGGGAAAATTCCTTTCTCGAAAGACAGATTGAGAAGCTTAGTCAATGGTCATAGAATAGCAGGAAGAACGGCACGGATAACCCTTGTAGGAATTCTGTCTGGCCCTGAAGACGATGAACCTTTAGGTGCATTTACGATCCGAGCTACCTCAAACTCAGAAACAGGGTTCAAGACCATTGACTTTAAACATGGGGGTCCAAGATAGGCTCTGAAATCGCAACGAGGAGTTGTAGAGCTCACAGATGAAGCAGTCGTCTTTCCTATATTAGCAAAATAAGACGTAAGCTCTAGCTGAACATTTTCTTCTCCTTGGACAATTTTACCATCAACTATCAGCGTTGTTGGAACTGAAGGCGGAGGGGGAGTAGGTTTAAGTACAGAATTAATAATTTTCCATGTCCTCCCAACATCCTTTCCACACTCAGAAAATTTCCTGTGATAATACTGAGACTTGGCCTTCCGACACAGAGAATTAAATATACTCCTATAGGCCTTGAACCGCTGATGATGAGAAGCAGATGACGAAGCCTTGTATAGCTTCCACAGATAATTTTTCCTTTTCCAGCTTTTATGGAGACCTGGAGTCATCCACGGATTCAGCAGTACTATCCTTTTCGAGGTATGAGGCGTTGGATTCTGGTGGCAAACTTCTAGGATACCTTCTTTTACTGAAGAGAATTCGCTTCGTTTTAACCATAAAAGGCCAAGAAACTGTAAAAATTTGCCTGATTTTCGGAAGAGGGGGGAAATACGCACTAAAAGTAAAAGAATTTTAACTAAAATCAAACCATTAGAGTTGGCGTATCAAAGAACCCTTCTGTAGAGGTTTCAAGCCCCTATCTGCATAAGTATTGAATTTTCTGTTATATGCCAGAAGAAAAATCACGGATGTGTGTTAATTTTTTTCCAGGGGCGATCGTACTGAGCCAATGGCCCTAGAAAATCGGGAGAGAGGGCTCATTTGGACAGAATTTATTATTTATGGTCTCCCTTTTATTTGAACAAAAAGATAGGACGGCTACTAGCCCTTCTCCCATGTCCCTTTTTCCTCAAAAAATTGTTCGATCAAAAGTTTAAGATAGTCATTTTGTTTAGCATTGTTGAAAGGTTCCAAAATTATATCTTTAGATTTAACATTACCCACGCAGCCCCTGTGAATAGGTCTGGGGATAAAAGTATGCTAGGGATAATTTGCTAGGGATAATAAGGATATTGAACGATCTATGAAAACCAGTTTCATAGCAGCAAAGACAAATAACGGTTGACAGAATGCACTGGACTTGTATAACTTGGGCTATATATTTGCACATTAAGGGGGCGGGGTAAGGTTAGGTTAAGTTAGGCTATTTTACCGTAATTTGTAAATATATAGCCCAAAGAATATTTTTATATGAACTAAAGTATTGTATTTTTATTATACTTTGGCGTATTTCATTACGGCTAACATAACTTTACTTCTCGGGTGTGTTCAGTATAATTAACAAGTACCTCTATATTTTTTTAAAGAAGCAATAAGACCAATGCTGATCGAAAATTGTGAAGGATAGGATCATTTTCCCATGAAAGTATAAAAAAAAGGTCATTTTCAAAATTGTCGCTGATGTTCCAGTGATTATACTAGCTCAACTAGAGTAAAAAGAAATAGTTCCTATATTTTTTGAAAAAATGATGTTTTGAATCGACAAGGAAAAAAAAAATTAAAAAGAAAAAGCAAATATTTCAATTAGATCACCGAAAACCAATTTTCAGTGGTCGGGATATAGGCCAAGGGTACCCGTTTGGGAAAATAGAGGGAGGAAGCAAGGATTTTGTTCTATTTTCTGCATAAAGATGAAAAAAGGCTTTTTTCAAAATTTCAAGGGTAATTTTTACTTGAGAAAAAACAGAATGTCAATCTAGGGTATTTTTCCACATCTAGGGGGTAATTTTACCCCTTTCCTGTAGGTGCGCCTGTATAGAACATGGTAAAGAAACAAAGCAATTATTCATTATAATGACAAAAAGTATTATAATTCTAGGAATTTTTAGTGATTTTTTTCAAGAACCTAGTAATTTTTATTTTCACCGGGTGGCAACTCTGACGTACTCCTGGAAAGGCTTTAGGCTGAAGATTCAGATTCAGTTAAAAATAAATATAGAGGTGGGTCTCATTTGGCTGACGAGCCTTCAGTGCATATAATGTCAATTGACCAAACACCATTCCAAGATACACATACACTGAGCAAATTACATCGTTGAAGCATATTTCAAACACCGTGGACAAATATTTTCATAATCACATGAAAGTTTTCGTTTCATAACCCCTAAGTAAGGACCCGTCAAGTAAAATTGTTCAAGTAACCTCATCCAATCTTAAATTACCATGAAAAGTTTTCTCAGTTGCACAAATGAAATATTTACTATTTTTCATCCCCCAGCTAAATAATTTTTAAACCCCCCTGAATTTATTTACCTGAAAGTACAAATCAATATACTAAGAATTAGCACTGACCTTATTTTTCTACTTCTATCGCACCGCTCAAGTGACGGAAAGTCAATTGTCATGACAGTTGCATAAAAGGAAAAATATAAGACCTTGTAGAATAATATTTCGAAAAGTACTTTCTCCTACGTAAGCAAGTATTTCTTCTTCCTCTTAATTAAGCCCTCAGGTTAGGATTATATACAAGAAAGAGATTTCAAATTGAATAACAACTAGGGGAGGATAAAAAGAACTTAGCACTTAGAGTGGAGAGATATAGTATTTATATAAATTTTCTCTCCTTTTGAACTATAAGCATAGCTCTGAAAGAGATGAAAACGAAACGTTAATGATGAATCAAAAAGCATCGACAATTCATCCCCATTTTACTTAATCTTTTTTATTTTGTAAAGAGCTAAATTGCCCCCAAGAGCTTTTGACCAATTGAGCAATTTTTCAAAAGCTAAATGCCCCCAGGGCATAACTTAGAACACCTGCCCCCGGGCCCTGTGGATTGCATTGACACCGGAGATTTTCTTATCTGATCTTTGAACTATTTTTAACAAAACTGGCTATCTAAAATTTTTTATCCGATGGGTTTGGGGTAAAAAGGGCTAAGGTGGGGGGGGGCTAGTTACTCTCGGATATCTTTTGACAATTAAAAAGTGAATTAGAACTTTCAATTTCCAATCACATGAGCCCCCTCTCAAGTCTATACGAGCAACCTTACATAAGACCATATATGCCCCCGGGGTATAAATTACAACGCCTGCCCCGGGCCTTGGGGGATTGTGTTGACACCTGAGTTTTGTTATCTGACCTTTGAACTATTTTTAACAAAATGAAAATCTTAAAATTTTTAGCCGATGCATTTGGAGAAAAAGAGCGTGGAGGGGGTACTTGCCCTCCAATCTCTTTTGACCCTCAAAAACTGAACTAGAAATTTCAATTTCCAATCAAATGAGCACTCTCTGAAGTTTATACAAGCATCCCGTCTATAAGAACGATATATGCCCCAGGGCATAACTTACAACGCCTGCCCTGGGATCCTGGGAGGCTGTGTCGACCCCAGAGTTTTCGTTATATGATCTTTGAACTATTTTTTTTTAATGGCTATCTCAAAAGTTCTTAATGGATGGTTTTGAGGAAACAAAGGCGTGGAGGGGGGGGGGCGGGTCTAGTGGCCCTCCTATCTTTTTTGACTCTTAAAAAGTGAACTATAACTTTCAATTTCCAATCAAATGAGCCCTCTCTGAAGTTTGCACGAGCACCCCTTCCATAAGAACCATATATGCCCCCAGGGCATAAATTACAACGCCTGCCCCGGGCTCTGTGTGTTGTGTTGACATCGTTATTTTTGTTTGTATAATCTTTGAACTATTTTTAGCAAATGGCTATCTCCAACTTCTTTTCAGATGGGTTTGAGGAAAAAAGGGCGTGGAGGGGGGGGTCTATTGGCCCTCCGATCTCTTTTGAATCTTGAAAAGGAAACTATAACTTTCAGTTTTCAATCAAATGAGCCCTCTCTGAAGTTTATACGAGCATCCCTTCCATAAGAACCATATATGCCCCCAGGGCGTAAAGAGCTATACCAGAAATACAGTCAGAAAATAATTCAAACTTAAAACGAACAGAAATGAATAAATAATGAATAAACTTTTCGAAATGAATAAACGAGATTCTAAGTCAACAGAAATCACAACGAATAATCGATTCAAATATAAAATGGACAAAAATTTACCAAATGGACAAATTAAAGAGAAAAAGTTAAATAATAATATGTTTCAGTAAAGCACAAAAGACACTCTGACCTTGAGAAGGCTTAGGGGATGTTAGCCCTACTCCCGTTTGTGGTAATTTTTGTTCGTTTTAAGTTTTGGTTTAATTGTTCATCTAATGTCTGTTCCTTCTGGATCTCATTTATTCATTGAAAGTAGTTTTTGTTCGTCTCAAGTTTGAATTATTATTGGGCCTTAATTTTGTTCGTTTTTTGTTCAGTGTTGGTACTTCAATTTTCTTTAATTATTTTCGGAAAGTTTATATTAAATTGACCTTGTTTTTTTTATTGAATTCTGCTTTTTGTTGGCTGATAAAAGGTATAGTTTTAAAGTTTTTTTTTTTGTTTTTCTGCTTAAGAGTTAAGATTTTGGCTTGCTTTTCTAAAAAATTGCAATAATAGTTTTACTATAGAACTTTAGATGGATAAGTAAATAAAATATATTTCATAGGAATTGAATGAAAATCTACATAATTTTCGGTCTTCTGTAGGGCCGAAGCCATCTTGGCTCCCACCAGATTATAATCTTAAATATAGATAAATATTGATTGGCCATTCCATTATGAGGATCTGATTGAGATTATTATATATCAACGAGATTTTTATGCATATAGTTGCATTGAGATTCTTATACACACAACAACCCATGATTAGCCAAAAAAAAACACATTTTTATCTTTTTCACCAATAGATCTATATGTAAACAATGGTCTACTTATATAGTTTACAGCCCTTCTCCCAGGGGCTCTGGGGGTCACGTCATCCCTAAAGACATGGTTATTGTATGCCTCTAGGGGTATAGTATAGAGGCATAGAACTATTGACTATTGTGAAAAAAAAATAGTAATTTCAAAACTTTTATTTGTTGTCTTTGGTGGTTGATGCTAGGGTAGCAATAAACTTGGAGGATCCAGGGGGCGAGGGGGCGCCCCCCCCCCCCTAGCGTAGTCTAAAGTAGTGTAATTTACTTAATTAACCCAAGTTTGTGTTAATTAAACTTGCTCCTAACGCAAGTTTATCGGATCAACCTATTTTGCCCCCCCCCCCTAATTTTTTTATCGGATCATACTATTTTGCCCCCCCCCACCTCTAAGAAAATCCTGCATCCACCTCTGGCAATAAAGGGCGTAGGAGGGGGCTAGCTGTCCCCAATGACTTTCCACTCTCAAAAAGGGGAAGGGAACTTTCAATTTCAAATAAAATAAGTCCCCTTTGAAGTTTCTGCGATAAATCCTCGGACACGAAGTGGCCTGGAGCAAAAAAGTACATAATAATACAAACATTGAAGCCACATCACCACTTACATAAAAAAAATCTGTTAAGCTGAAACAATAATTGCTACAATACTCATCACTAGCAATAATAATTGGTGCTCTCGGTTTCAAAGTTTAATGATTCATACAGTATTTCAGTATTCAAATTTAGTATCACTATTCATTTTTTTTCCCACGTTAATCTGTTCATAGAACTAAAAGCTCTAATATTGTCAAACCATATACATAAGAAAAAAAAAAATCTTAGAATAGTGTAAACTCTCAGAAGGAATTTTTAGTTAAATAGTAAATCTTTTTTTTGAACTTAATTCGGAAGAAAAGGGAAATTTAAAATTGTTGGACATAACAGTTAATTTAATTTCTTATGTTTTATTGTGATTTATTCTGAAAGCTAAAAAAAAAATTAATTAGAAACAAGTCACCTGAGTACCTGCTGAGTCACCTTCTCAGTAGGGGCCCTCTCCAGGCCACTCAGCGCGTCCCCAGGTGGCGGATAGGGGAACGCCCTACAGATATGTAGGGTACCTCCATGGAGTAGGAGGCGCGGACCAAGGGAGGACCCAGTCCCTGGGGGTCCTTAATTGAAACTGGGGCACCCTCGCGGGGGCCGTAAATACAGGCGGAGGAGGAAGAAGGCCCCTCGAATGTACACTTAGCAGGGCCCACCGGCGTGTGGACACGTCCCGTCAGTTACAAACCTTCTCCCAGCAATGGGTAAATTGCATGGTGAAGCAGAACACCATCGTGGGAGGATCCCCTATAGGAGGACAACTGCGAAAGGGCGGAGGATCCGGATTTACGGACAACGGCCTCTGCGGGTGGTAGGTCCGGGGGGTTCAGGCCCCACGGTCAGGGATTGGCGTCCCTGCCCCTAGCCGAGCCGAAGAAACCGGTTGGGCAGTGGCCTAGCAAGTCGCTCCCGTAGAAAAAGAATGTGCTAAAGAAACGTCAGTGAAAAGCCTCGGATCAAATCCCAATATGATGACGACCTATGCGTGCCCCTCGACCAGATTTCTGAACGCGAATAAACCAGTACGAATCGGATTTTGGAACGTAAGGACCATGTCGGCCCTTTCAGAAACTGAACAAGTTCTACAAGAGTGCGAAAACTTTCGGCTAGATATCCTCGCAGTGGCCGAAGCACGATGGAAAGGCTGTGGAGAAAAGAAGCTCAAAACAGTAAACAGCAACATGACTTATACAGTTCTGTACAGCGGAAAAATGGACAGACATGCAGCCGGAGTCGCAGCTATATTGAACCCAAATGCAGCAAAGTCTCTCTGCTCGTGGAAACCGATTAACGAGAGAATCCTGTATACACAATTTGCATCTAAACATGCAAAGCTGTCGCTAGTCATATGCTATGCACCAACAAATGATGCCGATGAAACCTTGAAAGACGGTTTTTATGAAACCCCCCAGTCCGTCCTAGACTCCATCCCTCTCCATGACGTCGCTTCCTTGGCAGGCGACCTAAATGCGAAAGTTGGTCAGGACAGATCATACTGCCCCGAGGTGTTGGGACATCACGGGCTTGGAACTATCAACGAAAATGGTGCAAGGCTAGTCAGCTTTGCCATGTCGAATGACCTGTTGATAGGAGGTACATTATTCGAGCACAAAGATATACATAAGTATACATGGACATCCCCAGACAAAACTGTCAAAAACCAGATTGACCACTTTCTAATCCGACAACGGTGGAGAACTAGTCTGAAAGACGTGAGGAGTTACAGAAGTGCGGACGTTGGGTCGGATCATGAACTTCTTGTAGCGACACTCAAGTTGAAACTCCGCTCCAACAGATCCCGACAACCAACAAAACTATCAAGCAATTTTGATGTGGAGAAGCTCAGAGACAAGAATGTTAGAGACAATTTAACATCAAACTCTCGAACAGATTCGAGGCACTTGCTGATATACCACAAGATGTGGAAGAAGCTTGGACGACTATACAACAGAAACTACGCAGAAACTGCTGAAGAAGTTCTTGGCTTTAAAAAGTCAATAAAGGAACAGTGGATATTCCCAGAAGACATGGGACTTGATCGAAGACCGCAAGAAAATAAAACAGAGCACGCTCAGTAATGATCCCTCTGCTGATGTCATGAAAGACATAGCTTATAAAGAAGCGGACAGAGAAGTGAAGAAAAGTGCTAGGTCAGACAAACGAAAGCACCTCAATGAGAAAGTAAGAATGGCAGAAGAAGCAGCCCGACGTGGTGACACGAGAGCTGTGTACCGCCTAACTAAAGAAATCGTTTGGAAGACCAACGTACAAGAAGGACCAGTAAAAGGGGAAAACAGGAGACTGCTAACCGATCCAGATGACCGAAAAAATAGATGGGCGGATTACTTCGAAAACCTTCTCAATCGCCCGTCCCCTTCTGTTCCACCAGATATTCCGGACAGCCCATTTTTGGATCTTCTCATTAATGAAAACGAGCCAACGGCGGACGAGATCCTTTCAGCCTCGAAAAAGCTGAAGAATGGAAAATCTCCGGGTAGTGACCGTATATCTGGAGAAATGGTCAAGTCATCGATCCGCAGGTCCCTTTCAGTGTGGCTAGTCTTCTTTTCCCTCCTCTGGCAAAAAGAAAAAGTCCCAAAGGACTGGAGAGCAGGAACCATTATTAAACTGTTCAAAAAAGGAGGACGCGACAGTCTGTGGCAATTACAGAGGCATCAACCTCCTCTCGATACCCGGAAAACTCTTATGCATAATCATCCTGACAAGACTTCAAGCTGCCTTAGACCCGCATTTACGCGAGGAGCAACATGGTTTCCGACCAAAAAGATCTTGCGCCGATCTGATATTCACACTGCGGACCATGCTTGAAGAATCAAATGAATGGAGACAACCTCTATATTTATTGTTCGTCGATTTTTGAAAAAGCGTTCGACTCAATAGACCGCCCAATACTATGGAGGACCCTGATCTTATACGGTATTCCTGAAAAGCTGGTTCGCCTTATCATAGCAATGTATGAAGACACGAATGCTGCGTGAGAACCTCCAAAGGAAATACAAGATATTTCAAAGTGATGACAGGTGTCAAACAAGGATGCGTACTGTCTCCATTCCTCTTTATTCTCATAGTGGACTACATATTCAGGCAAATTGATGGATACGGGATCAAAATTGCAGGCAGACTAGTCCAAGATCTCGACTTTGCAGACGATGTTGAATTGATGGAGAAAGACAAAAGCAAACTTCAAGACTTTTTTATGCAAGTTAACCGAAAGAGCGGAGCAGTTTGGGTTACATATCAATGCCCCCAAAACCAAAGCGATGTCAACCACTAACTCACATAATATTCAGCTGGGGACTGAAAGCATAGAGCAAGTCACTGACTTCCGATATCTTGGCAGCACCGTCTCGTTTAGTGGCGACTCCGAAAAGAACTGCGAACACGAATAGTCCTGGCAAGCTCGGCATTTCAACGACTTCGACCAGTCTGGAGATCAGCGAAGTACTCACTTCAGCTAAAACTTCGCCTTTTCAGAAGCAACGTCCTTTCGATCTTGACATACGCGATGAATGTTTAAAACTCACAGCTGAGCAGGAAAAACGACTCACTACATATGAAAACAACTGTCTTCGACGTATCCTAAACATCAACTGGAAGGATAGGATAACAAACATGGAAATTCGCCACTACACAAACCAGCCTGATGTCGCTGATGCAGTCAGACAACGAAGATGGCGCTATCTTGGCCATGTTATCCGTATGCCCAAGATCGAGACTACCGAATATGATCCTCCAGTGGCAACCAGACGGCACGCGTCGGCGAGGAAGGCCCAAAACACGCTTCACGGGACATATGAGCGGGACAGGAGAGCCATTCACCCATCCTTAATCCCAGAGTGGGAGGATATTTACGCCGCAGCTCATTTGCGGGATGATTGGAGGTTGTTAACGGACGCCCTGTGTGCCTCTGGAGGTACAGGAGGAGCTAAGGTCTAAGGTAAAGGTACCGCATCTGCAGCAAATTGAATACACAGTATGCGAAGTCAGCTGCAGAGGTTCAAGAGACGTTCTGTTGCAACTCATTAAGTGAAGACGAGAACAGAAAAGTAGATAAAAGTGTGGCTAGAATTTGTAACATATTTTGACAGGAGAACTGTTACAAGGGTTGCCACCCCTAGTGATTTATGACTTTTGCAGTGATTTTTTTTATATTGCCTAAACAAAAAAAATCACTACATTTGCACATAAATCACTAGATTATTGAAGAAAATCACTAACTTAACCAGAAAATCACTAAAATCTAGCGATTTTTTGGCCATTGGATGGCAACCCTGACTGTACCTGCCCCCCCCCCTCCATCTGATAATGCCTTAACTCGTAACTACAGACTGTATTTGATTTTTAGTTCTCAGGTTTCGAACATATGCATGATCGCAGCATATCCGTCAAAGCCTTTCGAATTCAGAATCTCTTTCGGATTTGAAAACCCTAATTTGGACCTAAGAGGACAAAATATGTAGCCTACTTGTAAAATTGTTTACTCTATTTATTACCAGTTAGGAAATGTGGATACAAGTGGATACAAGTGGATTCAGATATCTCAAAGTGGTACATTTTACTGGAATTAAGGATTAAAGATCAGCAGTTGGTACAAGGAGAGTTCATTTTAAGCATCTAAGACACAGCAAAATAATTTTGACATCGAAATTTCCCTATTTTTCGCAACCTTGAAGGCGAGACAAGGATATAAGGTAAATTAAAAAAATACATCCTAATGTCATAAAAAATCACTAGAATGTGGTGAAAAAAATTGACCGGTGGATCTCATAACAAAAGCCTTACCAAATTGAGTTCTGTGCTTTGACGTGGTAACGAACTGTTTTTTAGTGGTAACAAACTGTAAGTAAGGAGTGACCCGGCTCAATAGTAACCAAATTCTAAAAAACGGAATTCTAATACCAATAGATGCATCAAAAGAATCGAATTTTTATGCTGATTTCAGACATATAAATTTCATCAGGTTTAGTCTTACCCATAAAAAGTTAAGAGCCTGAAAAAGTTGCCTTATTTTTGAAGAAAGAGGAAAAAAACCTAAAAAAAAAATAGAATCTAAATGAAAATAAACACCATCAGATTCAGTGTGTCAGAAATCCCTGATGCAGAGGTTTCAAATTCCTATCTGCAAAAATGTGGAATTTTGTATTTTTCGCCAAAAGAAAGATCACGGATGCGTGTTTACTTTTTTTTCAGGGGTGATCGTATAGATCCAATGGTCCTAGAATATCACGAGAGGGTTCATTCGAACGTAAATTAAAAGTTCTAGTGACCAGAAAAATTGAAGGGCATCTAGGCCCCCTCCTACACTCATTTTTTCTCAAAGCCACCCGATCAAAGTTTTAAGATAGCCATTTTGTTCAAAATTGTCAAAAATCTAATAACTATGTCTTTGAAGATGTCTTAATCCCCCACAGACCAAGGGGGAAGGGCTGCAAGTTATAATTTTTTTGCCCATTGTTTACATATAGCATTGGTTATTGGGAAGTATACAGACGTTTTCAGGAGGGATTTTTTCTAGTGGGGGGAGGAGGAGGGGTTGGGGTAGGGGATTACGTGGAAGGATCTTTCCACGGAGGATATTCTCTTTGCGCTAAAAATTTTTTTAGTACTTTCAAAAAAGCTATCTATTCTAATTAAACGGCCTGTGTGATTCAAGGGTCATTCTTAAAGAATTGGAAAAAGATTTGAAATTTAGGGTAAAGAACGAGGTATTGACTAGGGGGCAAATCCCCACATATACGTAATAATTTCTGTTCGTTTCCAGTTTTAATGTTGCTCCTTACTTTCAGTTGAAAACACTTGTTTGTTTATTTAATTAATCAAAAAAAAAATTTTGCACAAAATAAGTTTTTCAAAAAAAAATGTAAAGAACTCCCTTAAACCAAAAATGAACAAAAGAAAATCAAATAATTTAACAAGCAGACAAATACCACAAATCAGCATCAATAAATAAATGAAACCCAAAAACAAACAGAAATTAAAATAATTCAAACTAAAAACGAGCAGAAATTAATTTGAGTAGGATTAGTAGGGAAGCCCTAACGACTCCGACGAGAACACATGTGCTGCCATCTATAATTGAGTCTAAAGGTACCTAACCACATAGAAAATGTATTGATTCACAAGACCACTAAATTTCTGAGAAATTGATTTGCATAATCGAGGGGAATCATTGATTCACGAAAGGGGAATTAAGAAACATTATGGCTTCTTTGATCTTTAGGTCTGAGGGATAAATGGTCTTTAGTGACAGAGATAAATTGATATTCTATTTTTTAAATATGGCTTCTCTGATATTTAGTGACAGAGATAAATTAATATTCTATCGAAGCCTTAATAGAGTAACCAAAACACCTTGGAGATGAAGAGATTAACGCGGGAAATGGTTTCCTGGGAATTTCAAATGTGACAGCAGAGGGATGCCAAACAAAAGGAATACGCAGAAATTACGTTTAGGGATTATTTGGGCGAAATAGCTTGAGAAATTTTAGGGGATTATTGGGCGAAACCGTTTGAGACGTTTTAGAAGATGATTTAGGCGAAACTGCTTGAGACATTTTAGAAGATGATTTAAGAAGATGATTTAGAAGATGATTTGGGATGAAACTCTGTGGTCGTTATAATACAAATGTTCCATTTGAACAGTGTTGTGAGGTCCCCTACCCAACCCCAGAGGGCCCCCGGCACCCCCCAAAGGGCCCTCAAGCGCCTCCAAAGGGCCTCCGGCGCCCCCAAAGGGCCCCCGGCGATCCCAAAGGGCCCCCCGGCGCTCCAATAGGCCCCCGAGCCCCCGAAGCCCCCCCCCCGGGCCCCCAAAGACCCCCAGGCCTCCAAAGGCCCCCCGGGCCCCCAAAGGAACCCCGAGCCCCTCCCTTCCTCCCTCCCTTTTTTGAATTTTTTTAAAGTTTTTTCGGACTGAATTTTTAGACTTAGAAATTATCCAACATTCTTCCCGGTTTTTTCTTTAACCCATTGGCATAGAGTTTTAGCCTAGAGTCTTAGCTTAGTTTAATTTAGAGTTGAAGTTTAGTTTAGTATAGTTAAGAGTTTAAAGTTTTACCTTAGAGACTTAGCTTAGAGTTTTAGTTAGAGTTTTAGTTTAGTTTTAGTTAAGATTTTTAGTTTTTAGAGTTTTAGCTTAGAGTTTTAGCCTATAGTCTTAGCTTAGAGTTTTTAGCCTAGAGTATTAGCTTAGAGTTTTTGTTAGGGTTGAAGTTTAGTTTAGTTATAGTTAAGAGTTTAGAGTTTTAGCTTAGAGTCTTAGTTTAGAGTTTTTGTTAGAGTTCTAGTCCAGTTTAGTTTTTGTTAAGAGTTTAGAGTTTTATCTTAGAGCCTTAGCTTAGAGTTTTAGTTAGAGTTGAAGTTTAGTTTAGTAATAGTTAAGAGTTTAGAGTTTTAGCTTAGAGTCTTAGCTTAGAGTTTTAGTTAGAGTTTTCTAGTTAAGTTTAGTTTTAGTTAAGAGTTTAGAGTTTTTAGCCTAGAGTCTTAGCTTAGAGTTTTTGTTGAAATTCTAGTTTAGTTTAGTTTTAGTTAAGAGTTTTAGAGTTTAAACTTAGAATCTTAGCTTAGAATTTTTGTTGAAGTTCTAGTTTAGTTTAGTTTTAGTTTAGAGTTTACCTTAGAGTCTTAGCTTAGAGTTTTAGCTAGAGTTGAAGTTTAGTTAATTATAGTTAAGAATTTAGAGTTTTTAGCTTAGAGTCTTAGCTTAGAGTTTTTGTTAGAGTTCTAGTTTAGTTATAGTTAAGAGTTTGGAGTTTTACCTTAGAGTCTTAGCTTAGAGTTTTAGTTAGAGTTAGAGTTTAGCCTATAGTCTTAGCTTTGAGTTTTAGCTAAGAGTCTTAGCTTAGAGTTTTAGTTAGAGTTGAAGTTTAGTTTAGTAATAGTTAAGATTTTAGAGTTTTAGCTTAGAGTCTTAGCTTAGAGTTTTAGTTAGAGTTCTAGTTTAGTTTAGTTTTAGTTAAGAGTTTAGAGTTTTAGCCTAGAGTCTTAGCTTAGAGTTTTAGTTAGAGTTCTAGTTTAGTTTAGTTTTAGTTACGAGTTTTAGCCTAGAGTCTTAGCTTAGAGTTTTTGTTGAAGTTCTAGTTTAGTATAGTTTTAGTTAAGAGTTTGGAGTTTTACCTTAGAGTCTTAGCTTAGAGTTTAGTTACAGTTGACGTTTAGTTTAGTTATAGTTAAGAGTTTAGAGTTTTACCTTTGAATCTAGCTTAGAGTTTTTAGTTAGAGTTCTAGTTTAGTTTAGTTATAGTTAATAGTTTAGAGTTTTAGCCTAGAGTCTTAGCTTAGAGTTTTAGTTAGAGTTGAAGTTTAGTTTAGTTATAGTTAAGACTTTAGAGTTTTAGCTGAGAGTCTTAGCTTAGAGTTTTTTTTAGAGTTCTAGTTTAGTTTAGTTAAAGAGTTTAGAGTTTTACCTTAGAGTCTTAGCTTAGAGTTTTAGTTAGAGTGAAGTTTATTTTAGTAATAGTTAAGCGTTTAGAGTTTTACCTTTAGAGTCTTAGCTTAGAGTTTTAGTTAAGTTTAGTTTAGTAATAGTTAAAAGTTTAGAGTTTTAACTTAGAATCTTAGCTTAGAATTTTTGTTGAAGTTCTAGTTTAGTTTAGTTTTAGTTTAGAGTTTAACCTTAGAGTCTTAGCTTAGAGTTTTAGCTAGAGTTGAAGTTTAGTTTAGTTATAGTTAAGAATTTAGATTTTTTAGCTTAGAGTCTTAGCTTAGAGTTTTTGTTAGAGTTCTAGTTTAGTTATACTTAAGAGTTTGGAGTTATACCTTAGAGTCTTAGCTTAGAGTTTTAGTTAGAGTTAGAGTTTAGCCTATAGTCCTTAGCTTAGAGTTTTAGCATAGTCTTAGCTTAGAGTTTTAGTTAGAGTTGAAGTTTAGTTTAGTAATAGTTAAGAGTTTAGAGTTTTAGCTTAGAGTCTTAGCTTAGAGTTTTAGTTAGAGTTCTAGTTTAGTTTAGTTTTAGTTAAGAGTTTA
Organism: Artemia sinica; assembly: GCA_027921565.1. NCBI lineage: Eukaryota > Metazoa > Arthropoda > Branchiopoda > Anostraca > Artemiidae > Artemia > Artemia sinica. The sequence continues at coordinate 24,172,307 of CM051268.1, forward strand.
GAGTTTTTAGCCTAGAGTCTTAGCTTAGAGTTTTAGTTAAAGTTCTAGTTAGTTTAGTTTTTTTAGTTACGAGTTTTAGCCTAGAGTCTTAGCTTAGAGTTTTAGTTACAGTTGAAGTTTAGTTTAGTTATAGTTAAGAGTTTAGAGTTTTACCTTTGAATCTTAGCTTAGAGTTTTTTAGTTAGAGTTCTAGTTTAGTTTTAGTTATAGTAATAAGTTTAGAGCTTTAGCCTAGAGTCTTAGCTTAGAGTTTTAGTCAGAGTTGGAAGTTTAGTTTAGTTATAGTTAAGAAGTTTAGAGTTTTAGCTGAGAGTCTTAGCTTAGAGTTTTTGTTAGAGTTCTAGTTTAGTTTAGTTAAGAGTTTAGAGTTTTTAGCTTATAGTCTTAGCTTAGAGTTTTTTTGTTAGAGTTCTAGCTTAGTTTAGTTAAGCGTTTAGAGTTTTACCTTAGAGTCTTAGCTTAGAGTTTTAGTTAAAGTTGAAGTTTAGTTTAGTAATAGTTAAAAGTTTAGAGTTTTAAACTTGGAATCTTAGCTTAGAATTTTTGTTGAAGTTCTAGTTTAGTTTAGTTTTAGTTTTAGAGTTTAACCTTAGAGTCTTAGCTTAGAGTTTTAGCTAGAGTTGAAGTTTAGTTTAGTTATAGTTAAGAATTTAGAGTTTTTAGCTTAGAGTCTTAGCTTAGAGTTTTTGTTAGAGTTCTAGTTTAGTTATACTTAAGAGTTTGGAGTTATACCTTAGAGTCTTAGCTTAGAGTTTTAGTTAGAGTTAGAGTTTAGCCTATAGTCTTAGCTTAGAGTTTTAGCCTAGAGTCTTAGCTTAGAGTTTTAGTTAGAGTTGAAGTTTAGTTTAGTAATAGTTAAGAGTTTAGAGTTTTTAGCTTAGAGTCTTAGCTTAGAGTTTTTAGTTAGAGTTCTAGTTTAGTTTAGTTTTAGTTAAGAGTTTTAGAGTTTTAGCCTAGAGTCTTAGCTTAGAGTTTTAGTTAAAGTTCTAAATTAGTTTAGTTTTAGTTACGAAGTTTTAGCCTAGAGTCTTAGCTTAGAGTTTTAGTTACAGTTGAAGTTTAGTTTAGTTATAGTTAAAGAGTTTAGAGTTTTACCTTTGAATCTTAGCTTAGAGTTTAGTTAGAGTTCTAGTTTAGTTTAGTTATAGTTAAGAGTTTAGAGCTTTAGCCTAGAGTCTTAGCTTTAGAGTTTTAGTTAGAGTTGAAGTTTAGTTTAGTTATAGTTAAGAGTTTAGAGTTTTAGCTGAGAGTCTTAGCTTAGAGTTTTTGTTTAGAGTTCTAGTTTAGTTTAGTTAAGAGTTTAGAGTTTTAACTTAGAGTCTTAGCTTAGAGTTTTAGTTAGAGTTGGAAGTTTAGTTTAGCAATAGTTAAGAGTTTAGAGTTTTAGCTTATAGTCTTAGCTTCGAATTTTTGTTGAAGTTCTATTTTAGTTTAGTTTTAGTTTAGAGTTTTACCTTAGAGTCTTAGCTTAGAGTTTTAGTTAGAGTTGAAGTTTAGTTTAGTTATAGTTAAGAGTTTGGAGTTTTACAATTTACCTTAGAGTCTTAGCTTAGAGAATTAGTTAGAGTTAAAGCTTACTTTAGTTTCAGTGAAGAGTTTAGAGTTTTAGCTTAGAGTCTTAGCTTAGATTTTCTGTTAGAGTTCTAGTATAGTTTAGTTTTAGTTAAGAGTTTAGAGTTTTTAGCTTAGAGTCTTAGCTTAGAGTTTTTGTTGAAGTTCTAGTTTAGTTTAGTTTTAGTTAAGAGTTTAGAGTTTTAGCTTAGAGTCTTAGCTTAGAGTTTTAGTTAGAGTTGAAGTTTAGTTTAGTAATAGTTAAGAGTTTAGAGTTTTAGCTTAGAGTCTTAGCTTAGAGTTTTTGTTAGAGTTCTAGTTTAGTTTAGTTTTAGTTAAGAGTTTAGAGTTTTACCTTAGAGTCTTAGCTTAGAGTTTTTGTTAGAGTTCTTGTTTAGTTATAGTTAAGAGTTTGGAGTTTTACCTTAGAGTGTTAGCTTAGAGTTTTAGTTTTAGAGTTGAAGTTTACTTTAGTTTTTAGTTAAGAGTTTAGAGTTTTAGCTTAGACTCATAGCTTAGAGTTTTTGTTAGAGTTCTAGTTTAGTTTAGTTTTAGTAAAGAGTTTAGAGTTTTTCAGCTTAGAGTATAAGCTTAGAGTTTTTTTTGAAGTTCTAGTTTAGTTTAGTTTAGTTAAGAGTTTAGAGTTTTAGCTTAGAGTTCTTAGCTTAGAGTTTTAGTTAGAGTTGAAGTTTAGTTTAGTAATAGTTAAAAGTTTAGAGTTTTTAGCTTAGAGTCTTAGCTTAGAGTTTTGTTAGAGTTCTAGTTTAGTTTTAAGTTTTAGTTAAGAGTTTAGAGTTTTAGCCTAGAGTCTTAGCTTAGAGCTTTAGTAAAATTTGAAGTTTAGTTTAGTTTTAGTTTAAGAGTTTAGAGTTTTTAGCTTAGAGTCTTAGCTTAGAGTTTTAGTTAGAGTTCTAGTTTAGTTTAGTTAAGAGTTTAGAGTTTTACCTTAGAGTCATAGCTTAGAGTTTTAGTTAGAATTGAAGTTTAATTTAGTCATAGTTAAGAGTTTAGAGTTTTAGCTTAGAGTCTTAGCTTAGAGTTTTTGTTAGAGTTCTAGTTTATGTTTAGTTTTAGTTTAGAGTTTTACCTTAGAGTCTTAGCTTAGAGTTATAGTCAGAGTTGAAGTTTAGTTTTAGATATAGTGAGAGTTTAGAGTTTTAGCCTAGAGTCTTAGCTTAGAGCTCTAGTTTTAAATTTGAAGTTTAGTTTAATTTTAGTTAAGAGTTTAGAGTTTTTATCTTAGAGTCTTAGCTTAGAGTTTTAGTTAGAGTTCTAGTTTAGTTTTAGTTTAAGAGTTTACAGTTTTACCTTAGAGTCATAGCTTAGAGTTTTAGTTAGAGTTGAAGTTTAGTTTAGTTATAGTTAAGAGTTTAGAGTTTTAGCTTAGAGTCTTAGCTTAGAGTTTTAGTTAGAGTTCTAGTTTAGTTTAGTTTTAGTTAAGAGTTTTTTAGCCTAGAGTCTTAGCTTAGAGTTTAGTTAGAGTTGAAGTTTAGTTATAGTTAAGAGTTTAGAGTTTTAGTTTAGAGTCTTAGCTTAGAGTTTTTTGATAGAGTTGAAGTTTAGTTTAATTTTAGTTAAGAGTTTAGAGTTTTTACCTTAGAGTTTTAGTCTAGAGTCTTAGTTAGAGTTGAAGTTTAGTTTAGTTATAGTTAAGAGTTTAGAGTTTTAGCTTAGAGTCTTATCTTAGATTTTTAGTTAGAGTTTCAAGTTTAGTTTAGTTTTAGTTAAGAGTTTTAGCTTAAAGTTTCAGCTTAGAAGTCTTAGCTTTGAGATTTAGTTCGAGTGGAAGTTTAAGTTTTAGTAATAGTTAAGATGAGTTAGGAGTTTAGAGTTGTAGCCTAGAGTCTTAGCTCAAAGTT
>CM051268.1:24175816-24215816 GCA_027921565.1 Artemia sinica
CAGTTCTCTTAAGCGAGCTGAAAACTATATATGCTTGAACAGTCTTGGAAAGTATAAACAACACCAAATTGAATATTTGATGCATAATGATATTAATTGTTGAAAGATCCATCAGTTCAAGAATTTATTTCACTGTAATTGTATTTTTATTGTCAATACTGTAAGAACTGGAAAAGAAAATATTTGTAATATAATCCGTTTTCAGTTAAGCGCCATTGACGCAGTAGGCTATCGGTTTTTATTTACAGTTAGGAAAGGAGGCAGTATCCAAACACTTGTTTGTAGGGAAACTATATTCGTCTTTAACAACTTTAAAAAGAGCTAATAAATTAAACTGAATATTTGATGTATAATGATATTAATTGCTGAAAGCTCATCAGTTCAAAATGTTATTATAATTTTAATGTTTATTTTCAATATTAAGTACAAAAGAAAATATTTGTCATAAAATTGGTTTTCAGTAAAGCGCCAATGACGCAGTAGGTTTTAGACTTTTACAGTGAGAGAAGGAGGTCATACCCAAACTCTTGTTTGTGGTGATTTTTGTTCGTTTCAAGTTTGATTTGCATATTCAATTTAAGTTTCACTCGTTTTAAGATTTATTTATTAATTTACATTAATATCTATTGTATGTCTGTTTGCATTGATTGTGTATTTAATTTCTGTTCGTTTCAAGCTTCATTTATACTTCAATAGGTAAATATTTTTTTTTCGTTTTAAGCTTGATATTCATATTCAATCTAAGCACTACTCGCTTTAAGATCTATTTATTCATTTATATTATTACTTGTTGTATGTTTTTGCTATGATTGTTTATTTAATTTCTGTTCGTTTTGGTTTTCATTTATTCTTTAAGAGTAATTTCTGGTCGTTTTGAGTTTGAATTTTAAAAGGTATTTGTATCTGCCGAGCTTAAGTTTAAAATGGCCTTTACTTTTCTTTGAAAAACTTATTTTTCGGAAAGTTTTTTTTTTAATTAATAAATAATAAAACATTGGAGCCGTATGGCCTTTACTATAGGCAACGCTACAGCGTTGCTTCTGAGAGATTTTAATTTTATTTAAGTTTTTTTGTTTGTTTTTGTTGTTGTCTCTTTTTTTCTTTTTTTTTTTAGATCGCTGGAATGTCAATAGGGCTGTCTGTATTAAGGAGTGTTACATATTTATTCATGTTTCAATGTGTCGTTTATTATTTTCTTATTCCGAGAGCCACTTCATATGGAAGGGGTCGTAGAAACTTGGAAAGGGGCTTGCTTTTTCAATTTTAGTGACTGCCCGTACTTGTAACTGCGACTTCTTGTGACAGTGACTGCGACTACTTTCGGTTGTGACTGCAGCTACTTGCAGCTGCTACTACGACTAGTTGCGACAGCGATTGCGACTATTTGTAACTAGAACTGCTTGCATCTGAAACTACAACTTTTTGTGACTGTGACCGCTACTACTAATACCACCACTACAACTGACCTAAATCAAAAGAGTTTAAATGGATCCGGGTTGTCAAAAGAACTTATCTGCAATATATCAGGAATGGCTTAGATTACTAGATTAATATATTTATTTACAACTAAAATACTTCAATATATAAATAATAGCAGTTGTTGGTAATTTAATTGAAAATTTCAAAGCATATTGAGGGGTATTTTTAATCAAATCAAAATTAAATCATATGCGTAGAGGTGCCCAAAAGGGTGTATCTGGGTTATATCAGGATTATGTTTCATTGGAAAAAATTATTAAGTGCACAATTTCTGGGAATATTGAGGGCGATGTTGAACTAAATCAAAAGATTCTATATGAATTCAACTGCTCAAAAGGGGGTATGTGCAAAGTATTTGGAAATACTAAGGGTAATAAGTTGAAACTTTTGGAGAATGTTGAGGGAGGTGTTACTCTAAATCAAAATACTCTTAAGTGCATCCAGGTTGTCAAAAGGGCGTATCTATTTGATTTCAAGAATGGCTACGGGTATCAAGTTGAGACTTTCAAGGAATGCTAAGGGAGATATTACGTTAAATTGAAAGACACTATATGCATCCAGGTTGTCACAGTGGCATATCCTCAATATCTCAGGAACAGTTAGTGGCGGATCCAGGGGGTGAGGAGGTGCCCCCCCCAACGTAGTCTAAAGTAGTGTAATTTACTTAATATCGCAAGTTTGTGTTAATTAAACTTGCTCATAACGCAATTTTATTGGATCAGCCTATTTTGTCCCCCCCCCCAAAAAAAAAAAATTCCTGGATACGCCCCTGGGAACAGTTAAGGTTATTAAGTTGAAACTTTCAGACAATATTGAGGGGGATATAGAACTTATATAACAACATTTGAACTTGAACTTTTGAATGGAATACAGACAATATCTGTATTCTGGTTTTCAAAAGGGTGTAGCTGAAATATATCTGAGGAACGGCTGAGATTATTAAGTTGAAACTCTCAGGAAATCTTGATTTGGATGTTGAACTAAATCAAAAGACACCATGTGCATCCAGGCTGTCAAAATATCATGTCTGGAGTATCTCAGGAACAGGTAAAAGCATTAGTTTTGAAACTTCCAAAGAATGATGAACTTAATCAAAAGACACTATGCTCATCCCGGTCGTCGAAAGAGGGTATCAGCAGTATCTCAGGAACAAGTAATGTATTCAGTTGAAACTTAGACGGCGTCTTTCGATCAAGCACGGATGCAGGACAAAAGAAGTGCAACACATTTCCTTAGCATCGCCGCAGCTCTATTATTTTTTTTGTGGGACTCACTTATGTTTCAACATTTTGTTGTTTGAATAATAGTTTTGATAATTTTTTTTTTGTTTTTTTATGGTACACTTATCTATATCAAACAACGAACTGTAAGTAAGGAGTGACTCGACTTAATACTAACCGAAATTCTAAAAAAACGCAATTTTAAGTAAGAAGTGACTCGGCTTAATGCTAACTGAAACTCTAAAAAACTAAATTTTGATATCAGTAGATATATCAAAAGAATAAAATTTTTGTGCTGATTCCAAATATGTAAGATTTATTAAGTTTACTGTCACTCATCAAAAGCTATGAGCCTGAGAAAACTTGCCTGATTTTCGACTACGAGCCAGAAAATATTGCCTGAAAAAGTCTAGAATCTTAATGAAATGAAATTAATCGCACCGTCAGATTCAGTCTATCAGAAAATCTCACTATAGAGGCTTCAAGCTTCTATCCCCAAAAATGTTGAATTTTGTATTTTTTGCCAGAACAAAGATCACAGATGCATGTTTTTTGTTTTTGTTTTATTTGGTTTCCCCAGGGGTGACCGTATCAAACCAATGGTCCTAGCTCCTAGAATATCTGGAGACGGCTTATTCTAACGAAAATTAAAAGTTCTAGTGCCGTTTTTAAGCGACCAAAAATATTGGGGGGGCAACTAGCCAACTGCCGCGTCCACTTTCCCTCAAAGTCGTCTGATGAAAATTTTGAGATAGTCATTTTGTTCAGCATAGTTGGAAAATACAATAACTATATCTTAGGGGATAACATGATCCCCCACAGTCTTTGAGGGAAAGGATGTAAGTTATGAAATTTACCCATAGTTCACATATAGTATTTGTTATTGGGAAGTATATGGGCATTTTTTGGGTTTCCTTTATTCTTTAATAGTAATTTCTGGTCGTTTTGAGTTTGAATTTTAAAAGGTATTTGTATCTGCTGAGCTTAAGTTTAAAATGGCCTTTACTTTTCTTTGAAAAACTTATTTTTCGGAAAGTTTTTTTTTTAATTAATGCTTTGAAACAAAGACTGGCTAGTGAGCTATTTGTATTTAACATTGTTCACTAGGAGTACCAGATTCTCGAACAATATCAGCACTCGAAGTAAATGCTAGTTAACAGTCAAATTAGGACTGAATGTGCAAATTAGTTTCTATAATGAAGAGAACCATTTCAGATAGGAAAAGGAACGCATGTAGCTCTAAGCTATCTACATACTGATTTGTATGTTACCAAAGAGATATTTGAAGAGAAACAACAATTCAGTTGCTCTATTAAGATTCTCTTATGGTAATTTTCTGCTAAATAGAGAGAAAACGCTGGTAAAGGTGGATTGGCGTCACAAACTCTTGAATGGGTCCTGGAATTCCAACAAAAGCGATATGCTAATGTAGATTTTATATGTAAATGCATAGTGGGTGTTGTATGACAATTTCTAGACAAAAGGTAAGAGAGCCAAGACGAGGAAAACTGTCAGCCGATAGAAGTGTAATAAGATGGAAGCGTAAATATTTCGACAAAGACCTCCACAAACCCATCTTCATTATCATAGGCAGTGCAGCAGTGCTGGCTAATTAAAAAACAAAGCGGCTTCCATTTATATTTCCCCCCCATGAAACTTTGTATGGAAGGAGTTTTAATAACTTCGGAGGTGACTTATTCCATTGGAAACTGAAAGTTCTAGTGTCGGTGAGTCAAAATGATTTGAGGGCAACAATCTCTTCTCTCCATTTTTAGAAGCTCCTTCCTCCCTCCTCAAGACTGATCAAAATTTTTATACAGCATTTTTTTCAACATAGTCAAAAGATCAAATAACTTTGCCCCCGGGATACCATTACCCTCCCCCCACAACTCCTAGGGAAAGACTTGTAAACTATGTAATGCGCTATTGCCCAATTCCTGAGTGTTTATTATTGAAAAGGAAAAATACTTGATCCCAGGCGTGTCAAAAAAGCCCTGAGGATTAAGGTAAAGCTTCAGAGAATGCCGAGGGGAATCTAAATAAAAGACACCATATACCTCATGGGTATCAAAGGGCGTAACTACAATTATCTCAGGAATTGACAAGGGTGTTAAGTTGAAACTTTCAGGATATGTTGAGGGGGATGTTGAACTAAATAAAAATATAGTATTTGCATCCTTGATTGTGAAAACGATGTGTCTGCGATGTCCAAGGAGCATATATGGGTAATAAGTTGAAAATTACATGTTCAGGGAAGGTTGATTGATATTTTTTGTTCTCAAGGTTGAAAAATGATAGGGGTGAGAATGGCTTTGGCTCAATAAAAGCCCAAAGACAGCACATTTCAATCTATTTAGTCGAATAATATTTTCCATATCCATCCATGTTCAAAGCTCTTTAGCATAACAATTGTTAAAATTTGTTGCAAAGTGTTCTCCAACATATAAATAGCTATCCTAAATCTTAATTCTTAAGGAGAAAAACCGTAATAAAAAGCATTACAAATATTGTCTTTTTTAACTAATAAAAATACTTTGTCAGTTAACAATGAACACAAATTAACTTAAGAAAATGTTTTTCGACAAAAGAAGTTTTTCACAAAATGTAAAGAGTTACAGCAAACCAAAGAAGAGCAGGATTAAAGTCAAATGATAATTCAAGCGTAAAACGAACATAAATTACTGTCTATAAATAAATGAATCTTAAAAAGAACAGGAATTACCACAAGTAGGGGAGGGACTAACAGCCCTTGTCCCTTTTAAAGACCAAAACGTCATTTGCGCTTTACTAAAAACAAGTTACATTTTAAACATTTCCTCTTTCGCAACGGTAATAAATCTAGAACTGCTGAGACTTTCAGGAATGAATACCAATATATATATTAAACTGTTAATCTAGACTTCATAAGTTCTTCTTAATAAGTTTGGTGATTATGGTGACTTTCTATCTTTTTTTAGTTGATGTTATGACAAATAAAAACACACAGCTCGCGATAAACGGTGTTTTCAGTTAATCGAAAGTGACGTTCTGGTCTTTGAAAGGAAAAATTAATATAAAGAACTTTTTGCACAAAATAAGTTTTTCAAAAAAAAAGTAAAGAACACCATTAAACCAAAAATGAACAAAAATAGAACCAACTAATCTACCAAACAAATAACTACCCCAAATAAGTATCAATAAATAAATGAAACCCAAAACAAACAGAAATTAAAATAAGTCAAACTCAAAACGAGCAGAAATTAATCTGAGTAGGGTTCCAAACCCTATGCTTTCTAAAAGCCAGAACATAATTTGTATTTAACTGAAAAAAATTCAAATGAATTTACTGGAAAAAATGCGCATTGTCAGTTTAACATACATATGCTGATATTTATTCCTTAAAATCTTAATTAATATTTGATTTCTCAAAATTATTAAAGTGAAAACATTTAAAAGAATCTTTTTTAGTAAAGTAAAAATTATATTCTTGCTTTTACAAATGGTGGGAAATGGTGGGCTTGGGAGGGGTGTTAGTTTTCCTCCAATCCATTTTGACTATTAAAAAGCCATAGCCCTTTAAATTTCCAATTTCAGTAAATTTCAGTATATTCCAATTTCAGTAGCGATCATGACTTTGACCAGGGTTGCCACCAAGGTTACGTTCGTACCATTTTTGGTACGTTTTAAATAAAACGGCACGTTTTACGTTACGGTCCTAAAAACGTTACATTTATGTTACGTTTTTGAATTTATGTTACAATTATGCTATGCTTTTGAATAATGAGGAAGTTTCGCATTTTCTGAGTAATGTAATTTTTTCCCGTGAAAGAATCCGCTGTTCCCATTTTAATTACACTGACATGAGTATCGACATTTTTTCACATCGCGGCCATTTAATCTTATCAAACAATCACTCAGTTATTAGGATGATAAAATACCCACTTCGCTTACTCGCATAGTAAGTTAGATTACATTCTCTCTCGTGACCATACGAATATCATTTGTTTAGTGACAAGTGACAATAGTCAGTTAGTCACCTGACCAACTTTCAATTTCATCAGTTGACTTTGAATCTTGTTCCGTCAACAGTCATACTAAAATTATATGGAGAAGGAGCTAGTTTCATTAGTTAATGCTAATGAAATAAAACAAAATATGATGAAACTATAAAAAATTAGAACCAAATTTGGCCTATATATTTGCACATTAGGGGGGGGGGGGTGTTTAAAGCATAGTATGTATTAAATACGTAACCTAATCTAGGTACTTCCCCCCCTAAACCCCAAAAAAACAATAGTTTAAATATTGTAAACGCAATGACAAACCACGCTTTGCGATCGAATTCTCTATTGACTAATACCCGTTTGACTAGTTTCCTTTAGCATCTATCTTGCGTGTGTATCAGCTAATTGACTAGTACCGATGATATATGCATTATTCTTTCTGTGACTACCTCCCCCCTCCATTCTGATTGGTTTAACATAATATCAGGTTATATACAAAAGTCGCTATTTTTATATGGGATTATGAACAGCTGGTATTGACAAAATATATAGAACTGTAAAAATAAGCCATTTTTTGGTTATATCTAAGCATTGAGGAGGGGGTGGGTTAGTTGAGCCGGAGTTTTCGATTTTATGCTAAACTTTTTCCAAATATCATGGTCACTTTTTTGACATTATATCCCCCTCCCCATCTGCGGTCCCATATATAACTGTATAAATACATTTCATCGTTGTGTCGAATCTTATGATGACATTCTTTCTTGTTACATTCTTTCGTCTTCTTTCATATTGTAAAGCAAGAATTTTATTGTTTTTTTTTTTTAATATATTAATAGGGCTATATCCCGGACCATCAGGGGGGTTGGTGTATTTTCAGAAAAGAGGCCATGATATTTGGAAATAGTATAAAATAAATAATTTAATGGTACTGCTTGTGTCTTTAGCATGTTTTCTTCAGAAAAGGACAATCACTAAATATTTGGCTTTAAAAAACGACAACTAGACTAATGCCCGTTTTTTATGAAGAAGATAACAGTGTTGTATCTGTAAAGGGTAGGCTAGAGTTTACTTTAAAACTGATTCATAGGGACCACGCAGGCTGGACTGGGGCCCCAACCCCATGAAAACGTATATTTATCGGCATTTCCTTATTATATTATAGGTTTTTTATTATCCTCCTTAATTTTTTCAATTAAATCATTTCCAGTTTATTTTTATTAACTCAGTGATCTTTTTGTTCCATTTTCCTTTTATTTCTTTGTCACACAATTTTTTTTAATTTGTGAACTATTTTTCAACCACTTCCGAATGTTCAGTTACTTCCCATTTTTATCAATATAGCACAAGGGTAAGAGCACATCCCGAGGCTGTGTTAACTTAGGTTGTAATCTTGGATGAGACATTATATTTTTTTTAAATTGGAAAATTAAAAATTTGAAAATATTAAATATAAGTGAAAATTCGGGGCAAAAAAATCGATTCGTTTTTGCATAATTTGGTCTTTTTTATTTGTTTTCCTCAGCTCATCGACTTTTTCCGTTTATGCGTTTAAAACCTAGATAAATTTGGTATTTATGTTATGTAAAACCAAATGCTTTTTGTGCCCCTCATGTTCGCTTATATTAATACATTCTTGAGAAAAAAAATTCTCTACTTTTTAGTTCATTTTGAAAATGAATTTATTCATTTTTTTTTATTGTTTGACCTCCTCCCCTAAAAATTCTTTGTACATACCTGGACTTGAGAGACCCATCATGCTATTCCTCTAGGAAATAGTTGTAGGCTAATGAATGAGTTTTCTTGGCATTTTCTTGGATAATATTTTATCAATTGCATCTATTAATGAAGAGAGATTTAATTTGTTTTACCAGATTATCCAAAGTGAATTAGAAAAGCATTGTCAAAGGAACAAAGGACGGCGTAGGACAACCCCAAAGAAGCCATGGATTACTGAAGACCTTCTAAAATTGATGCGTATTAGAGACCAACTTTACAAAAAAAAAGATTGATCACAAATGTGATTTAAACGATAGAATATATAATAATTATCGCAATGCACTGAATCGATTATTAAGAAAAGCAAAAAGAAAATTTTACTCAAGTAAGTTCGAGGAAGTATCGGGATGTCCGGCAAAAACATGGCGCATGATTAAAGAAGTACTTCAGCAGCCAACAAAAACGATCCCACTTGAAATAGTTCACCAAGAAGGTGAAATGCCCAAAAGTGCTGATGATTTCTCGGAGGTATTCGGAAATTACTTCTCAGCGGTAGGAAAGCGTTTTGCTGAAGGAATCTGTCCAATGTTACATGATCCAAGCACTTTTGACTACCTTGGTCATTATGAATCTGAGGTTTCAATGTATTTAGCACCTGTATCATTAAGTGAGATGAAACAGATCCTCTACAGAATGAAAAGTCATGCTTCTGGTAGTGATGTTATATCATTAAGAGTGGTTAAATTTATTCTGCCACTAATCCAGAAGCCGCTTTTGTCCCTAATTAATTCTGCATTAAAAGAGGGTTTCTTCCCGTCTTGTTTTAAAGTAGCTCGTGTTAATCCTGTTCATAAGGGTGGTGAGACAAATAATTTAGGAAATTATAGGCCGACTTCTGTTCTTCCTGTACTATCACGTGTTTTAGAGAAGTGCTTTGCTGCCCGTCTTTATGCATATTTAGAGCGTCATAATGTGTTAAATCCTACCCAATTTGGATTTCGGCATGGTTACACAACAGAACAAGCGGTTGCTTATCTAAGCAGCGTAGTCAATCAAGCGTTGGATGAAGGTTACAGGGTTTTAGCAATATTTTTAGATATAATTAAAGCTTTCGACACAGTAGATCATCATCTCCTACTTCTAAAATGTGAGTTTTATGGCATAAGAGACCCTGGGCTTAACTTTCTACGTGCATTTTTAGCAGGGCGGCTGCAGTATGTTCAGATTAACTCAAAGCGTTCATCAAGCTTTCCTATTACATGTGGAGTTCCACGGGGCTCTGTTCTTGGACCGCTATTATTTTTAATTTTTGTAAATGACCTAACTCAAACCATATCTAATATAAAAAATAATTTCAGTGAATTATTCAATGATCCACAAGAAGTGACAGTACCGATGTTTGCTGATGACACGTCGCTTGTTTGTCTTGCAAGAACTGAGAAGGGATTACTTGAATTAAGTAAACAATCGTTAGACAGAGTTTCAACTTGGATGCGCGCAAATAAACTACAAGTTCACCCGGCTAAGAGAAGTTTTATCATATTCTCAAGAACAGCTACATATTACCCATGGATTTCTCGATTAAAATACAGTTATGGCGAGACTGAAAGGAAGTCTTGTGTCAAGTATTTAGGTATTACACTTGATGAAACTTTGTCATTTAGGAAACATGTTGGGAACACGTCAGCGATTTTATGACGGAACATCGGAATCCTTAGAAAACTCGCACACTTTGTCCCGCATCGCATTTTAAGGTCGTTGTATTTCTCGATAATACATCCATATATTTTATATTGTTCTTCGGTATGGCTAGGGGCATTTTCGTCACTAGTTAATCCAATTCAAGTTCTCCAAAATAATGCGATCCGTTTACTTTGTAGTAAATCCTATAGTGATTCTGTGAGATTGGAGTATAGAAGACAAAAAATTTTACCAGCTGCTGGCCTACGGGATTTTTATCACCAGTTATTTATGTTCAAGTATAATAATAATAATCTACCTTTATGCTTCCCAGGCATGTTTAAGGTTAGGTCTGACTGCCACAATTATAATACTCAAGCAAGCAAGGCACTGTCTGGTCCAATTGCCATTACTGCAAGGTCTAAGTTCTCCTTCATTTATCGAGGAATAAAATTATGGAATAGTAATGATAGGACAATTAATGACACAACAAGTTTTGAAGAATTTAGAAATAAAGTTAAGGAAAAATGTATTCTAATTATGAGTTTTAAGTTTTTACTTGTATTTTATTTATAAATTTATGGACTAGCAATAATATGATTATTAATGATATAAAATGGTTTGGAAAAATTTAGAAGTAAAGCCAAGGAGAAAATGTATTTCTCCAAGTTCCATTAATGAGTCCTTAGCTATTATTCGTTTTTTTTATTTTTTTCAATTCTTCTTCTTCTTCTTCTTTTGTTGTTTGAGGTGTGTGAAGGAGTATAGTGGATTATTTGGATAGTTTTCCTTTTTTTTTGTCGTTGCGGTGACTCCAGTAGTAACTCAGCAAGGAATTATGTATTTTATTTATACGCATATACATATATATATATATATATATATATATATATATATATATATATATATATATATATATTATAATATATATATATATATATATATATATATATATATATATATATATTATATATATATATATATATATATATATATATATATATATATATTATAATATATATATATATATATATATATATATATTCGTTTTTATATATATATATATATATATATATATATTATATATATATATATATATATATATATATATATATATATATATATATATATATATATATATATATATATATGTATATATATATATATATATATGTGTTTTATTATCAGTATTTCTAGTATACTTAATTTGTGCTATAAATTTTACTAAAATTTTCTCTTTTTTTCTATTCCTGGCACGTCCCTAGGACAACTTGCTTTTGCAAGTTCATGGGCAGGCTAGAAGATTTAGTTGTCTTGAAGGCTGTGGGAAGGCTGTCATCATCAAAGACCTAATTTCCAGAACTTTCAACTACGTTGAACAAAACGACTATCTCAAAATTTTGATTGGATGTGTTTGGGGAAATGTTGGGCTTGAGAGGGGGGTTAGTCACTCTCTAATCACTTTTTACTATTAAAAAGGGCACTAGCCCTTTCAATTTCCAGTCAAATGAGCCATTTTTGAAGTTTCTACGAAAAACGCTTTCTATAACACCTTATATGCCCCCAGGGTATAGCTTACAACCCTTGCCATGAGAGGTTGGGAGGTTTTTCATCCTCAAAGACATAATTTCCAGAACTTTCAACTACATTGAAGAAAATGCCTATCTCAAAATTTTAATTGGATGTGTTTGGGGAGATGGTGGGCGTGGGAGGGGGGTTAGTTGCTCTCCAATCACTTTTGAATATTAGAAAGGGCACTAGCCCTTTCAATTTCCAATCAAATGAGTTTTTTTGAAGTTTCTACGACAACGCTTTATATAAAAACCTTATATGCCTATAGGGCATAACTTACAACCCTTGCCCTGAGGGCTCTGAGGGGGTTATCATTCTCAAAGGCCTAATTACCAGAACTTTTAACTACGTTGAACAAAGTCGATATCTCAAAAATTTGATTGCATATGTCTGGGGAAATTCTATAAAAACCATATATGTCCCCAGGGCATAACTTGCAACAAATACATAATCCTCAAATACATAATTTCTCAATTTTATCATCCTCAAAGACATAATTTCTAGAATTTTAAACTACATTGTACAAAATACCTATATCAAATTTTGATTGGATGTGTTTTGGGGAAATGGTGGGTGTGAGAGGGGGGTTAGTTGCTCTCCAATCACTTTTGAATATTAGAAAGGGCACTAGCCCTTTCAATTTCCAATCAAATGAGTTTTTTTGAAGTTTCTACGACAACGCTTTCTATAAAAACCTTATATGCCTATAGGGCATAATTTACAACCATTGCCCTGAGCGCTCTGAGGGGGTTATCATTCTCAAAGGCCTAATTACCATAACTTTTAACTACTTTGAACAAAATTGATATCTCAAGATTTTCATTGCACGTGTTTGGGGGAAGGGTGGGCGTGAGAGGGGGTTTAGTTGCCCTCTAATTACTTTCAACTGTTAAAATGAGCACTAGCCCTTTCAATTTCAAATCGAGTGAGTGCTTTTTGAAGTTTTTACGACAACGCTTTCTATAAAAACCTTATATGCCCCCAGGGCATAACTTCCAACCCTTCCCCTCAGGGCTATGGGGGGAGTGTCACCCTCAAAGACATAATTCCCATACCTTTCAACTACTTTGCACAAAATGTCTATCTCAAAATTTTGATTGGAAGTGTTTGCGGAAATGGTGAGCGTGAGAGGGGGGTTAGTTGCCCTCCAATCACTTTCGACTATTAAAAAGGCCACTAGCCCTTTGATTTTCCAATTGAATGAGCCCTTTTGAAGTTTCTACGACTACGCTTTCTATAAGTAATGGTGGGCGTGGAAGGGGTGTTAGTTGCCTTCCAATCACTTTTGGCTATTAAAAAGGGCACTCGCCATTCCAATTTCCAATCGAATAAGCCCTTGTCGAAGTTTCTACGACAACTCCTTCGATAGGAAGTAATAAATACATTGTGCCAACATCGTTTCTTTGCATAGGCAGCGCTATTGCGCTTCCTATTTATGCTCGTGTTACACTTGAATTATAATTTGATTTTGTTTCTGCTCCTTTTTGGTTTAGTGTAGCTCTTTAATTTTCTTGGAAAAACTTCTTTTGTAGAATTATTTTTTTATTAATAAAAGAAAAAAAAAGAGAAAAGAACCATATCAAGAAACCCATGATTCTAAGTAAATGAGAAGAAGTTTGGTCACATACTCTCCATTAGCTTAAAGTAAATTAGCTTTAGATCACACTGACTGGACGAAAGAAAAAATAAATTACTTCTTACGTGGAAGAAAGAAATGTCACTGCCTAAAAATGTTTGTAAGATAAGAATACCAAAATTAGCTTCTTCCGCTGTCAAATGGGTCTATGCTAAGGTTAGACTAAAATAAAAACTTACTCTTAAGTTATATAAATCTTATGCAGGTCACTTTCTTGCAATCCCAAATCTGTCCTCACTTTGTAATTGTGACACACAAGAAGGCGCAAAATTTGCAAAGAAGAATACACATGGATAATTCCAGGCAGTAAAAAAAGGAAAGATAAATGAGCAGATATTTCGGCAGAGGCCTCCGCTCGACTGCCCGCAAGGCGCAAAAATAAATAAAGAGTGTAAACCATGCGGATAAAAGTCCAAATCATAGAATAAAAAAAAAAAACTCAAAATTTAGCACTAAATTAAACGAGGCCATCTCGAAGTAATATCTGCGTATTTATCATTCCTTTTTCACATGCTGGAATTTTCCTCGTTTTTTCTTCTTTGTCATGCATAGCCTCAATTTTTTTTCTTTTTGTCATGCATAGCCAGTGTGGTCTTAGAAATCATTCATAAGTGTGACGTGGTCTGAGATGACGCACAACGCCTTACTTAATTAAATAAAAAAAACAAATTTTTTTAACTGAAAGTAAGGAGCGACATTAAAACTTAAAACGAACAGAAATTATTCCGTATATTAAAGGGGCTGTCCCCTCCTCAACGCCCCGCTCTTTACGCTAAAGTTCTTTTTATCGTTTTAAAAAGTAGAGCTGTGAGAAAAATTTGAACTTTAGCGTAAAGAGTGGGACGTTAAAAAGGGAAGAGCCCCTTTCATGTACGGAATAATTTTTGTTCGTTTTAATTTTTAATGTCACTCCTTACTTTCAGTTAAAAAAACTTGTTTTTTAATTTAATATCTGAACGTTTTTGAATTAATGCAGGTTTTGAATTAGGTTCACCGTACAAGAATAATTAAAACAAAATTTACATATTAGTTTTACTTTT
This sequence comes from Artemia sinica, assembly GCA_027921565.1. Lineage (NCBI taxonomy): Eukaryota > Metazoa > Arthropoda > Branchiopoda > Anostraca > Artemiidae > Artemia > Artemia sinica. Next base: position 24,190,143 of record CM051268.1, read on the forward strand.
TTTCAACTTATAATAACCTTATAATAACCTAAGTTTGATTTGTGTTCCATTTATTTAGGAATGACTCCTGAATCACAAAGGCTGTTTAAATAGAATAATAACCTCTTTTAAAAGCCAAAAAAAACTTTAGCGCAAGAGAAAGCTATTGAAAAGAGGCAACCCTCCTTATATACGTAATATTTTCACTTTTTTCTAAGTTTTAATGTTGCTCCTTACTTTCAGTTGAAAAAAATTGTTTTTTTTTTAAATTTAGTTTCCTTTTTTTAATAATGCTGGGAAATCCAGGGCCCCCTTCATGGAAATTCTCTTCTTCCATTAAAAATTTCTCCATGGAAAGATCCTTCCACGCAATCTCCTCCCTTCGACCCTCCCTCTCCTCCTACAAGAAAAAATCCCCCCTGAAAACGTCTGTATACTTCCCAATAACCAATACTATATGTAAACAATCGGCAAATTTCATAACTTACAGCTCTTCCCCTGGGGACTGAGGGGGATTAAGTCGTCCTCACAGACATAGCAATAAGATTTTCCAACTATGCTGAACAAAATGGCTATCTCAAAATTTTGATCCTGTGACTTTGAGAAAAAATACGCGTGGGAGGGGGCCTAGTTGCCCTCCATTTTTTGATCACTTAAAAAGGGCACTAGAACTTTTAATTTCAGTTTGAATGAGCCCTCTTTTAAAATTCTAGGAACACTGGATCGATACGATCACTCATGGGGAAAAAAACAAACAAATAAACACGCATCCGCAATCTTTCTTCTGGCAAAAAATACAAAATTCCATATTTTTGCAGATAGGAGTTCGAAACCTCTACAGTAGGGTTATCTGATACGGTGAATTTGATGGGATGATTTTCAATAAGATTTTATGACTTTTAGGGGATGTTTCTCCTTTTGTCGAAAATAAGATACATTTTTTCAGGCTCATAATTTTTGATGGGTAAGACTAAACTTAATGATACTTACATATTTAAAATCAGCATACAAATACTATTCTTTTAATGTATCTATTAGTATCAAAATTATATTTTTTAGAGTTTCGGTTACTATTGAGCCGGGTTGCTCCTTACAGTTCGTTACCACGAACTGTTTGATTTGTCATTGTCTGGCACCTTTCAAAAACAGAAATTTATAAAAACACCAAATAGGTCATTCAAACACGACTTTGTGAATATTAGCTAAAAAAACAAGTTTTTTTTAACTGAAAGTAAGAAGCGACATTAAAACTTAAAACGAACAGAAATTATTCCGTATATTAAAGGGGCTGTCCCCTCCTCAACGCCCCGCTCTTTACGCTAAAGTTCTTTTTATCGTTTTAAAAAGTAGAGCTGTGAGAAAAATTTGAACTTTAGCGTAAAGAGCGGGACGTTAAAAAGGGAAGAGCCCCTTTCATGTACGGAATAATTTCTGTTCGTTTTAATTTTTAATGTCACTCCTTACTTTCAGTTAAAAAAACTTGTTTTTTAATTTAATATCTGAACGTTTTTGAATTAATGCAGGTTTTGAATTAGGTTCACCGTACAAGAATAATTAAAACAAAATTTACATATTAGTTTTACTTTTTTTAACTTATAATAACCTTATAATAACCTAAGTTTGATTTGTGTTCCATTTATTTAGGAATGACTCCTGAATCACAAAGGCTGTTTAAATAGAATAATAACCTCTTTTAAAAGCCAAAAAAAACTTTAGCGCAAGAGAAAGCTATTGAAAAGAGGCAACCCTCCTTATATACGTAATATTTTCACTTTTTTCTAAGTTTTAATGTTGCTCCTTACTTTCAGTTGAAAAAATTGTTTTTTTTTTTAAATTTAGTTTCCTTTTTTTAATAATGCTGGGAAATCCAGGGCCCCCTTCATGGAAATTCTCTTCTTCCATTAAAAATTTCTCCATGGAAAGATCCTTCCACGCAATCTCCTCCCTTCGACCCTCCCTCTCCTCCTACAAGAAAAAATCCCCCTGAAAACGTCTGTATACTTCCCAATAACCAATACTATATGTAAACAATCGGCAAATTTCATAACTTACAGCTCTTCCCCTGGGGACTGAGGGGGATTAAGTCGTCCTCACAGACATAGCAATAAGATTTTTCGACTATGCTGAACAAAATGGCTATCTCAAAATTTTGATCCTGTGACTTTGAGAAAAAATTAGCGTGGGAGGGGGCCTAGTTGCCCTCCATTTTTTGATCACTTAAAAAGGGCACTAGAACTTTTAATTTCAGTTTGAATGAGCCCTCTTTTAAAATTCTAGGAACACTGGATCGATACGATCACTCATGGGAAAAAAAAACAAACAAATAAACACGCATCCGCAATCTTTCTTCTGGCAAAAAATACAAAATTCCATATTTTTGCAGATAGGAGTTCGAAACCTCTACAGTAGGGTTATCTGATACGGTGAATTTGATGGGGTGATTTTCAATAAGATTTTATGACTTTTAGGGGATGTTTCCCCTTTTGTCGAAAATTAGATACATTTTCTCAGGCTCATAATTTTTGATGGGTAAGACTAAACTTAATGATACTTACATATTTAAAATCAGCATACAAATACTATTCTTTTAATGTATCTATTAGTATCAAAATTATATTTTTTAGAGTTTCGGTTACTATTGAGCCGGGTTGCTCCTTACAGTTCGTTACCACGAACTGTTTGATTTGTCATTGCCTGGCACCTTTCAAAAACAGAAATTTATAAAAACACCAAATTGGTCATTCAAACACGGCTTTGTGAATATTAGCTAAAAAAACAAGTTTTTTTTAACTGAAAGTAAGGAGCGACATTAAAACTTAAAACTTACAGAAATTATTCCGTATTTGAAAGGGGCTGTCCCCTCCTCAACGCCTCCCTCTTTACGCTAAAGTTTTTTATTGTTTTAAAAAACAAGGTTGTGAGACAGAGTCAAATTTTAGCGTAAAGAGCGAGGTGTTGAGGAGGGGACAGCCCCTTTCATATACGGAATAATTTCTGTTCGTTTTAAGTTTTAATGTCGCTCCTTACTTTCAGTTAAAAAAACTTGTTTTTTTTAGTTAATTTCTGAACGTTTTTGAATTAATGCAGCTTTGATTTTGGCTCACCGTACATGAATAATTAAAACGAAATTCGCATATTAATTTTTCTTTTTTTTTTGGCTAATTGGCTTTCTCAAAATTTTGTTCTGACGTAACTTACGAATTAACTTACGTAACAAATTTCTATATTCGTATGTTTTATTACGTATATTAGGGAGTTCGCTTCCTAGTCAATACCTCGCTCTTTACGCTAAAGTTCGAATTTTGTTTGAATCACAAACGCCTGAATCACAGAGGCCGGTTAATTAGAATAGATAGCTCTTTTGAAAGTACTAAAAAACTTTAGCGTAAAGAGCGAGGTATTGAATAGGGGGCGAACCCTCTCATATACGTAATAATTTCTGTTTGTTTTTAAGTTTTAATGTTGCTCCGTATTTTCAGTTGAAAAAAAACTTGTTTTTTTAATTTAATTTCTGATCGTTTTTTAAATAATGTTGGGAAATCTGGTGCCCCCTTCATGGAAATGTTCCTTACCCCAAGAAAATATCCTCAATGAAAAGATACTCCCCAGTAACTCCTACTCCGACCCCGACCCCCCACTAGAAAAAAATTCCTCCTGAAAACACCTGTATACTTCCCAATAACCAATACTATATGTAAACAATGGGCAAAGTTTATAACTTGCAGCCCTTCCTCCGGAAACTGTGGGGGATTAAGTCATCCTCAAAGAATATTAATTAGATTTTTGATTATGCTGAACAAAATAACTATCTCAAAATTTTGATTGGGTGACTTCGGGAAAAGAATGACCGTGGGAGGGGGCCAAGTTGCCCTCCAATTTTTTTGATCACTTAAAAAGGGCACTAGTACTTTTAATTTCCGTTCGAATGAGCCCTCTCGCAATATTCTAGGACTACTGGATTGATACGATCCGGTAGTTCTAGATTTTTCTAGGAAAAAAAAAAAAAATAAATGAAATAAACACGCATCCGTGATCTTTCTTCTGGCAAAAAAATACAAAATTCCACATTTTTGCAGATAGGAGCTTGAAACTTATACAGTAGGGTTCTCTGATACGCTAAATCTGATGGTGTGATTTTCATTAGAGTTCTATGAATTTTAGGTGATGTTTCCCCCTTTTTTCGAAAATAAAGCAAATTTTATCAGGCGGGTAACTTTTGATGGATATGACTAAACTTGATAAAACTTGTATATTTGAAATCAGCATTAAAATCTGATTCTTCTGATGGATCTATTGGTATCAAAATTCCGTTTTTAGAGCTTCGGTTACTTTTGAGCCGGGTCGCTCTTTACTTACAGTTCGTTACCACGAACTGTTTGACATGACTAACTGACTGAAGGTTTCAACCCCTAATAGATCTTGCTCCTCCAAGAATATCTTTGCCTGCCTTATATACGAAGAAGAAGCATCCTCATGATTCTGGTTCGCCCAAAATATCGGGATTTTTAGAATTTTCTTATATTATTCTAGAAACTTTTCATACAATTTACCTGTTTTGACGAGTTCATCCCTGTACCCCTTTCTTTTCAAAATAAAATTGTGAGCCAATGGACACGTTCTATCAGCCATTTGATCAAGCATTAATCATACTTTTGTTTATGTGCCTTTCTTCTACTAATCTGCATCGGTACCAATTCCCAGAAAAATATAGAAGAGGGGGGGGGGGGGTAAAACGTTTCCAAAATCTAGGGGGCGAGCAATTATGTTTCTTTCGATTTTTCTATTAGCAAAACTAAAAAGGATGTTTTTAATGAAAATAACGAAAAACATAGAGTAAAGAGGAGTTGTCGCTATACAAGTCAAAGAGGCTATAAAACCAAAACAAAAACCAAATTCAATTTACTTTTCTATCTTACCTAATGATTGTTCTTGTTTCTTTTTGTTATTGTTGTTTTGGTTTCTTGTTTATGTTGTTGTTGTTTTATGTCTATTGGACACTAATAGGTCGTAGATGAGCAGAGATGAGATATCAGCTAAATAAAAATATTCTCTTTCCCAGTGTTTCTAATTCTCTGCCTCTGATTCTGGTTCGCCCAAAATATCGGGATTTTTAGAATTTTCTTACATTATTCTAGAAACTTTTCATACAATTTACCTGTTTTGACGAGTTCATCCCTGTACCCCTTTCTTTTCAAAATAAAATTGTGAGCCAATGGACACGTTCTATCAGCCATTTGATCAAGCATTAATCATACTTTTGTTTATGTGCCTTTCTTCTACTAATCTGCATCGGTACCAATTACCAGAAAAATATAGAAGAGGGGGGGGGGGTAAAACGTTTCCACGATCTAGGGGGCGAGCAATTATGTTTCTTTCGATTTTTCTATTAGCAATACTAAAAAGGATGTTTTAAATGAAAATAACGAAAAACATAGAGTAAAGTGGAGTTGTCGCTATACAAGTCAAAGAGGCTATAAAACCAAAACAAAAAACCAAATTCAATTTACTTTTCTATCTTACCTAATGATTGTTCTTGTTTCTTTTTGTTACTGTTGTTTTGGTTTCTTGTTTATGTTGTTGTTGTTTTTTGTCTATTGGACACTAATAGGTCGTAGATGAGCAGAGATGAGATATCAGCTAAATAAAAATATTCTCTTTCCCAGTGTTTCTAATTCTCTGCCTCCTAAACGTCAGCACACAAAATTTTATCTTTCATCTTTGCTCTCCTGGAAGTATTCTATCGGGCACAGCGGTCAAAAACGCAGTAGGAGCCTAGCGATCAGCCTACAATTTAATAATAATAAAAAATCCTGGGGCAAGTAGATGCGCATAAACTTCCAGCAATAAATCTCTTTTAGTCTGGATAATAAAGATAAAAAGGGTATAAAATAGGAATTTTTTCATCAGCGGATCACTATTTTAGAGTTCAGGAAAAGACTCTCAGAAGAAGTTATTTACATCGCAATTTTTAAGTCGAGTACCTCTTCTAAGTAGAGTTTGGTTGTTAAACGCTAAGTCATGAAGTGAAAATATCTTGGGACACCCTTTGCATTCAATTTTACTGCATTCATAATTAAAAGTAAAATGAAAAAACGAAAATAAATTCAAATCTATGCATAATAATGTCCGCTGACGACACATTTTAAATGATAGAAAGGAGGGTAATCGACAAAAACTGTCCAACAAGGGTAGGAGTATATGGGTAGAAATGCGCAGTAAATACCATAAATTACCAAACCACTAGGTAAATTGAATATAGCACTAAAATGCTATGACTGATGTGATGAATTTTAGTTTTAGAAGTGTAGAGCTATCAGCTAGAAATAAATGCGCTTAAATCCAAGTCCAGTTAACAATTGCATAAGCATTGGCTATGTGGGTTTATTTGTAATTGTTTTGTTTCTTTTTATCATTTGTTTCTATATTTGTTTTAAATAAAGTTTCAAAGGCAGCGTTTGATGCTGATCCTAATTTGTATTTTTTGTTTTTTTTTCTTTTTTTAAGGAGTTTTTACTGTACTTTCAATGTTCATTGAAACTTTAGCATCCTGATTTAGTTGTTGTCCCTTGTTATATGTTGATAAGAATAGTTTGGCAGATATCCATTTGAATTGCTTTTAGTTTTTTTTGCTCTGCCTACTTTGCCCCCAAATTGCCAATTACCCAACATAGCCCCCAGAGGAAAAATTGCGTACCAGATATTTAATTTTTACAAGTCAGACCGTTAGTAATAAAAGACACAAAATGCAATAGGTGCATAATTAAATTTATCCATACCCTTCTTAATAACATTTTTTTTCCCCTTGGAGAGGAACTTCCAGACACACTAAACAGTTTTATTTAGAATTGTGGAAAATGCTCTAGTTTACTTTCCCAAACCCTGCAGCTCCGTAGCCATGCCACTAATATATGATCATCTGTGAATGTTATTAATTTAATTGCCCTTGTATCATTTCCTTAATATAACAATACCATCTTAAAAGAAAAATTCCATTATGTCTACAACAGTTTACAAGAGAACCAATCAATATGGAATTTTGATTTGTTTGGAGGTTTCGCGGGTTCGGGATCCTACTTAGGGCGTACTGTTATGCAAAACTCTTTTTTAAACAAGGAATAACATACCCACCATTCGGGGATTCGTCCTTATTCTTTTAATTTTGGAAAGTCTACGTTGGAGAGCTGGCTTTAGATTTTTCATCAGCAAGGTCAAATTTACCATCAATTAATGGTGGAAATAAAACTCCATTTGTAAAAAAAAAATTAAAAAAACAATGAAAGCTTAGGATTTGAATGTATCACCTTCCTTCTAATTTTTGGAAATATTTTTGGGTCAGATCACTTAATCAGCTCTTTTTTTTTATTCCATGCGTAAAAAAACTCCTTAGATATAAGGATAAATGCTCAAAATTTACATAACGTATATTGACTGCTGAATGTGATATAAATGTCAAAAGCTGATAACTTCAAGCTAAAAGGCATTTGAAAAAATTCTCTGTATTCTAGTGTATAAACATATCCAAAATTACCACCCATTTTTCTCACAACAAACATATCATTATTTTGTAATTGGAATTAGCCTTTAGGAAGAAGATGAAAATGAAAAAGAATGTAGCAAAATCCAAAATATACAGATAAATGATGTTCCGTATGCTAAAGAGAATGATCACCTTAAACAAAGAATACTCTCTTAAAGATCTTTTAGTTATATTTATAGTTTCACTGGAGTTATTTGTTTTAATTTTATCGTGATTCCCTTCTTTTGACAAAGGTCAGCTAAAATTAGAGTTTACCAAATACGCAAATATAATATCTAGTATTATCAAAATTAAAAACATCCAGCCAAAAAAACCATAAAGTAAAGATATAACGATACTTACGTGTTATGTGTAAAAATGTGTAAAATGGTTAGGTGTAAAAATGGTTGGATATTTGGTATAATGCGTTCTAGGTGGCCTGCTTTCTGTCATTCTCCGTTGTAGTTTCCATAATTTTGTTACTAATTTATTATGTTTTCATCATATTTTGGTAAATTTCATAATGATTAACCTAACTACGCTTCTTTGGTGTGGTCGCTACAACACTTAAGTACCAATATAACACTAAAATTTGATAAACAAAACAAAAAAAAGTTATTATAATAAAATTATACAATAAAATTATATTATAGAAATGCATATTTTTTTAAAAAACAAGTAGATGGCACACATTATTGTATCTGTAAATGTCAAAATTTGGACTTAATTGCACGGTGAATTTTTTTTAGTATTTTAGGTACCTTAGTAGATTAAGAGATCTAGTCAGTGAGCTTTATAGTAGAACGCGTATTTATAGGCACTCAAAACTCATTAGTTATAAATCATTAAGCTTCATTTGAAATAAGTAACTATTAAAAGAAGACAAAATCCCACTGTACATTAGTAGGTACTTTAACGTTTTATCACAAAATCATTTTGCCATCGATTTTCTTGTCATCGATTTCGGGTATTGCCACAAGTGGCATTACAAATATTGTCACTCTTTTTCCTTTCATCAGATAAAGCGCCATTGTTCTTGTTTTCTGTTATTGGAGAAAGTTTCATTGAAAGATTTGTTAGGGTTTTTTTCTGTCACTAGACAAAGTGTCACCGTCTTTTTTTTGTAATTTAAAAAAGTGACAAAAAATGGTTCCCAGGGATAATTGAGTTCATCAGGATTGCAAAAGACACGTTTCAATGAAATATATTTTTGGTAGAGGCACAAGCTTAAAGAAGAAGAAAAAAAAAACAACCATAATCATAAAAAAATCTGGAAAAAGGAAAATCGTTAAAAATGTAATTTTCTGGGGAAGGACTTGGACCCAAAGGTTTATTCCCCTGCCTCTTCCTGGATGACAATCACACTCAATTATCAAACATAAAGTCTGCCAAAATAATCACGCCCAAGGAAGACGGCTGTAACGGAAATTTTGTCATAATGAAACTACTGTCAAAATTTCAAAAAATTTGCCCCAACAGAAAATAGAGGTTCTATAAGTATGACAATTTTTTTTAATTTTTTGCTTGATTCATTTTTTATCCTATTGAAAGTATAAAGCATAAAGTACTACTGAAAAGTATAAAGGACAAAAGTACTATTTTTTTAGTGAGTCATTAGAAGAATTTTGACAGTTTTACCTGCCATCCGACAAACTATCATTGTTTTCTTTAGCCAGTCCAAAAAGTGTGGTTGGTTATACTGGATCTAGACAAATTGTCGTGGTCCACTTTTTTTGCCGTCGCATTTATGTGGGCAGAAAAGATATCTTCCATAGAATTCAGAACTTCAGTGACTAGTCCAGATTTCTTAAGCCAGTAACGGTTACCATTATAGAGTGTTAAAGGTTTTATAAAATATTTCAATAATGTATGAGCGTAATCAACTTAGTGAGTCATGAAATCAGTCTTATGCAACTGAAATAGTGAAGCTAAATCTAAAGTCCCCCTTTTTAAATCTTGAAGTGAGTTATATATTACATAGTCTTAAATATGGCATCGTACTTTCTAAAGGTTTTAATGATGCGAGGAAACTGTTCTGGCTCATTAAGAAGGAGTAGTTCATATGCCAGTCGCATGTGACAGACAGCTGCATAGCGACATTTATCAAGAGGGTTCTATTATGTTATATTCTTTTTACATATTACTTTCAACATGGCCATCCCTTCACCATTTTATAGACGATTTTTGTAAATACAAATAGTAATAATAGTAAATGCACAGACTCTACAAAATATGATATGAAGCTTCATCTGTTTAATTTAGCAGAACAAAAATTTCGAGAAACTTGCTAAATACGATCAAATTTTCGAGAGTCTCCTTCTTGAGATTGATTCTTTGTATTAACAAAAGACGCTGTATGTCTAATGATAGAAATGGTAAATGGTTCTGAAGGGAGTTTCAACGCATCCGCCCCCCCCCTTTGAGGGAGGCTACTATCTGCAAGGATGAAGCCTAAAGTCAGATTTTTCAGTTTTTTCCCTCCGCTATATTATTGACTAGGTGTCTCTATATTATTGATGCAGTTAAATTCAAAGGCTCTAAAAATGTTGCTCAAAAATTTTGTGAGGTAGAAAAAGAAGTTTTCAATATTTGCTTAACACGACCAAGGATAGATGTTTTTCTTTTGTAACAACGTTGCAGTGAGGCTTAAGAACTTGTAAATTAGTCCATAAGAATCCTTTAATAAATATGCATAGGCAACAGATTAAACCATTCTTGACATTTCTTAAATCCCTTCGAAGAAATATTAAATATATGATCATGGTTGATACCCAACAGAGGGAGTCTTTTTAAACAAACCAACATCAAAGCTCAGATACATCTACTTAAAAAAAAAAGAAAAAAAGGAAAAAAAATATAAAGCAGTAAAACTTTGCAAGAAGATCAGAGAAAATGCTACAGTCTACGTAATTAAAACAGACATTCAGTCATAAATTTAACATTTTTGACTAGTTTGTGATAATAACATTCATCTGATTATGATTGTCCAAACTTCTTTTCCCAAGTGCTTTACTCTTTTGGACACTGATTTATGGTTTTGTGCGGAAAATATGAAATTGGTTTTTAGGAACAACAGACAGATTACAAGGGAAACAAAAGAAAGTATAAGGAAAATAGAAAAATTTCAAGGTTTGGGGGGAGGGATAGGGGGAAGAAGGGGAAGCATAAGTCTATATGCCTTGTGTGCAGTAGTACCTATTGTGTGCTACAAGAAATAAGCACACTTCAGCCCAACTTTCCATTGTCCCATTAGTGCCTACTGCGCCGAGTTTCTACCTGTCCCAGCGTAAGGGCAGGCGTAAGAAAAGCCTATCGTGACACCGTTGGACAAAGTGGGGAGAATTCAAATAAAGATCACATTGCATGGCCTTATATAATCGGGTAATTTGGCGATCCTTACTGAGGGTTAGGTGGTAGACAATGGTGAATTCAAGGATTCAAGGGAGCTTTACTAATGGTAGACGTCATGTCTATTATCATCTGCAGAGTTCGGACGGCGGTGGTTGTGGCAGCTCTTATCCATCATTCGTCTCCAGTGAATCATAGCAAAAGAAGAAAATCCAGACGAATACTCTGAAGAAATTTTATATCCACTTGAAAATCATATATTATGAACTGCTTTGTATTTCACGACGCTAAAACCTTACTAATTTACGCAACTTACCCCACGAGAATTGAAGTCAAAATTTGGTGCACTACTTACGTAAGGGTCTAATGTTTTTGTTTCTCTGTAGAATGGATCAATGACCTGCCAAGATATCATGATTGCCATGTCAACAGCTAAAAGGATACCAACAACCATAAAGAGCTTGTAATCTTTGATCGCCTAAAACGAATACCTTTTTCTAACAGTCAAAACAGTAGCCTGTAAATAGTGGATCCAACTATCAGAAGCAAAACACACATTTTCACTGATCCAAAATTAAGATTGAAATAAAATTTCAAATAAACTTGCAATAAAAAATAAGGTTGATCAAAATTAAGACCTTGCGTTAATCTCTTCCAAGTGCTGATATACCCATTTATGTTTTTTATATTAATTAAAAATTGTATCCTTCTATACTTTATAGCAATCGTAAGATTGCTTCCTTAATGAAGTAATTAAAATATAACCGTTTTCTAGGCCATGATGTCCCGTCTTTCAATGTGAACTTATGAAATTATTCTATGACTTCCTACTTCTTTGTGAAGGCGATTTCCAGATTCAATTACCAATTCGAATTCCCGATTATCAGTTCAATCGCCCTTTGAGATAGAACAATAATATTTTTGTTTCATTTCGAAGGCCGAGATGTCTTTCTTGCCAAGATAATCTGGTCAGTATTATACAGGCCTTCCAAGGTCCTTGTTTAGTGTTTTATCCTTAATATAGAATTCGTATTTTGCAACTTCAAGTATATTGAATCAACGAATCTAAACTGACTTAAAATGCTCTGTGATTTCAAGTATTTATAGCTTATTTAATCCCCATCTAGTTCTTAAAAGATTTGTGTTGCTATCAACTGTGTTATTTAATGGTATGTCACAGTCATTATTAAACTTATTATAATCTACTACCACTACAACAAATATTAACAACGTACTGTTGCACCAGGCCGCCTGAGGCCAACACAGCAAAGCACACGCTTCCTCCATCCCAAAATAATGAACCAGTTCAAACAAACTTCATGGCAAGAAATAAAGACGGAAGCTCTGAAAAGATAGGGGTGAAGGAGGAGGTAGCGCATCTGCTTTAACCTAAGGAGGCTTGGTGCTGCATTAAGTCGTCATTTGTAGCGGAACTAGCAGCATTACTTCAAACCATTAAGGATAGCCTTCAATTCATCCCAAATATGTCCATACAAATTTCTCAGGGGAGGGGCAAGGTTGTATGTGTAGAAATATTTATTTCTCTGTCCTAAAGGACGACTGAAATCCCCTTTAACATCCTCTTTAAGCACCGTTGTGTCTTGCAAACCATACAAGAAAAATAATAAAATAGAATTTGTAGGCTAAATCCCTTCTTTTTTCTTTTTGTAATAATTTAAAATATCCCACCTCCTCTCCTCTCGGTGACATAATAATATTTTTCACTTAATTTCAAACTTTAATGTCACCTACACTAATTAAAAAACTTCCCTCTTCTTTAAACACAGGTAATATGGTATGCTATAGATTATAAGATAAGATTGTGTATGGAATAAGCCATAATCAAGAAGAAGAATTAATAATAAGACAAAAGCTATAGCTAATACAGTTTAAAAGAAAACACATAAATAATTCTAAATCTAATTTTGAAGGAAAAGAAACTCCTGAAAATATTTTTAATGAGTTCTTTTCAAAACTAACACTAGGCAAAGACAAAACGAAAACGAACATTTTAAGAACCATAGACAGAGCTAATAAATTATATCATGATTTTTTTTTCCTTGGAATTCCTAGAAAATGTTCGTTTTTCATGCTTCGGCTAGTTTCCGATGGCTCATCGAACCTTTTATCTATTGATCTTGACTTAAATAAAAAGCTATGGCTTTCACATTCTCTGACGAGCAGGCCTAGGACTAAGTCCAAAGTTCCTTGGCAAGACATCTTTCAAAGACAAAAAAATATCAATAGTAGAGCTATTTGTTCATTTTTTTTCTCTTGCTTTTCTTTGATATCAATTTGATTCTTTTTATTAAGTCATTTAGCAACCCGATATTAAAGCAGAAAAGTACCAAAAGTATTTTTGAGTTGCAGTTGCAGAGTGCAAGCTTAGGTTTTAAATGTTACGCTTTTGTTATTAAAAAAAACAAAAAAACATGAGATGGAGCAACTTCTCAGACCTTGAGAACAGGGAAAGCGCGTCAATAGCCATATATAGTGCCTATTTGGTACAACTAACTTGGAAATACCATTGACTTGCAACCATGAAAATAATCTATAGGATAACAAACTACCTTCCGATCGTTTGCGGCATGCCAAAGGCATCTGTATTAGCCTACCTTGTCATTTTCGAACCTTTCTTTGAGAAAAGTCAGACTTAGTGTCCCCCTCGTAGTGAAAACGTAGAAAATTAACTAATGGCATTTTTTGCTATTATAGAACTGCATATAGCACCCAATTTGTTTTTCTTAAGTTTTTCATGTAGAGTGTTCTCTGACATCAAGAGTCTGAAATTTACTAGTCCACGAAAACGTAAATTGGGTTGATCATGGTATTTCACATCTTGTTGTCGAGCAATTCGTGGTGATAAACTGTAACAAGTGACTTGCGCCAATAGCAAGCAAAATGAAACAATATATGCAGTAAGCGTTGTTAAGTTTTAAGGTATTGATTACTGGCAGTGACATAAGTATATTTAAATACTACTAATACTACTAACAACTCACTGCAGCATCAAGCCACCTGAGGCCAACACAGCTACGCACGCTCCTCCTCCATCCCAATCTATTCAAAGCCACCCTCTTTACAACCTCCCAGGAAGTTCCAGAGAACATCATCTCCTCCCCAAAACATGGCTTGATCCGGATGAAAATAGAACCATCAAATTCTGGATATTCAAGAACCCATAGCAGAATTTTTAAGCCTCCAAGTACAAAAATATTTCCTGTTTTTAGCTTTACGAGCTCTTGTTTAATTGTTTTTTTTTATACCATTTTTTTCTTTTTTTTACTAGGGGTCGTATTGAACAAGGAACCATGAAATTCCGGGAGGTTGAACCTAAATCGTAAGTTTTAGTGCCCTTCTTATGATACGAGAGTAGACAGAGGGCAATCTGGATCATCTCGCTATATTTTTGGCCCCGATGCCCGTCTGCCAAAAACGGCAATAAAATTTCCATATAGCAATTTTAATTAAAAAAAAGTCTAAAATTTAAGAAAAAAATATTTCCAAAAACAGCACAACCCATCCAGCATCCAAATCAAGGGTACAACGTTTTGAGGAACAAACCCCTTCATATGGAAGCATCATAAGCAGTGCAATAGCACTGCCTAAGTAAAGAGCGATGTGGGCACAATTTATTACTTCTTTTTTTTACCAAGGCACTTCTTATACAAGGCGTTGTCGTAGAAACTTCTAAAAGAGCTCATTCAATTTGAAATTGAAAGTTCTAGTGCCTTTTTTAAGATTCAAAAGTGATTGGAGGACAACCCCCCTCCATTTCCCAAATCACATCCAATCAAAGTTTTGGGATAGCCAATTTGTTCAGCATATATGAAAAGTCCAGTATTAATGTCTTTTGGGATGTCAACCCCCGTCCACAGCCCTTGTAATTCCTTATAATCTTGCCCATAACCTTGCCTCATAACCTGTAAGCCCTTATAATCTTGAGTATGATGATTTTTTTTGTTAATATTATGATAAAAAGAAACATTAAGCTAGAAATAAGGATTGCTTTCATTAAAATAAAGAATTTAAAATACTCGGAGAAAACAGTTTTTTTCCGATGTACATTCAGCTGCATAATACACATATTCTATATCATATAGTATTTTCTTGTTAACTATACATTTTCTTAAAAATATCGATGACATGGATGGAGAGATATGAATAAACATGGCCTCGACTTCCCTTTTGGCATTTTTGAATGCTCTATAACGACATTCTTGCTGTATGAAAATTACTGGCCAATTTAAATTTAAATTCTAATTTAAACTAGGTTAAGTTTCAACTTTTTTCATTCTAATTAACCATGGTATCTGATATCTTATGTTGAAATTAGAAAGGCTTAAAAATAACTAATAATCTGTTGGTTCTTCTTGATCTTAATGATGATTTTGATTATTAAATAAATTTATGTAAAAACCTGTAAACGGTAATTCTAAATTGAGTTTATTTACAAAGGATGGATGAAACTTGTGATATTTTGACACCCAACATTTTGCTTGTAGTGTCCATTCAAAGACAATATAACGCAACTTGGACTGGTGAGAAATTAATTTGGAATTTAATCTGTACTATTTGACGACTGTGACAATACAGTGACAAAAGAATTTTATTATACTTCTCGGGGTTAAAGTGACCCAAATATAATCTTTAGAGAATAGTAAAATATTTTATTCATTTACTCCTTACTTACAAGGCAACTAAAAAAAATTATACATTCAGAAATTTGCTTCTTGCATAGATTCAGTTTTTTTTTTAGTTTGGATGCTTAGTGAAATGTCAATATAAACTGCTCATTTAATTAGGGCTTCAAATAAAATCATAATTTACTCAATCATCGTCTTCTAGACATTTTTTAGTTCTTCTTCTTTCTTTTATTTTTTGTTTTTACATCAATGAATCCAAAATCAGCAGAGACTAAATATAAAAAAAACAAGTTTTTTTTTACAAAAGTAATGAGTGAAGCTATGTCTTGATCAGAGCAAAAAAAAAAAAAAAAAAAACTAGAAATTGTAATGAAAAATGCACTAAAAGTTAAAAGAAACATATATTAGACTTAATACAAAATGAAACCAATAATGAACTTATACTGTACCAAAACTAAAAGTTATATTCAAGACAAGCTCAAAACGAGCAGAAAATACTGGATATATGAACTCATTTGAAGGGGAAGTCGTCCCCTTGCACCCCCCAATTGTGCGCGAGTGTCATTTGCGCTTTACTGAAAGCAATATATATTTTAATAAATTTCTGTTTCATCATTGTAAGATTGAGAAATAAATAGACTAACAAAAGATCTTAAAACTAATGGGAATACATTTTCTAGTATCAATCTAGTTCCATCAGGCTGATATACACTAAAGTCCGATTAATACTTTCTGTCTTTTAAACACATTCCTTTAAAATGCATAAGAGAGCCGAACAAATATAACATTGCAAAACTTGACTTTAAAGAATAAAATGGATTTTTTTTTAATTAAAACTATTCATTTTCAAAATGAAATTTAGGCACCATTACTCTATATGTTGAAATGAAATAGACCGAAAAAGAAGAATTTAGACATAAAACTGTTTTTTTTTTAACATGCATATTCTCTTTTGCTTGATCTTCATTGTTATTGGGATTTTAGATTACCATTATCATAGTTTTATTTAATAATCACTTTAAAATTAGTTTCGTTTTTATTTCTTATATTATCAGCAACAACGCAACAAAGAAATGACATCCAAGTACTAATCAAAGATTACAAAAAAATGGTGCTTTCTGTCGCTTTTCTTTTGTTTTACAATTTATAAAGGAGGGGGTATCTCCCATATCAATTTACTTTTGAATAAAGTCTTACAATTGCCAGATCAAATTAAGAAGGATCAGAGGGCTACAGATATTGCATCTAACACTACTTTAAACAGAACTTTTAGTGCGACTTTAGCATCAAGAAAAGGTAAATCATGGGGTTGCAGTCCCCTTATATATAGTCTAGTTCAGGGGCGCCATTTGGGGGGGGGGGGGGCAGGGGTAAGCCATTTCCCACCCTAATTTTTCTGGGGGGCCCAAGCTTCCTCCCCAAAAGGTCAAAATTTTGAAACTGCTACATTTATATGTAGATTAACTTAGATAATAGTGAAATTAATAGTGCAACTGGGTTGTGCACAGGGTTGCCAACTGGACATATTTTATGTCCAAAGGACATCTTTTTATGTGCCTGGACATAATGACATAATAGGGCAAATAATGGACACATTTTAGACATTTGGGACATAAAGTGGACACATTTTCCAAAATTATTCCGTAAAACAAATTACTTTCATAAAAAATGTCATTCATCACCAAATGAGTGCTAAGACTTATATCTACTTATTTTTTAAGCTCTGTATTTATTTTCCGAAGGTTGCTTGCTCTTCCCTGAAGCAAACTTTCTGAAAATGCCTTCAAAATTCTTTCACCTATAAAGGGTATTATGGCCCTGATTTTTACTCGGCACGGTCAAGATAAAGGACAAGCTGTTGCATTTTTCATATAAACTTACTTCCGGCTTCCGAACGTCACACAAAAATCTCAATGAAAAGTTAACAAAATGAAACCTTTCGATTGTTGATGGTCTGAAATCAAACACCCGGGGTACATTCCTTCAGTTTGAAAATTTTCATCACGGGAAAGGAGCTGAGAGAAACTTAAGTAAGTAAAAATTTAATGTTAGGTGATATAGCTCAATTATATATATATATATATATATATATATATATATATATATATATATATATATAATATATATATATATATATATATATATATATATATATATATATATATATATATATATATATATATATATATATATATATATATATATATATATATATATATATATATATATATATATATATATATATATATATATATTTATATATATATATATGTATATATATATATATGTATATAAGTAGAATGCATTTATGGAATTCTACGACCGCAATAGGACCATGCTCCATGCTTTGCGTAATTCTAGATGGTTTGAAAAAGGGATGAATTATTTGCAAAATTAAAAGAGATATTTTTAGGACATGGAAATTATGTAAATTTAAAATTGTGCATAAATTCTTCAATTTTAGTTGTATTGCACAGCTAGTAAAAGAACATTTAGTATTTTTTTTCTAATTTAAGTGTTTTCTTAAGAAAATGGCCCATCTTTAACAAATATAGCCATAGCTAGTTGAAACTGTGCATAAATTCTTGATTTTTTGTCGTATTACTTAGGTAATAAAGGAACATTTAGTATTTTTTTCTAGTTTAAGTGTTTTCTTAAGAAAATGGCCCATCTTTAACAATATAGCCATAGCTAGTTGAAACTGTGCATAAATTCTTGATTTTTTGTCGTTCTACTTAGGTAATAAACAAACCTTTGGTATTTTTTCCTAATTTTGAGTTTTTTCTTAAGAAAATGGCCCATCTTTAACAAATGTTAGCCTTAGCTAGTTGAAACTGTGCATAAATACTTCAATTTTAGTTGTGTTAAACAGCTAATAAAGGAACATTTGGTATTTTTTCCTAATTTAGTGTGTTTTCTTAAGAAAATGACCCATCTTTAACAAATTTAGCCTTAGCTGGTTAAAACTGCGCATAAATTCTTCATTTTTTGTCGTGTTACTTCCGTAATAAAAAATATATTCTTGTGCATACCCATACTCCCATTGATGAGGACTGATGGTTCTAATTCAATATTTTTTTCATGAAAGCAAACTATTTTTTTAACTAATTTTTTTTGGACTTCGAAATTATTCAACTTTTTCTACAGCTCTAAATCATATCAGAAAAATAGAATGAACCTTTTGATTTAAATTTTAAAATATATTATCTTGTGCATACCCATACTCCTATTGATGAGGACCGATAGTTCTAATTCAATATTCTTTTCATGAAAGCAAACTAGTTTTTTTTAACTAAATTTGTTTGGACTTCGAAATTATTCAACTTTTTTTCACATCTCTAAATCATATCAGAAAAATAGAATGACACTTTTGATTTAAATTTTAAAATATATTATTGTGCATACCCATACTCCTATTGATGACGACTGATGGTTCTAATTCAATATTTTTTTTCATAAAAAACAAAATATTTTTTTTTAACTAATTTTTTTTTGGACTTCGGGATTATTCAACTTCTTTTTTACATCTCCAAATCATATCAGAAAAATAGAATGACCCTTTTGATTTAAATTTTAAAATATATTCTTGTGCATACCCATACTCCTATTGATGAGGACTGATGGTTCTAATTCAATATTTTTTTCATGAAAACAAACTATTTTTTTAACTAAATTTTTTTTTGGACTTCGAAATTATTCAACTTTTTTTCACATCTCTAAATCATATTAGAAAAATAGAATGACACTTTTGATTTAAATTTTAAAATATATTCTTGTGCATACCCATACTCCTAATGATGAGGACTGATGATTCTAATTCAATATTTTTTTCATAAAAAACAAACTATTTAAAAAAAAAAATCCTGGACTTCGAAATTATTCAACTTTTTTTTACATCTCTAAATCATATCAGAAAAATAGAATGACACTTTTGATTTAAATTTTTAAATATATTCTTGTGCATACCCATACTCCTAATGATGAGGACTGATGGTCCTAATTCAATATTTTTTTCAGAAAGAACAAGCTAATTTTTTTTAAACTTCGAAATTATTCAACTTTGTTTATTTTTTTCATTTTTTTGTACGTATCTTAAAATGACAAAATATGCTTACGGCTCTAACAATTGTACTTTATGCTTGCTCAGAGACACGATGTGGCTTTCCACTGGTACTCTATGGCCGGTTATCGACACTACCTGGTCTATTGCATGTATTAAATCAGTATTTTTTACGCAGTGGAACGATAAACACATAAGTCATATCTTTAAAAAAGCGAAGATGGAGCATTTTAATAAAGTGTGTTCACATGACAATGTTATTGTAGCATTGAATGCCGACAAGGAGAAGTATTTAAACTATAAAACAAGTACAAGTGGTAGCACTATTGGAAATGTATGCATGCATTGTCATGACAGTAAGGAATTAAATTTCTTTGGAGTACCGAAAAAATTCAACTCTTATGTTGGGGGATATGCGAGATTGAGATCTCCAGAGATGATTGCACTCAAAGAGAATGCCAACATAAGAATAATCGTTGATGATAGAGGACAAGTCCTTGCTACTGTTGCAGGTAACACATTACCTACTGATACATCCTATCGTCAGCTTTCGGGTATTAGCATTCAACGGAAGATAAAAAAAGGCCTACTCTTCTACTAATATCATAAACCATATCTTGTCTACGTGCCAAAACTGTTACCTGTGTAAAAATAATGTGATAATAGACAGTGAAATTGCCAGAAAAATAAAATGGGCAATGGCAGAAAATATCACTATGGAATATAAAGATGAATCGATGAAAAACAAAGTACCAGCAAAGGTTACTGCCTTTGACCAAACAGGCAATGAACCAAATAATACCAAAGATTAAAAGCATATTGAGCCTGTCGATGACACGCCAGTAAAAGTTGTGTATGACTCAAAATGGAATAATGATTATTCTACTGATTACGAACTAAGAGAAGACAATAGCTACAATATCAAGAGAGAACATGGTGAACTATTTTATGGAACAGATTCAAAATGTCCAAAAGTTGATCATTGATTTTAATAATGTATCATAATATATTTTTGTATTAATATTCTACATAGCCTTATTTCATTAAAAATATATTCTGCATTACATTGTTATGTGTTCATTATTTTTAGAGTATGCTAGCATATCAAACGTTTAGAACGTCTATTAAAACATCGGAGATGTAAAAAAAGGAATTTGCATACATCTATTGTCAGACACATGGGATAACATTGACAAAATCTAGGTATCAGAATGAATAAATTCTTTATCAACATCCGTTGTTGGATATGTCATTATGAAAAAATTGTAAGTAAGTAAGTAAGTAAGTAACAAACTCTTTCTTGAATTTACCTCTTGGATACACAATACAGAAATTTAATTCAGGAAATTATGAAAAAAATTGAACAAATTCTTTATTAACATTCATTATCGATTGAAGTCGCTTCCTGGACAGACAATACAGCAATTTCACAAAATCTAAGCATAAGAGTGATTAAATTCTATATCAACATCCATTTCTCGGATACATAGGAAAAAATTGACAAAATCTAAGTGTTAGAGTGAACAAGTTTTTTTTATCAACATCCTTTGTCAGATACATCGAATAAAATTGACAAAATCTAAATATCAGAATGAATAAATGCTTTAACAACATCCTTTATCGGATATGTCGGATAAAATTGACAAAATCTAAGTATCAGAGTGATTAAATTCTATATCAACATCCTTTTCTCGGATACATAGATTAAAATTGACAAAATCTAAGTGTTAGAGTGAATATTTTTTTTTTATCAACATCATTTTCCAGTTACATTGGATAAAATTGACAAAATCTAAGCGTCAGAGTGAATAAATTCATTATCAACATCCTTTGTCGGATATGTTGGATAAAATTGATAAAATCTAAGTATCAGAGTGATTAAATTCCATATCAACATCATTTTCTTGGATACATGGGATAAAATTGACAAAATCTAAGTACCAGAGTGAATAAATGTTTTATCAGCATCCTTTAAATGCATTATCAACATCATTTGTCGGCTATATTGGATAAAATTGACAAAATCTAAGTATCAGAGTGAATAATTTATTTTTTATCAATATCTTTTATCAGTTACAACAATTATAATTAACAAAATCTAAATATCAGAGTGAATAAATGCTTTTTCAGCATCCTTTGTTGGATATGTTGAATAAAGCTGACAAAGCTAAATATCAGAATGAATAAATGCTTTAACAACATCCTTTGTCGGATAGGTCGGATAAAATTGACAAAATCTAAGTGTCAGAGTGAATAATTTTTTTTATCAACATCCTCTGTCAGATGCATCGGATAAAATTGACAAAATCTAAGTATCAGATTAAATAAATGCTTTATCAACGTCATTTGTCGAATAGGTCGAAAATTGACAAAATCTAAGTACCAGAGTGAATAAATTCATTATCAACATCCTTTCTCGGGTATATCAGATAAAATTGACAAAATCTAAGTATCAGATTGAATAAATGCTTTATCAACATCCCTTTCTCGAATACAGGGGGTAAAATTGACAAAATCTAAATACCAGAGTGAATAAATTCATTATCAACATCATTTGTCGGATATTTCAGACAAAATTGACAGAATCTAAGTATCAGAGTGATTCAATTCCATATCAACATCCCTTTCTCGGATACATGGGATAAAATTGACAAAATCTAAGTATCAGAGTAAATAAATGCTTTATCAACATCCTTTAAATGCATTATCAACATCATTTGTCGGCTATATCGGATAAAATTGATAAAATCTAAGTATCAGATTGATTAAATTCTATATTAACATCCCTTTCTCAAATACATGGGATAAACTTGACAAAATCTAAGTATCAGAGTTATTAAATTCTATTCAACATCCCTTTCTCAGATACATGGGATTAAAATTGACAAAATCTAAGTGTCAGAGTGAATAATAGCTTCATCAATATCCCTTAAATGCATTATCAACATCACAAATCAGATACATCGGATAAAATTGACAAAATCTAAGTACCAGAAAGAATAAATTCGTTTTCAAAGTTTTTATCGGATACATCAGATAACAGTCATAAAATCCAAGTTCTATTCATTTTGACTTCATGCGTCGTTACGTTGAATTTAGGTTAGACTGGTTATAGATGGCAGCACACCCGCTCAGACACACAGTCATAGTGAGAGAGATATTCAAAAAGTTTAGTTAATTTAGGTTCACTTAGAGTGGTAATGACTTTATCATGTGCACACACTTTCTTCGAATAATTCATTTTCACTTTTTTTTTTAAACTATGGTATCGCTGTTTATCCCTCCAATGGGAAAAAATTATTGATTTAATATGGCGCAATAAACTAGATAGTCTCAATAACCTACCATGGAGTACCACTGGGAAAGCACCTATGAAAGATCAAAAGCATAGGTTAGGTTAGGTTAGCTTACGTGCGCGCACGTAACCAACATATCTTACAAAGGATGTTGTTCAAGCATTTATTCATTCTGATATTTAGATTTTGTCAATTTTATTCAACATATCCAACAAAGGATGCTGAAAAGCATTTATTCACTCTGATATTTAGATTTTGTTAATTATAATTGTTGTAACTGATAAAAGATATTGATAAAAAATAAATTATTTACTCTGATACTTAGATTTTGTCAATTTTATCCAATATAGCCGACAAATGATGTTGATAATGCATTTAAAGGATGTTGATAAAGCATTTATTCACTCTGATACTTAGATTTTGTCAATTTTATCCCATGTATCCGAGAAAATGATTTTGATATGGAATTTAATCACTCTGATACTTAGATTTTATCAATTTTATCCAACATATCCGACAAAGGATGTTGATAATGAATTTATTCACTCTGACGCTTATATTTTGTCAATTTTATCCAATGTAACTGGCAAAGGATGTTGGTAAAAAAAACATTCACTCTAACACTTAGATTTTGTCAATTTTAATCTATGTATCCGAGAAAAGGATGTTGATATAGAATTTAATCGCTCTGATACTTAGATTTTGTCAATTTTATCCGACATATCTGATAAAGGATGTTGTTAAAGCATTTATTCATTCTGATATTTAGATTTTGTCAATTTTATTCGATGTATCTGACAAAGGATGTTGATAAAAAAAAAAACTTGTCCACTCTAACACTTAGATTTTGTCAATTTTTTCCTATATGTCCGAGAAATGGATGTTGATATAGAATTTAATCACTCTTATGCTTAGATTTTGTGAAATTGCTGTATTGCCTGTCCAGGAAGTGACTTCAATCGATAATGAATGTTAATAAAGAATTTGTTCAATTTTTTTTTCATAATTTTCTTTATTAAATTTCTGTATTGTGCATCCAAGAGGTGAATTTAAGAAAGAGTTTGTTACTTACTTACTTACTTACTTACAATTTTTTCATAATGACATATCCAACAACGGATGTTGATAAAGAATTTATTCATTCTGATACCTAGATTTTGCCAATGTTATCCCATGTGTCTGACAATAGATGTATGCAATTTCCTTTTCTTACATCTCCGATGTTTTAATAGACATTCTAAACGTTTGATATGCTAGCATACTCTAAAAATAATAAACACATAACAATGTAATGCATAATATATTTTTAATGAAATAAGGCTATGTAGAATATTAATACAAAAATATATTATGAAACATTATTAATATCAATGATCAACTTTTGGACATTTTGAATCTGTTCCATAAAATAGTTTCACCATGTTCTCTCTTGATATTGTAGCTATTGTATTCTCTTAGCTCGTAATCAGTAGAATAATATTTATTCCATTTTGAGTCATACACAACTTTTACTGGCGTGTCATCGACAGGCTCAATATGCTTTTTGTCTTTGGTATTATTTGGTTCATTGACTGTTTTATCAGTGGCAGTAACGTTTGCCGGTGCTTTGTTTTTCATCGATTAATCTTTATATTCCATAGTGATATTTTCTGCCATTGCCCATTTTATTTTTCTGGCAATTTCACTGTCTATTATCACATTATTTTTACACTGGTAATAGTTTCGGCACGTAGATAAGATATGGTTTATGATATTAGTAGAAGAGTAGGCCTTTCTTTTTTTGATCTTCCGTTGAATGCTAATACCCGAAAGCTGACGATAGGATGTATCAGTAGGTAATGTGTTACCTGCAACAGTAGCAAGGAGTTGTCCTAGATCATCAACAATTATTTTTATGTTGGCATTCTCTTTGAGTGCAATCATCTCTGGAGATCTCAATCTCGCATATCCACCAACATAAGAGTTGAATTTTTTCGGCACTCCAAAGAAATTTAATTCCTTACTGTCATAACAATGCATGCATACATTTCCAACAGTGCTACAACTTGTACTTGTTTCATAGTTTAAATACTTCTCCTTGTCGGCATTCAATGCTACAATAACATTGTCATGTGAACACACTTTATTAAAATGCTCCATCTTAACTTTTTTAAAGATATGACTTATGTGTTTATCGTTCCACTGCGTTAAAAATACTGATTTAATACATGCAATAGACTAGGTAGTGTCGATAACCGGCCATAGAGTACCAGTGGGAAAGCCACATCGTGTCTCTGAGCAAGCATAAAGTACAATTGTTAGAGCCGTAAGCATATTTTGTCATTTTAAGATACGTACAAAAAAAAAGTTGAATAATTTCGAAGTTTAAAAAAAATAGTTTGTTTTTTATGAAAAAAATATTGAATTAGGACCATGAGTCCTCATCATAAGGAGTATGGGTATGCACAAGAATATATTTAAAAATTTAGATCAAAAGTGTCATTCTATTTTTCTAATATGATTTAGAGATGTGAAAAAAAGTTGAATAATTTCGAAGTCCATAAAAAAATTATTTTTTAAAAATAGTTTGATTTTTATGAAAAAAAATATTGAATTAGAATCATCAGTCCTCATCATTAGGAGTATGGGTATGCACAAGAATATATTTTAAAATTTAAATTAAAAGTGTTATTCTATTTTTCTAATATGATTTAGAGATGTGAAAAAAAGTTGAATAATTTCGAAGTCCAAAAAAAAATTAGTTAAAAAAAAATATTTTGTGTTCATGAAAAAAATATTGAATTAGAACCATCAGTCCTCATCAATAGGAGTATGGGTATGCACAAGAAT